>JAXQQM020071468.1:0-83420 GCA_034641835.2 Pinus albicaulis
TCCCTGCAGCCTGCGGCATGGCAGGGACTATAGTAATCGAAACGATAGGGATAGCATTACATTCAATGAATTTTTGTAGACAATAACCAATGTTTTAGGCTGCAATTTATTGCTTGATAGTGTAATTTTTTTGTCGTCTTATTTGGCCTCTTCCCGAGGTGGGAGGCTCTAACTATATGCTATATTCACGATTTTCTTTCTTATTTTGCAACATTTTGCAACATTTTGCTATTGCTAAACTAATGTTAACATTAATTTAAGGCATTAAATGTTATCGGCTAATGACTTGGGTTTTTGACTATATATTAAAACATCTTAACGGTATATCCATGACACCATGCTAATAAGGTAGGCACACTCTCCATATTTGCATGTACGCTGCCACTATGCTAGTATGGCAGCCAGCCACGTGCATGTACTCTGCCACCATGCTAGTACAACAGCCACCTCCCATATCTGCATGTAGGCTGAGACAAATCCTATTGAAAAAAACATCATGCATGTATGTTCTACCTGAGTTACTGGCGGGTTCTTGGCGGGTTCGCTCTCTGCATGATGTATGCTCTACCTGAGTTACTGGCGGGTTCCTGGCGGGTTCGCTCTCTGTAAATACACGAAGAACAGTGACAAGATCAGATATCTGCAAGCCTAAATATGACTTTCTTAAGAGTGCAGAAAAAAGTAGAGCAAGCTAGAATTAAGCGAATTAAGCAAGGGGAAATAGGAAGAAGTCCAGAAGAGTTATTTCGATGGTATATGCAAGTAAGAAGCCTAGAGGCCACAAGTAAGTCTCTCTCATTCCTAAACATTTTCGTAGTTATTTGTGCGTGGTTCTGGTCTTCTGATGCTTATTCTACTTGTTACGCTCTTATTGTCATCTGTGTGTGTATATCATGCAGTCTGCTTGAGGAGTTTGACGTGGTGAACTCAATGGAGAGGGGAAATGGCGTCTATGGAAGATATTGCAGTGGCGGGAGTCCAGAGCAAGCTAGAGCAAGCTAGAATTAAGCGAATTAAGCAAGGGGAAATAGGAAGAAGTCCAGAATATTTATTTCGATGGCAGATGCAATTAAGAAGCCTAGAGGCCACAAGTAAGTCTCTCTCATTCCTAAACATTTTTGTAGTTATTTGTGTGTGGTTCTGGGCTTTTGACGCTTATTCTACTTGTTACGCTCTTATTTTCATCTGTGTGTGTATATCATGCAGTCTGCTTGAGGAGTTTGACGTGGTGAACTCAATGGAGAGGGGAAATGGCGTCTATGGAAGATATTGCAGTGGCCGGAGTCATAAATTTCTTGATTTCCATTTCATTTCTATTTGCTTTTGCATTTCTGAGATTGCACCCGATGAATGATAGAGTATACTTTCCGAAATGGTATCTGAAGTGGTTGAGGAAAAGTCTGAGGCATTCATCCAGATCAACTTTGGATTGGGCAAGTTTCTCAATTTGGATTGTAGGACATACATGCGATTCCTGACTTGGATACCGGAGGCTCTCAGAATGTCAGAGCCAGAATTCACGGATCACGCAGGCCTTGATACTATTGTTTATCTTCGGATATACATACATTCTCGGGTAAGTAAACCTACTCTGCAATACTTCTCATCCTTTTTTTTCAAACAGCATAGAATTACATTCCAGTAATAAATACTCAAATTATCTGAGATATTAGAGTTGAAAAGGGCAATGGCAATAATTCAGTTAGTTGAATTTATCTCAGATATCTATTTATTTGAATTTATTAGATATCAAATGGAAATATATTAATCCCCTAGGCAAATATATACTTGATGTTACTGTTAAAATTACGGTGCTAGAATCTAATTACAATGCTAGAATCTAAGCATCACCCACTATGGTGTTTCATAAAACACAAAAAAAGCTGTGGTAATAACTCCATGGAACTTTTATGAATTTGAAAGAAAAAATAATACAAAAACAAAATTCCACTAAAAATCCAACAAATAATTCAGAAATATTAGAAAACAAAGCCAAGAGAGTTCCACTAGAAGAAACACAAGGATTCATTTCTATTATCTCCGCATAAAAACACTGAAACAAGGAATTAATAGCTCCATAGTCTGCCTCTCTCACGATTTGAACGCATGACCTGAACGTAGAAATTAAACACGTGATTCGCCCTATTCTTCTTCTGTCATAGTTGGTTAATTTTAATGAAGTGCGGCGATGTATTTAAGCTTACCAGGTAACTAAGACTGGGCTCAAATCTGAGATGATACAGAGGTGAACAGACTGGAAGGAACTGTCAAATGACTGTCGTATGAATCTAGCTTCGTTGATGCAGAGACTACTTACTCTTATTGTTCTTGTCTACTACCAAGGTAGCTGACGGTAACAGTAGCAACGTTAAGCTTAATTCCCAACCAGGGTTTTATCTGTTAGGAAAATACTTTTTGTGGCATCAGGATATCTGGACGCAAATACAGATTTCAAGGTTTGTTCATTAGAGTGACGCAGACACGTGCATTGCATGCATGCAACATGTAATAGTTGTAGATGTTTCATATTTTTTATTTTTTATTTATTCAATTTATTATATATACGAAATAGTTGTAGTTGTAGATGTTTCATGTTTTTTGTTTTTTAATTATTCAATTTATTATATATGTAGTTTTTTTTTTCTTTATTAAATTTACATATGTATGCAAAAAAGCACCCCTTAGTTATTTTATCATTCTATATTTCTTAAATAAAGAGCTTGGACTGATTTGGAATTTCAAAGTATTGGCAACCTTAAGGTTGTTCTATATTTCTTAAATAAAGAGCTTGGACCGATTTGGAATTTCCAAGTCTGGGAAACTTTAAGGTTGGAACCGTTAAAATTTGGAATTCAGAGAAAAACATTAAGACTCTTCCACATCCCGTGGTAACAAGAGTGTTGTAGGTCGTTGTTGTATTTTCCACTCGAGTGCATATCATATTGCATGCCAGTCACGGTTTGATTCAAATTATTAACTGTAATCCACCCAAAGCCCATGCTTTGAGTGATCATAAACCTGGTATAAACATGTCATAATGTTGCTGTAAATCTGTTACAAGTCTGTTACAACACCTATTATAATCCACTTATATCCATGTTATATATATATATATATATATATATATATATATATATATATATATATATATATATATATATATGTATATATATATATATATATATATATATATATATATATATATATATATATATATTATGACTTGTCATAACACTGACACTTATTATGGCCCAGTTATAACCGCGTTATATACTTGAAACAACTTGTTTGTTATCATCCTGTGATAAACCTGTTATAACATGCTTTCTTATTTCTGTTTAATAACGTTGGAAACCTGGAGGTACAGGAAAATTCCTGTTTTTGATCAAATTGACCTCTTTTAGCAGTCTGCGTGAGAGAGAATTCAATTTGCCATTTATATACTTGAAACAACTTGTTTGTTATCTTCTTGTGGTAAACCCGTTATAACATGTTTTTTTACTTCTCTTTGATAACGTTGGAAACCTACAGGAAAATTCTTGTTTTTGATCAAATTGACCTGTTTTAGCAGCGTGCATGAGAGAGAATTCAATTTCCCATTTGGACTATTCAGTTGTTTTCATAATTTCTTATTCATAAAGAGGCGGCTAGGCCATTTAAGAATAATTCAACTTCATTATTTAGTTTCATGAGAGACATCTAATTTCTAATAACATGTACGTTCGCAGTTTTGATTAGATATTTTATGTTTTAATCGAAGTTTTACTACTACTATCGGGCGCAGGGGACTTCTGTCGCCTCCGTGCCTCTCCTTGTTTGTGGATGAAGAGAAGTGACTCCGACGAAGCCATCAATTTGCAAGTTCGATTGTAATGATAAATCCACACTAATTTCAATAAGAAATTATAGCTAGGTTTGCTCGTATTAAAATCTTAATTTGCTCATAGTTTATTTGAATTTTGTTGATGTTCTCAAATTATCTCATAATCTCAACCATATCTGCTCGTTTCATTTGACTTCATTCACTAATTTAGTTAAAATTATTCTCAATGGAGGGTCTACCGAGTTTTTGATCCTTTCATGTTTCTATATTCTTTTAACACGTGGCGTCTTCTTGCCTTTTTAATTTTCATTGTTCTCGTGGAGCGAGATCCGTTAATAAGGTAATAGAATCTCACCCAACCGCACACTCGTGAACACATCAAGAATAAGTGAATAGATTCTCAGCCAACCGCTCCGGAAATAACAAGACTACGAGTATACTCCGATTTCAGAAGACCAGCACGTGGTAGGTTTCTTTCTGTAATTTTTTGGAGTCCATCTTGAATGATAATAATTTGGTTTCAATTCAATTCACCCTAAAATCAACCTTCCAATTCGCTGATATGCGAGGGCTCCATCTATTTTTTATTTTTCCTTAAACCTACGAATAAGATAAAATTGGCAAATAAGATAATATTATAAAAAAGCTGGAAACGTAGGACAAGAGAGGATAGGTCTGTCTCGTACATCCAAAAAGTTGTGTCCACAATGCTTTTCGATAGTTGTCATAATCTTAGTGTACTTTGAAAATCCGAATTCATAAGTTAGTTACAGACGTTACTTTTGTAAATATTTTTTCCTTTCTCATATGCCTTCTGAATTGAATTGTTTTCTGAGAGGTAAAACATAGAACGATAGTTGGCTGTAAACATGACTCTAAAGAAACCTAGTTTTGCGCTAGACTATAGGTAAGTTTCTGCCTCTTCATTTTCTGCTTCTGAACTAAATTAGTTTTGAGTAAATCCATTTCAATGAAGTATAGGCTGACTTCTCTATCATTTTCCACTGGTTCTAAAATTTTTTGGATTAATACTGTGTTTGTACTCGCACCCATTATATTATAATGGTTCTTTGTAGTATGGATAAATTAATGCTATTAATACCCTATTTGTAAGAGCACCCATTACATTGATTCTCTGTACTATGAAAAAAGTTAACGCTACAGTGTTCATTTCGCTTATCTCAAATCTCATTCAGGGCATTCCTTCCGTTACTGTAACAATTATCCTAAGGGATTGATTCTTTTTATGTGATGGATTAGAACAACCCAGTACATTCATGTCAGTTTTATTCTTCCATTTTTCCTTTTGGTTTCCTCTACTCTCAGAGAAGCCATAGTTTCTTAGTTTCGTATTAATTCATTTTAGCTTCCATGGGCTTCAATTACAAATACAGTTACGTTTCCTCCTCTCAAAACAGAAACCAATCTTGTAATTTCAGCAAACATGAGTTCCTATTTCTTAAGTTTCGAACGATCAACTGTGCAATTTTAAACTGCTCAAATTTCAACAAAATATTCCTAATTATTCAGGAGTGATTTGCAAAGAGGTGCTCGATAGAATTAGTTTGGAATAAATTGTAAGTCAATCTGGGTAAAATTTAAATATTTCTTTGTTCTGGATCTATGAAATATGAAGTATAAATCAAATCTCTCGCCATATTGACTCTTTTTTAATTTAAATATTTCTTTTGTTCTGGATCTATGAAATATGAAGCATAAATCAAATCTCTCCCCATATTGACTTTTTATTTTTCAATGGTTTTTTCACGTGGCTTGAGGGTTTTGATTTCATAGATTATAAATAATTTGACTATGAGTTAATTTTTAATTTATTTTAAAAAATATAAATATTTAAAATATTTAAAACAGAAATATTTATAAATATTTATAAATTAATAAAATTATAAACTTTTTCTCTTTCAAATTTTACAAATAAACCTATGAAATCGTTGGGTATCTTGATCGATTATACAAATTGAACTGTTGCACAATAGAGATACCTAATTAGATCGAATGAGAGAAGAAAATACTGAAATTCTAATTCGATTCTATTTATTGATTATTTTTTCCAGTAAACCACAAAAGAATAAAGAATAAGGTATTTTCAGTTAATTGGGTATTTTATAGTAAAACCACGTGTCTTAATTGGGTCATAGTTGTAGATTCTATTCATCTTAGAAGATCTGCTCTTCAAAGATCATTTCAGTTTTCAGTTTTCGAGGAAACCTAATTCGTTCATTTCAGTTTTCTTTTTGTTAACTTATTTAATTACGTGAAGAGTTGGTTTTATGACAATAGTTTTTTGCTTTTTTAATTAGGTATAATTTATTACTTTTTGTTTTATAGATTCAATCAATATTGTATTAGTATTAGATCATTTTACTATGTTTATTTGTCCGTGGTTTTATTTAAATTGGTAAAGTTTTGTAAGTTCTTTTTCTTAATTAAAAGTATTAGTTGATTTAATATGGGGTTTTCAAAATTAGTTTGGCATATTTTTTTAATAAAAAATAAATTAATTTCTTTAAAAAATTTAGTTTTAGATTATTAGAATTTTTAAAAATAATTTTTAATTATGTTTTTACATTTCAGAAATATACTTTAATTTAAAAATAAATTTTCCATTTATATCTTATAACTTATCTTATATTTTGTTTTTACTTTATTGTGGTTAAGTTCAATGTATTTTAAATTGTATATTCCTACATTTAATTTATAAATACATTTTCTTATATTTAAATTTTTATTAATAGCATTTAATTTAATTTCGTTTTTAAATGATTTCTTTATTAATATAGTTTAGTTTAAAGTCGATGTTTTTAAATGATTTTCAAATTAAATATTTAATATGTTATTTAAGTTCTCCATTGTATTTTATTAATGATAAAATGTAGTATGATATATATTTTTAATTAAAATAACATAATGTACTACGTTAGGCTGCGTTAGGCTAGGTAAGGCTAGGCTAGGTTAGGTTAGGTTAGGCTAGGTTAAGTTAGGCTAGGTTAGGCTAGGCTAGGCTAGAGTAGGGTAGGGTAGTCTAGAGTAGGGTAGGCTAGAGTAGGCTAAGCCTAGGCTAGACTAGAGTAGGCTATGCTAGGATAGGCTAGGTTAGGGTAGAGTAGGTTAGAGTAGGCTAGGCTAGAGTAGCCTAGAGTAGGCTAAGTTAGAGTAGCCTAAGTAGGGTAGGGTAGGGTAGGCTAGGTTAACTTAGGCTAGTTTAGGCTAGGTTAGGCTAGGCTAGGTAAGAGATAGGCTATGTTAGGCTAGGTAAGGCTAGGTTAGTCTAGGTTAAGCTAGGAAAGGTTAGGTTAGGTTAGGCTGAGGCTAGGTTAGCATAGGCTAGGTTAGGCAAGGTTAGGTTAGGCTAGGATAGATTAGGCTAGGCGTAGGGTAGGGTAGGCTAGGCTAGGTTAAACCAAGTTAGGCTAGGTTAGGTTAGGCTAGGCTAGGTTGAGGAAAGGATAGGTTAGGCTAGGCTAGGTAGGTTATGTTAGGTTAGGCTAGTTTAGGCTAGGCTAGGTTAGGGGTAGGTTACATTAGGTTAGGGTAGGGTAGGGTAGGGTAGGGTAGGTTAGGTTAGGTTAGGGGTAGGGTAGGGTAGGGTAGGGTAGGTTAGGTTAGGTTAGGCTATGCTAGGTTAGGTTAAGCTATAGTAGGCTAGGTTAGGGCTACATAAGTGCAGGTTAGGCTAGGTTAGGTTAATCTAGGGTAGGACACGCTAGAGCATGCTAGGCTAGAGTAGGGTAGGTTATGCTAGGTTAGGATATGCTACACTAGAGTAGGTTAGGGTAGGTTTAGCCGGAGTAAGTTAGAGGCTAAAGTAGGTTAGGCTAGAGCGAGTGTTAGGGTAGATTAGGGTAGGTTAGGTTAGAGTAGGTTAGGTTAGAGCGAGGTTAGGCTAGGTTAGGCTAGGTTAGGCTATGCTAGACTATGCTAGCCTAGGATAAAATAGGCCGCAGGCTAGGCTAATATAGACGACTAAGACTAGGCTAGAGTAGGGGTTTCGGTAGGTCGGTGGGCTAGGCTAAAGTAGACAGCTAAGATAAGTTGGGCTAGAGTGGGCTAGGCTAGAATAGAGTACACTGAGAGTAGGCTAGGCTAAAGTGCACTAGAGTATGGTAGGACGGAGTAGCCTAGAGTAGGCTTGGCTAAGCCGGGATAGGCAAAGTAGGCCAGGAGTAAGCTACAGGATAGGCTAGGATAGGCTAGCGTGGGCCATGCCAGAGTAGGGCCAGGGCAGCGAGGGTACGGGCTAGAGTAGGCCAAGCCAGGATATGCTATAGTAGGGGTAGGGTAGGAAGCGACTAGGGTACCCCAAGTACGGTAGGGACGCAGTAGCTAGAGTAGGCTTGGCTAAGCCAAGGTTTGGGCAGGTAGCAGGCTGGGAGTAAGCTAAGGTAGGATAGGCCAGGATAGGGCTAGCATAGGCTATGCTAGAGCAGGCCAGGGTAGGCGCGGGTAGGCTAGAGTGGGCCCAAGCTAAGATATGGCGTATAGTAGGGTAGGGTAGTCTAGGCTAGAGTGGCCTCCCGACTAGGCTAAGCTAGAGTAGGCCTGGGCCAGGCTAGATTGGGCTAGAGTAGGCTGGGGTGAGGGTACACTGGGAGTAGGGTAGGGAAAGAGTAGGCCTGCGGTGAGGCCTGGCTAAGCTAGGATAGGCTAGAGTTTGCTAGAGTAAGCTAAGGTAGGATAGGCTAGGATGAGGCTGAGCGTGGGCTGTGCTGCAGTAGGCTAGGGGTAGGCGAGGGTAGGCTAGAGTAGGCCAAGCTAGGATATGCTATAGTAGGGTAGGGTAGGGTAGGCTTTCAGAGTGGCCTCAGACTAGGCTAGGCTAGCAGCTAGGCTAGGCCCAGGCTAGACTAGGCTAGGCTAGGCTAGGATGGGCTAGAGTAGCCTAAAGTAGGCTATGCTAGGCTAGATTAGCGCGAGACTAGGCTAGAGTAGGCGACGTTATCTTTGGCTAGAGTAGGGTAAGGTAGGTAGAGTACGATGAGGCTAGGGCTATGCTAAAGTAGAGCTACGCTAGTCTAGGTAGAAAGTAGAGTAGGCCAGAGTAGGACTAGGCTATTCTAGGGCTGGAGCAGCATCTAAGTATGCTATGTTAGACTAAGCTAGAGTTCACTAGATTAGGCTGGCTAGATTAGGGCTAGGCTAGGCTGAAGGGAGGGTAAGGTTGGGCAGAGTAGGGTAGGGGCTAGAGTAGGTTGGGCTAGGTAGGCTAGAGTAGGATGGGATAGGTTAGATTAGGCTAGAGTAGGCTACCTCGGGCTAGGATAGATTAGGCTAGGCTAGGGTACAGAGTATCCTAGGCTAGGTTAGGCTAGAAAGTAGACTAAGATAGGCTAGGCTAAGCTAGAGTAGGATAGAGTGGGATAGGCTAGGCTAGTGTAGGCTAGGAAGTAGGCTAGGCTAGAGTTAGACTAAAATAGGCTAAGATAGGCTAGGATAGGGTAGATTATGCTACACTAGAGTAGGCAAGAGTAGACTGAGGCTAGAGTAGGATAGAGTTGGATAGAATATGCTAGAGTAGGCTAGTGCCAGGCTAGCGTGGGCCCAGGTTAGGCTAGAGTAGGCTAGGTTAAACCAGTAGGCTAGAGTAGGCTAGGGCTAGGTGGGGTAGGCTCAGAGATTATGCTAATCTAGGCTAAACTATGTTAGGATAGAGTATCTTGGGGTAGGTTAGGCTAGATTAGGGTAGGCTAGGCTAGATTAGGGTAGGCTAGGCTAGAGTAGGCTAGGATAGGCTAGTCTAGGCTGATAGAGTAGGCTAGGCTAGGCTAGGCGAGGATAGACTAGAGTAAGCTAAGCTATATTAGGCTAGGTCAGGGCTAGGTTATTCTAGGTTAGGCTAGGCAAGTGTAGGTTATGCGAGGTTATGTTATTGTAGGCTAGGATAGGTTAGGATAGGCTAGAGAAGGTCGAGCAGTAGGTTAGGCTAGGGTAGAGTAGGTAAGAGTAGGTTAGGCTATAGTAGGTTATGCCAGTGCTAGAGCACGCTAGGTTAGGCTAGGTTAGGCTATGCTAGAGTACGTTAGGCTAGGTTAGTCTAGGCTATAGTAGGTTTGGATATAGTAGAGTTGAGTAAGGTAGATTAGGCTAGGTTATGCTAGAATAATTTAGGTTATTCTAGAGTAGACTATGGTAGGCTAGAGTAGGCTAGAGTAGGCTAGGCTAGAGTACGGTAGGTTGGGCTAGCATAGGCTAGAGTAGATTAGGATAGAGTAAGATAGGCTAGAGTAGGTAAGCATAGGTTAGGCTACAACAAGATAGTCTAGAGTAAGTTAGGCTAGATGTAATATACCTATTTTTTCTACTTTTTATTTAGACACTTGAGAATCCTAAGGTTAAGTGGACCTTAAGGAAAATTATATGTGGACATATTATTTTTTAAATTAAATAAATGTGTAATTTAATTATTGTGAAAAGACTAGAGTAAACTAGAGACCAAGATTTCAAGTCCATGAGGATGGAATTAAATCCAAATACTTTCCCACAATATCCAAAAATCCTTGGAGAAAAAGATAAAATAAAATAGAAATATTAGATCGGAGGTAAGAATCTAATAGATACCTTATTAAAGTGGGAAATTTACTCGAAGAGGTTAAATAAAACTGAAAGGGCAAAAAACTAGTTTTAAAGTGCTTTTTGTGGAAAAAAACAAAAAGTAAATCTAGGCTAAAGGAAAAATAACATTCGTAAATTAATTGGACGTGAAATATGGAAACATGCTAAGGGAAAGAAAGCTTAAATAATCCACTCCCAAGTAGACAAAGAAAGTTGTCTACACTTTGGAAAGAATTCGTCGCTGCTCAAGGGGAGTCGTGGATTTGAAAGCTCAAGGTTGGGTGGAAAATAGTCTTTGCAAAATTGGTATTCACCAATTGTTAAATTTTGTCTTACGATTCTATTATAAAGATGATATTTGATTAATATTAAATGCGATTTAGTTATGATTTTACTTGAAAACTTTATATCTTGAATTACAAGCCTTTGTGATAAGGTATTGTGTCCCCGGAAATAAAGTGTCATATGTATTTAAAAGTATAACTATAGCAGGTATAGTTAATTTCTCTCTATAGTTACATAGAATTCAATAAATAGTTGACCAACACACAAAATATCTAAACCCAAAGAGAAGGGTTTAAATGTGCTATTAGTTATATGTTAATTTTTTTATTACACATATAAAACACATCATTGGGATCAAACATAATTCTAACTGTACTAAGAGAAACATCGACGAGCATAGTATAAATACATAGTTCTTTCTGTAAACTAATATTGAAATATATATGTATTCATTTGAATGATTTATTGCAATTAAATTAAGAAAGTATAAATTTGTACAATTAACATACTTCAGATTTAAACTATACAATTTTTACAATTTCCTAATTTAGGAAACATGCATACATATACAGAGGACGATATTTTTATTCATACATATAGATGAAACATGCATATCAAAAGGCAATCACAAACCATTTATATAACTTTTCAAATTATGTGAAATTCCTCTGGTAGAGATGAATAGAAAAATATAATAAAACTCAAGTAAAATATCAGTTGCAACTATCCAAGTTATATTGAATGAAAGTCAGTTTTTACTAAAATGAATTATAGAATGTACATATACATTGATAAATATCAATAGAGCCACATGACTAAAATTTGTACACTTGAACGACTAACGAGAAATGGGACGAAAATTGTGTCGAGCCTTTGATAATGATTTGAAGAATTTGTGAGGAAATTCTAGGTAACATAATTTACCTGTAAGTAAACACATAAAATAGTGTTAGACTCACATGCAGTTATTATAAAATAATGATGAAATGAAATTTTTATAATAAGAAATATTTAAAATTGTACCCTGGTTAAAAATACCGAGACGATTATTCTTGTACAAGAAAATGGCGAGATATTACATTCAAAAAAATACATGAAATAAAATAAGTGTGCTACTTACAATCAATTAAAATACATATTGAGATTTCTAATTCAACTACAAGATTGAAAAAATAGATTCCTATGTTGATGATTGAAAAATAGTAAATTAGGTATGAGCAATGGTGAAAAATTGACAAATCAAGAACAAGAGGTTTGTTCCGTATTGGAAAAAAACACAAATTATTCTGAGAAATAACAAGTATATAATTCTATTTTATTGTGAGAAATTACAATCTAAGTGAAATTCGAGATTTTTTTACTTTAAAATATAAATTATTAGATCCGTAATAGGGCAGGAGTCTTACCCTATCAACATAAATAAGGAAGTTATGAACTATCCAGCAAACCACATTGAAAGTCCACGGACAAATGGCTCTCTCTGTGTCTGAATGTATATAACTTTTGGAAGGATATATATATATATATATATATATATATATAGGAAGTACATAGGGTTATGATAAAAGGTATGTAACAATTTTCCATAAATTAGAATACAAAACATTGGTTAGTTTATTTGAAATTTAATGAATTTAACCCTATATCTTAGGGTGACAAGAAATTAAATTGAATTTCTAGAACGATAAAGTGATTATTAGAAAAAGTTAAAACCCCTGTATCATTGAAGATAAACGAAATATTTTAGGTAGAGACGTGTTATACATTGCTAAATATCTTATCCATAGAAGTAGGAAAAGATGTGTATCATTCGAAAATAACTTGATAGAGAGAAAATTAATTAATTGAAGAAGGAGAATTAAAGAATAATTCTAAAATTGAATATAAGTATACAAGCAACACCATTGGGAAATAAGGCTAGTAAATGAGAAACAAGGTGGCTGTATAAAAAAACACGTATAAAATGGTCTATTTTAATAACCTAATGACATGACCTTTATACAAAAATTACGATGGCACAGGAGTGCATATCAAATTTTCTCCATACGAGTGAAATCGAGATTGGTTAAAAACATTAGAGCCATTATAGTTCAATCCAAACCAAAATTGTTTCAAATACTATACCAAGAAGGAGTGGAATTAACCATTTAGATAGAAGAAAGGGATAGAAAAAATAGTTTATCAAACTCGAAATAAGAACTAACTATTTCCCAAAAAAATGATTTGGAGGGGAAGGTGGAAATCCACTAAGAAATTCTACAAGAGATCCATATCAAAGTTAATCCAAATTAATTTTAAACCCAAGTGAAAAATCAATAATTTGGTAAATGAATTGGAAAAATCCGGTCCACATTCCAATCGAAAAACATATACCAATATAAATAAAAGTCTTCTCTCTTCTAAGGAGAAGTAAAAGTCAATTTGTGGTAAAACCATTACGTGAATGATAAACCCGAGCTCGGTTAGAAGATTAAAATCTATAACTTAGGAATAGTTGGAGGTGGAATAATACATCTATTCTTGAAAGGTGAGTTCATAGGAAGGATTAAGAATACCATCCATAAAACAACCAAATAAATTGAGTATGAAACTAAAAATGATAATGCACGAAATTAAATAACCTCATAGAAGTAACAAATCTTCATGTATAAATTCTATGAAAAAAGAAAAAATAACGATTACAATTCTAATACAAAAAAAATTGGAGAAACAAACACAAAGATAAACCCAGGACTCGCCAAACAATAGAGGGTCAAAGGTATGTTGTCAAGGAGGTCGACTCGAGTCATTTTACCATGAATAACTTGAGCAAATGAACGAAAAATTAGAGGGAAGTCCTCGGCTATGGTTGAAAAAAAATGACAAGTGAATGAACAATGTCGAAACCCTAACCTAAATCCTTCTAACGTAGAGAAAAAATATGAATAGATCCATACCATCAAAATGAAAGTACATTGACCATACATTTGGCCTACCGTGACAACGCCCATGTGAAGATCATTACCATAGGTACGAAAACATTTATGAGTGTTAAAAAATAAACGATAAGGAATTGAAGTTATGTTTGTATAGTTAATAGAACTAATAGTGAAATTAAATACATAGGATATTTCATCCACAAAAACAATAAATTAAATATTTTTTTCAATCATCACATATATTACGAGTGGAAATTTATATGGTTATGTCGGTGAGGGTGATATCTCGATTTACGTAGAAATTATGCATAAGGTTAATGGGAATGGAGATAAGTAACCATATGTACGAGACCTTATAAATATTGTTATAAATCGATTTTAATATAGTAGGTGGATTAGTGCATATAAAGGAAATAAAGGTGGTAATGATAGGGTTATGAGGATAGGAAATATATATATTCGAAAAATATCCAAGGTATGGTTCATCCCTAGTCGGAAATTCAAATATAATATATTTTGTTAAATATTCTATAGGTACATTATATCCAAAAGTATAGTTACATACATATATATATATATATATATATATATATATATATATATGTTGAGGTCAATATATATTATACTATACCTTAATTATAATGTGATCATTTATAGTTGAAATTCTCTACATTCATTAAGGGTAACTTTAACATATGTATTATCAATTAAGGATAATTCCTGGGGATAGTATAGGGATTAAACATATGTAGAGAAGTTGTGAAAAAAAATAAATAAATATTGATTATGCAAGATAAGAACTGAGGTAAAGTTATTTATTAATAATCTGAAAGGTATTACTCATGCAATAAAAATAAAATAAGTAAAGGGCACGAAAAAGCGACGTCATTTCCATTTTTAAATATAATTTTTTTAGGTTAAGTAGATTTGTTACAAATAGTATCGGGGAGATTGTTTAAAAGACTAGGGCTATGTGTCCCCACACTGAGAAAAATCCAAAATTATAATTCTATGAAAAAATAAGAAAATAAAATTTATTCTTCTTTTCTGAAGAAATTGGTGTACTAATTAAATGTCGTGTATAGTGATTGATGTGAAAAAACAAACAATTACTATTATGAATGAAGAAGGAGGTTGTACGTGGATCTAGGGTGTGTGGGAGCCACTCGAATCAAAATTCTCAATTGTTGGACATGATAAGAGATATGCAACATGAAATGGTTCAACTAAGGACTAGCGATAGACAATTGTTGCAAGCCGATCAAGAGCAAGAGAGGTTGATAAGGGAATTAACCTCACGGTTTAGTCACGAAAGTGAAGACCATGGAAAAAAGAGGAAAGAAGCCGAAACCAACTTAGAATGGTGTGAGTGGTGGGGAATAATCTCGACATAATTCCGGAAAAAAGAGGAGTTACAAGGGGAATTCCGTAAAATCAAACTTCCAACTTTTGATGGTGAAAAGGAGGAGGATGTGGAAGCTCAGCTCCCCGAATATGGTTAAATACTTCAGGTATGTGAATTTGAAAGCAATACGAAAGCCGGATTATAAATTTACCAATTGCGGGGGTAAAGCCACACTTTGGTGGGAAGAAACAAACATGGTACACGTGTTGGAAGAAAAAAATGTTACACCAGGGAAGGACTTTCAAGACAAATTCAAGTGTAGATACACGAATGAGAGGTATTATGATGACAAAGCTAAGAAATTTCACGAGCTAATAAATTTCTTACAAAATTTACGAACTTATCAGCTATCCGCCTTATATCGGAGAAGAAAAGGGCAAAGTATAATTATTTTTAAAAGCGCCTACCTACTATCTATAAAGAAATAATTGAATTTGATAATCGAAAAACAATGGATGAAGTCTTTGTTAGTAAAGAAATATTATGTTATCTGCGGTTTAAAAAGGAAAAAAATGAGCAGCTTGAAAAAATAGGTAAAATAAAGAGAAATGGAAGGGTGACTCAAATATAAAAAGAGTAAAACCGGCCATATCTAATTTTTTTGCAAAAACCACCTAAGAAAGAAAGTTAATAAGAGTGGAGAAAACCAACCAGGACAATCACATAGTAGGTCTAAACAAATGGATACAAATAGAAAAAAGGAAGGTCCCGTAAAAATGAAAGAACCACTAAAGTGTTGGGGATGTGGACGAACCTCACCTACTACGTGACTTCTCAAAACATTCCTAAGATCAGTCTTGCATTAGAATATCGGCAGAGTTGAACACTAATCAACCATGATAGAAATTAAAGGTATGATTGTTGAACAACATGTTTCGTGTTTTTAATAGATCCAAGCGCAAATTTATGTTATGTTTCCAGTCCATAGATAATGGAGAAGTGTAAGATAAAAATAAAATAAAATCAGAGTAAGTATGGTTAGTGCGGTTAGCTACGAGAACAAAGAGAAAAAGTGACCCATAAACTTCTAAAAACCGTTGTAAATTTACATGGATATGAAAATGAAATGCATTTAAATATTTTTTCCTCTTGGATCCTACGATGCGTTAGTAGGAATGGACTGCACTAGAGAAACACAAAGCAATAGTAAATTGATTAGAAAAAACAATACATTGTATAGATGATGAAGGAAAAGTTGTGATAGAAAAAAGGAAAAATTGAAACCAATATTTGTCGGAAAAAATTTCTACATTACAACTAAAATGGACAAGAAGAAAAGGTTGTCAAGTGTATGTTGTACAAGTGGAAGAGTTGGGACATATCAGAGTCTGCAGAAAACTTACCAGTAATTAGAGGGTTTAAGGATGTGTTTCCGGAAGAAATCCCATGTACCCCCTAAAAGAGACATTGATTTTTTCAATTGAACTAGTACCGGGAGCTACACTTGTTTCTAGAGCCACGCTATAGAATGAGTACTCCTAAAAATACTAGAATTGAAACTTAAATTGCAAGAATTGTTTTGTGAGATGGTACATCGAACCAAGTGTGTCTCCTTGGGGAGCACCAATGCTATTTGTTAAAAATAAACATGGCACATTCGAAATGTGTATTGATTACAAACAACTAAATAAGTTAACCATTAAGAATAGGTATCCTCTGCTAAGTATATAGGATTTATTTGACCAAGTGAGAGGGATCTAATATATTCTCTAAAATTGAATTAAGAACTAGATATCACTAGACTCATAATTAAAGATGAGGACATCAACAAAAACAACATTTAGAATTAGGTATGGACATTATGAATTTGTATTCCTACCCATGGGCTTACAAATGCACTGCTACATTCATGTGTTTAATGAATAGTGTTCGCATAAATATCTAGACAATTTTGTATTAGTGTTCGTGTAAGCACTACTCTTGTAATATTTGTATATGAATAATATAGAGTTGGAGTATCCTATTTCAACTACGACATTCTTATCCGTATTCTTATGTATGTTTCTTATATTGGTATTTTACTTCTCTCTAGTGTTTTAGTTGTATAATCACTTGGAATTCATGATTACATGCTCCAACTTCCTTTATACACATAGTCTATTGTTCTATAATGTTTTATTACTTTTTCTTATGTATAATCACTTGGAATTCATGGTGACATGCTCCAACTTCCTATATGCATATAGCTGCTAGCGTTTTCTTAATTTCTGTTTTTAATAAGAATACAATTGCCTCGACTTCCATGAGATGAGTTGAATTGTGACTTAGTTTTCATATACATGAGAAGTATTCCTTCACTTCCTTTTCAAATTCATTATCAACCATCAATACCCATCTACCAACTTTCCTACCATGGAGAAATTTAAGGATTGGAAACTTTCTAGGATGGAGAGAAATTTTGGAATGGAGTTCATTAGAGAAACAATGTAAAAAAATTATTGATAGGAAGGCCTCATCCTAATCTCTTTGTTATATGGATAACATAAGGGCCATGAATGATCAGGGTGGATGCGAGTGGCCACCCACCTATTCCATTTGGACCTTCACCATTGGTTCTTTAGATTTTTAGCTTCAACACATTTTACTATTTTTAGCAATTTTTTGGGTCCTCGAACTTTCGGAGTTGTTTTGGAGGCCCTAAACAAAAGTTTTTTGGAAAAATGGGAGCAACATGGGTTTTTCAACCAATGTTTCTCCCTCAAAAGTTTTATTCCTTAGATAGATATTTTTGACGAGGTATTGAGCATATCAAACGAAGATCATATGCCAAAGTTACGTCCCCAGGAAGTTGAGGTACCAATTTAACCAAACAAGGCACACAATTTTGGTGCTTCATCTCTCTAGTGTTAGGTTTTTTGATGGTTAGGGTTTTCCATTGTTTCTCAATAATAAAAAGGCCTTCGAGCCTCATTGTAACACGTTCGGGGGCCGTAACCACCACATCTCTTCTCAAAGATAAGCTACCAACGCCCTAGCTAGTTTGTTTCCATTATGCCTATAAATAAATTTTAGTTCTTTGATATTATGAAATGAAGCCGTCATCTCTGCTACATTTTTGTATTTATAGTTATATGTGTATTTTGTTGCGTTCATGCATAAATCTCGATCAATGACTAAGAGCTATATAAAAAGGGCTATAGAGTTTTCTTCTTTCAAGCATTCAACTTTTTGTTTTCAAATATTAGAGAATGCATTAGAGTCTTGTGAAACTCCCAATGTAGATATAATCCAAACTTCTATTGCTTAATGAGAAGTTAGGAATTGTTGGAGTGTTTGGTTAGGATATTGGGAGGTCAATGCCAAAATTTATGTAAGAATCGGGAAGCTTTAGTTGCTCGATTATAACGAATCCACATTTTCCATTAGTTAAGCGTGATGTATAGTTAAATATTGTTAAGTGATCCTTAGGCCCTCCTATGAGATATTTCTTCCAATTTTACCAAAGTTGATAAGGGACCTAACTTTGAAGATGATAATTTAGTCTAATGAGCAACTCTACATAGAGATTACATGACACTAACATGATGATGATGTGGCACTAATGTGGTGGTCATAAGGAATCAACGTGGGGGTTTTATTGCACCGTTGTGGCATAGACTTGGGAGATGACATGTTGTTGACATGGATAAATTATGTGGAAAGGTGATATAGATTAGCATGTGAAATGGTGCTAAAATGTCAATTGGATGACGAGTATAAAGTGACATGGATAATAGAAGTGAGGAAGTCAACTATTGAGTTTTGATCTATTGTGAGGTCTGAACCCTTATTTTCTGCTTGGGCCACAATACTAATAGAAATTGAAACGAGCTTTGTTAGATGATAGAGATAGAGTTCCAATATTTAATAATGGTTATGATACTATCATAATGAGAGCGTTGGATATTAGCTAATTCGAGAACAATAGTAGAAAGGTATGTCTCGATGTCTAGGGGCCTCGAAGTAAGTAGTTAGATGAAAATATACTTGAGTCAATAATTTTTAGATGGTTTATTCCAAAGGTAGAGGAGGCACAAACCATTAATCAATAGTATTTATGCATAAATAATAATAAAAAGGACTCACAGATGAGATGGAAAGGAAGATTAACACATTCAATTTGAATACGTCAATGAGCATCTTCCACTCAATTACAACCCTTCTTTTTAGATACTTTTAGACTCTTCACTTGTTCGATTGCGCAAAACCTCATTTTTTGTGATCCTCTTTTCCTTTCCGTGTAGTTCTCACATGCCGTTATAGTGGCTCATCCAATATATAAGGACTTCTTCACCTTTTGAAATGTAAAATAAGGAGTCATTATGTCCACTTTCATTCCATTGGTTACTAAGATGTATATTCCTACTTTTATGCGCCATAAATTAGGTGTTTCTATTGGGGAGTACCTTTTAAAGTTAGTGGCAGGTCCCAATTAAGAGACTCAAGATTCAAAAATTTTGTAGATACATATTAGGAAATCAAATTGAAATTCCTCCAAAATTCATAATATTATCATACAATGTTGTGACACAATTCTTCATATAGTGACCTTTATAATGGTGTAAAAATCACCTCAATAAAATCTCATGTATCAAAAGTATGCCTACCACAAGGGAAGGTACCTTGTTGGCCACCACGAGTATTAAGTGGATGACACGGGTGTGGACCAACCGAAATCTAGACCACTGAAAATCTTCGGAGAAAATTTTCATAGATAGAACTATTTTCCATGCTTTTCCAATAAAATATTTTTTGCTTTCCTCTTTCCTTAAGATGCATATTCTTATTCATTTGTGTGGATAATTTGTTGATTTACATGTTCTTTGATTTTCATATTTACTTATTCTCTTAAAATTTATTAAAAATATAATTCTAACAAATACATATCATACATAACCCCTAATTTCTATGTTCCATAATACATATAACTCAAGAATTTATTATTTTAATTTGTTTCTATAATCCATAACCCATATAACCTTGGACTGTACCTAACTAATATAACCTTGGACACGTACTAAATTTAATAGACATGTTATTTTTTAATAATATTTAAAACAAAAATTTCATGTATTATTTATAAAAAAATATCCTTTATTCACATTGAAAGGATAAACTTTTTAATATTATTAAATATAATATTTTCTGATTTTTACATTTCATTACGTCATTCTTCTATCCTATCAATACATGCAACACTTCTCACTATTATCTTTTAAGATCAATATTATAATTGCATAATAAGCCTTTTAAGCATGGAATGGTTTATGTTTTTGTTAGCTGATTTTTATTATAACTACATGACATGTCACCATCACCATAGTTGATGTTGATGACAATGTAGGTGGATAGAACGTATTTATGATAGAAAGTAGATAGAATGTATTTATGAACAGTAATAGAAAGTAAAAAAAGTAGTATGTTACCTTTTTAAAGTTAATCCAAACGGCTAGAAATGATGTGGTTCCATCCCTTCAAACGGCTAGAAACCAAACGGCTAAAAATGACGTGGCACGTGGCATCGTCCCTCACAAATGAGCTGAGTTTCATTTAAAAAAAGCTCGAGGCATAGTTATACAGATGAGGTTTTTTATTATAAAAACGTTTTTCTAATTTTGTGCATTATTGTTGACTTGATTGTTCCAAGAGTACAGTGGATTTGTTTGCGACTTTGTAATGTTATTTGTGGATGAAGAGAAGTGACTCCGGCAATAATTAATTTGCAGGTCGATTGTAATGATAAATCCACATTAATTTCAATAAATTACAGCTAGGTTTGCCTGTATTAAAATCTTAATTTGCTCATAGTTTATTTGAATTTTGTTGATGTTCTCAAATTATCTCATAATCTCAACACTGTTTCTGTTTCACTTGACTTCATTCACTAATTTAGTTAAAATTATTCAATGGAGGGTTTACCTAGTTTTTGATCCTTTGATGTTTCTATATTCTTTAACCTGTTTCTTTGATGTTTCTATATTCTTTAACCGTTTGTTTTGGCGTCTTCTTGGCTTTTTAATTTTCATTGTTCGCGTGAACGGAGTCCGAATAATGAATAGAATCTCACTCAACAGCGTGAACGGATCACGAATAAGTGAATATATTCTCACTCAACACGCCCGAAATAACAAGACTCGAGTATGCCTGGTTCAGACAGCGGCTGCGTGCTTAGGTTTCTTTACGTAATTTTTAGGAGTCCATCTTGAATGATAATAATTTGGTTTCAATTCAATTCAACTAAAATCAACCTTCCAATTTGATATGCGGGGGCTCCATCTATTTTTTATAGTGTACCTTGAAAATCCGAATTCATAAGTTAGTTACGGACGTTACTTTTGTAAATATTTTTTCCACGGGTTTCTCATTTTCTCATATGCCTTGAATTGAATTGTTCTCGCGAGAGGTAAAACATTTGGGTTCGTAAACATGACTCTAAAGGAAACCTAGTTTTTGCGCTAGACTATAGGTAAGTTTCGACCTCTTCATTTTCTTACGGCTTTCTTGAACTAAATTAGTTTTAAGTAAATCCATTTCAATGAAGTATAGGCCGACTTCTATCATTTTCTACTCGGTTCTAAATTTTTTGGATTAATATTATGTTGGAGTAATTTCCAAAGCTGCCGAGATCGGAGTTGCAGGGCGGAGCGCGGCAAACGGGTGATCGGGCGTGGAGTTAAGCGGCGGCGATTAGAACGAATCAACGGTTTACGGGGTCAGCACTGAGCACGAAGCCAACCGCGAAGTCCGTGACCACGTGATGCCCCGTTGACTAATGATTGACGGTACTGCCGTTTAGTGCGGGGGTCATCCATTTGGGGTGTACGGAAAAAACCCATGGCCGCAACCACCACTTTGAGGTGGCTCGCCATGTGCTCGGCACGCCACCAACTGCCACCACCACGGGACGTCGTCACCATGTGAATTTGAAATTAACGCGAAATTTTTAACGCGGCGCCACCAATACAAATTTGCCATTAATTTTTTATCGGTCTTGCAGCGAATTTATGGCACCATAAATGTAAGCGGTGATATTTTTGGGAAATTTTTGTCAATGAATGACATTAATTGTTTTAGATATTTTTTTGTAATTGATATAGATATGCACGTGCAGTTGCGTTAGTTTTTTTAAAGAGACAGAGCGAAATTAAAAAATCAAGCATGACGGTGCGTTAGTTGATTTTGAAAAAGACGCGGAGAGAATGCGGAAATTAAAAATATACACATCGAAGTATATTTTTTGTAAAACAAGAAAGTCGTTTATTTTTTTATCAGACGAGACAGGTGAATTGAAAATTCACGATATTTTTTTAAAGAGATAGAGAGTTATTTTTTATTTTCGTTGAAGCGTGCTTAAGCTGATCAGCAATTGTAAATCCCTCCTGTGATAGAGGAAGAACTTGTAAACAATTTTATGGAATAAAATTTGTGTTATAGAGTTAAAATTCTATTCGTGTCTACAAATTTTTAAATATTTTCTTAGTGTTAGAGATGGAGTTTATTCTTCATTGTTAATTACGGAATTTGCGATATTTCAACATGGTATCGGAGCTTTATTCGGGCTATTTGAAGGTCAAATAAGTGCAAAGAAAAGGAGTTCGTTTTTGCGAAGCCTCTCGACGGCGTGAAGGTTCAGTCAAGAAGAATTCGAAGGTATTTCTCTATACTGATTTTGTGTTCTTGTTGCGCAGCAGAGTTGTTAATTTTAAAACACACGGTCGAGAGTGTTTTTATCATAGTTAGAAGTGCAGAATGGCTAGAGCCGGCACGAGGTATGAGTTTGGGAAATATCCATCTCCCACAATTTAATGGGAAAAATTATGACTACTGGTCAATAACTATGAGAGCTTTATTTACCTCACAAGAGTTATGGGAATTAGTTGAGGATGGCTTTGAAGAGCCTGACAAGTGAAGGCTGAGAGTTTATGTCTTAACTCAGTGAGAAAAGGAGTCACGAAGAACAATAAGAAGAGAGAGTGCCAAGGCTCTTTTCTTTTGTATCAAACGGTGCATGAGAGTGTGTTTCCGAGGATAGCGGCAGCTAAGAAATCCGATGAAGCGGGGAAACTCTCAAGACGACTTATCGAGAAAATGAAGAAGGTGAAAACAACAAAACTTCGATTCTTCGAGGAGAGACTTTGAGACTCTCTGTATGAAAGAGTCGGATAACATTGACTCATTCTTCACTCATGTGATTGGAATGGTCACACAAATCGAGATCTCATGGAGAGACTCTTGAAGACAAGAGGATTGTTGAAAAGCTCTTGAGAAGCCTACCCTCAAGGTTTGATGTGATTGTCACCACCATAGAGGAGACTAAAGATCTCACAAAGTTTTCGGTTGATGAGCTACATGCATCACGCGATGACTCATGAACGGAGATTGAGTAGGAGTGAAAACTCATCTCTTGAGCATGCCTTTAAGACCGGATGTCTTTCGGAAGAAGAAGAGGGCAAGGCGGAGGAAACAAGAGAGGAAGAGTGCGGAAAAGCCGAAACGAGTGGAAGGAACAGAGTCCGAACAAATGCTCAAGGAAGGGCGACAATTCAAATCAGACATCAAGGCCAAGGCGGCCCGACAAAGTGGACGACAGAACGATCAAGGACAAAGGTATGATAAATCCAATGTTCAATGTTACAATTGTAAAAAATATGGTCATTATGCTAATGAATGTAGAAAAGAAGAAACAAGATATGAGAAGTGAAACTAGTGCAAATTTCACAAAAGAAAATAGCGACCAAAGTAATTTGGTTTTAGCTTGTAATATGGGCTGAAGAAAAGAATGAAGATTTATGGTTTCTAGACTCAGGTTCGTAGTAACCATATGATAGAAAACTTAGCAATGTTTTCCATGTTAGATGAAAGTGTGCGATCACAAGTCACACTAGGAAGCGATAGCAAAGTTTCGTTATGGGAAAAGGAGATGTAAATGTTTTAACAAGATTAGGTGCAAAGAAATCCACGAGTAGATGTTTATTATGTTCCGGGGAATGAAGTGTAACCTCTTAAGTATTGGACGACTTGTTCATAAAGGGGTATAATGTTTTCTTTGATAATGATGTTTGTACCATCATGGATAAACCAACCAGACAATCGGTGTATTGCTTGAAGTGAAGATGACAAGGAACGGGATGTTCCCTCTCGGAATGAGACGGACTTGAAGAATGGTGAAGAGAAACGCACAGGTTGCACGGGAGACTTTCCAAAGCGAACCAAAGGATGATGATTGGTTATGGCACTTGAGATTTGGTCATCTCAACTTTGGAGGTCTTAATATGTTGAATAGAAAAGGAATGGTAAGTGGTTTACCATTGATAGAGAAACCAGAACTGACTTTGTGAAGGTTGTATTCTTGGGAAACAACACGAGAGAAAGTTTTCCTTCAGGGAAAAGCATAAGGGCAAAAGCACCCTTAGAGATTGTCCACTCGGATGTATGTGGACCGATGCAAACTCCATCACTTGCAAGCAGCCACTATATCTTAACATTCATAGATGATTTTACAAGAAAAACTTGGGTTTACTTTTTTAAAAAAGAAAAGTGAAGTGTTTGAAAAAATTCATGCAATTTCAAAGCACTTGTTGAGAATCAAAGTGGAGCATATATCAAAGTCCTTAGGACCGATAGAGGAGGTGAGTATATATCTAAAGATTTTCTACGTTTTTGTAGAGAAAATGGTATTCATAAATAGTTTACAACTAGATATACACCGCGACAAAATGGAGTAGCCGAAAAGAAGAACCAGAACCATAATGGACATGGCGAGGAGTATGTTAAAGGCAAAGCATTTGCCTAATGATTATTGAGCTGAAGGTTTGTACATTGTGCAACGTACATCTCGAGCAGTGCCCTACAAAAGCGGTCATGAACAAAGTGCTGAAGAGGCATGGAGTGGCCCAAAAGCAAGGTGTCACACATATGAAGGTTTTTGGATGTGTAGCTTATGCACACATTCCGGATCAGCTAAGAAAGAAGTTGGACGGCAAGGGGAGAAATGTATTTTCATCGGATACGGTGAGGAATCCAAGGCCTACGAGTTATATAACCCATCCGGCAAGAAGTTTCTTGTGAGCGAGGGATGTTCGGTTCTTTGAAGAGGAAAGCTTGGGATGGAAGCATAGAGAAAACAATGAATGTTAAATATTGTTTATCTCATGATGAGAATGATGATGAGGTGGCTGAAATACATCCCCCAAATAGCAACACCAACACCGCAAAGCACACCACAAGGAGGAAATTCAAGTGCTTCTTCAAGTACTTGTACACCTATCTTGAAAGAGGTAAGAAATTTGAAGTTTGAAAGATATTTAAGAACAAGATATAGCTAATGAAGGTATCAATTCTTTGTTTGCTTTATATTGTCATGTTGATGATCCTGTTCATTTGAAGAAGCTATCAAGGATAGGAAATGGATAGAAGCTATGGATGAGGAAATAAATGCCATAGAAAGAAACAAAACTTGGGATTTGGTTGAACTCCCAAAAGGTAAAGATGTCATTGGTGTTAAATGGGTCTACAAGACCAAGAGTAATGCTGAAGGCAAGATAGAGAGACACAAGAGCAAGGCTTGTCGTCAAAGGCTATAAGCGAAGCATGGCATTGATTATGAGGAAACTTTCACACGGTTGCGAGAATGGAAACCGTGAGAGCAGTGTTGTCCATAGCAGCACAAAACAAATGGAAAGTTTACGAAATGGACATGAAGTGAGCATTTCTGAATGAAGTGTTAATGGAAGAGGTTTACATTGATCAACCTCTCGGTTATGAGAAGAAAGGCCAAGAACACAAGGTATGCAAGTTGAAGAAAGCTCTTTATGGGCTGAAGCAAGCTCCAAGAGCGTGGTACAGTAGGATAGATTCATATCTACAGGAAAATGGTTTTGAGAAGTGTGAGGGAGAACCCACCCTCTACATCAAGGAACAAGATGGTAAAATCTTGATTGTAGTCTTGTATGTTGATGATGTTATTTTACTGAGGTAATGATGATTGCCTTATTGAACATTTTAAACGGTCGTAGAAGGAAGAATTTGAAATGACTGACATGGGTTTGTTGAGATACTTCTTGGGAATAGAAGTATAACAAGATGAAAGTGAGATTTTCATCTCACGAGGCAAAGTATGTTAATGAGGTACTTGAAAGATTTAACATGCGGGAATGCAAAACGACAATCACTCCCACGGTGATGGGATTAAAACTCGGCGAGAGAGGACAACGGCAGGGATTTTGATCCTAGTTTGTACTAGAGCATAGTTGGCGTACCTTTATGTATTTGGTAGCAACTAGGCCGGACATAATACATCTTTCATTAGTTTGATTTCTAGGTTCATGGAAAAGCCAAAAGATACACATTGGCAAGCGGCAAAAAGGATTTTGAGGTATGTTAAAGGTACAAAGAAATTTGGTATTTTTTATACTACTTGAGATGTTCGGATTTAGTTGGATATGCACGAGACAATGATTGAATTTGGAAGTGTTGATGATCGGAAGAGCACTTCCGGTTATGTTTTTCATATGGGTTCAGGGAGCCATTTCATGGGCTTCTAAGAAACAACCCATTGTAGCATTGTCTCACGGCGAAGCGAGTATGTGGCGACTACGACGGCGTGTCGAGCGATTTGGATGCGGAAAATGTTGAGAAGCTTATGTCGAGAACGAGGTGAAAAAGGAAGTGATATTTTGTGACAATAGCTCGGCTATTGCATGTGTCTAAAGATACATTTCTTTTTTCATAAAAGGACAAAACACATTGACACCAAGTTTCATTTCATATGTGAATTGGTTAGCAATGGAGAAATCGTTTTGCAACATTGTAGAAGGGAGGATCAATTTGTAGATATACTCACAAAGCCACTTGCGCAGAAAAAGCTTTGAATATTTCCAAGAAATGCATGGGTATGCGGAAAACCGGCAGATTTGAAATTAAGGTAGTGTTGGAGTAATTTCCAACTACGGATCGGGTTGCGAGGCGGAGCGCGGCAAGCAGGTGATCGAGCGTGGAGTTAAAGCCCGAGCGGCGGATCGGAAACGAATCAACGGTTTCTGTCAAACAGCGCGGCGATTAACCGGAAGCCACTCCCATGATTGACCACTTGATCAGCCCGCTGACCTAATGATCGACGAGCTTGTCGTTTAGTCGCGGGGGTCATCCATTTGGGGTGTACGGCAAAAACCATAGCCCCATGACCACCACTTTGAGGTGGCTCCGCCACATGCGCTGGCGCCACCAATCCGCCACCACCGCGGGAAAAAGTCTGCCACCATGTGAATTTGAAATTAACGCAGAAATTTTTAAGCGGTGCCACCGATCACAAATTTGCCATTAATTTTTTTTATCGTCTTGCGAGAAATTTATGGCACCATAAATGTTTTTTTTAAGCGGTGATATTTTGGGCAATTTTGTCGATGAATGACATTAATTGTTTTAGATATTTTTGTAATTGATATATATATGCTACATCGGTCGCGTTAGTTTTTTTAAGAGAGACGAGAGCAGGGAAATTAAAAAATCAAGCAGCGGTCAGCGTTAGTTGATTTTTGAAAAAGATAGAGATCATCGAGAATTAAAAATATACACATGAGTATATTTTTTTGTAAAACAAAAAACTTTTATTTTTTTAATAGATGAGAGACGGGTGAATTGGAAATTCACGACGAGTTTTTTTTAAAGACGAGAGAAAGTATTTTGGAGTTGTGCTTAGAAGCGAGTTCGGCAGATTGTAAATCCTGCTGTGATAGAGGAAGAACTTGTAAAGAATTTTATGGAATAAAATTTGTGTTATAGAGTTAAAATTGTTACTATGTCGCATATTTTTAAATATTTTCTCTCGTGTTAGAGATGGAGTTTATTCTCCATTGTTAATCTAGAATTTGCAATATTTCAACATGTTTGTACTCGCACCCATTATATTATAATGGTTCTTTGTAGTATCGATAAATTAATGCTATTAATACCCTTTGTTTGTAAGAGCACCCATTACATTGATTCTCCGTACTATGAAAAAGTTAACGCCACGTGTGTTCATTTTTGCTTATCTCAAATCTCATTCACGGCATTCCTTCCGTTACCGTAACAATTATCCGAAGGGATTGATTCTTTTATGTGATGGATTGGAACAACCCGATGTACATTCATGTCAGCTTTTATTCTTCCATTTTCCTTTTGGTTTCCTCTACTCTTTGAGAAGCCATAGTTTCTTAGTTTCGTATTAATTCATTTTAGCTTCCATGGGCTTCAATTACAAATACGATACGTTTCCTCCTCTCAAAACGAGACACTAATCTTGTAATTTCAGCAAACATGAGTTCCTATTTCGATAAGTTTCTAACGATCAAGCTGTGCAATTTTAAGCTCAGCTCAAATTTCAACAAAATATTCCTAATTATTCAGGAGTGATTTGCAAAGAGGTGCTCGATAGAATTAGTTTGGAATAAATTATTAGAGTCAATGCAGGGTAAAATTTAAATATTTCTTTGTCAATTCGGATCTATGAAATATGAAGTATAAATCAAATCTCTCGCCATATTGACTCTTTTTTAATTTAAATATTTCTTTGTTCTGGATCTATGAAATATGAAGTATAAATCAAATCTCTCGCCATATTGACTCTTTTTTTTTTCAATGGTTTTTCACGTGTGGCTTGAGGGTTTTGATTTCATATAAATAATTTGACTATGAGTTAATTTTTAATTTATTTTAAAAATATAAATATTTAAAATATTTATAAATTAATAAAATTATAAACATTTTCTTTCAAATTTCACAAATAAATCTATGAAATCATTAGGTATCTTGATCGATTAAACAAATTGAACTGTTACACCATAGAGATACCTAATTAGGTCGAATGAGAGAAGAAAATACTGAAATTCTAATTCGATTCTATTTATTGATTATTTTTTTCCAGTAAACCACAAAAGAATAAAGAATAAGGTATTTTCAGTTAATTGGTATTTTATAGTAAAACCACGTGTCTTAATTTGGTCATAGTTGTAGATTCTATCCATCTTAGAAGCTCTGCTCTTCAAAGATCATTCAGTTTTCAGTTTTCGAGGAAACCTAATTCGTTCATTTCAGTTTTCTTTTTGTTAATTTATTTAATTACGTGAAGAGTTGGTTTTATGACAATAGTTTTTGCTTTTTTAGTTAGGTTTAATTTATTACTTTTTTTTTTATAGATTCAATCAATATTCTATTAGTATTAGATCATTTTATTATGTTTATTTGTCTGTGGTTTTATTTAAATTGGTTTTTGTTTTTTTTTAAGTTTTGTAAGTTCTTTTTCTTAATTAAAAGTATTAGTTGATTTAATATGTGGTTTTCAAAATTAGTTTTGCATTTTTTTAATAAAAAATAATAATTTCTTTGGTTTTAGATTATTGGATTTTTTAAAATAATTTTTAATTATGTTTTTACATTTTAGAAATATGTCTTTAATTTAAAAATATATTTTTCATTTATGTCTTATAACTTATGTTATATTCTGTTTTTACTTTATTGTGGTTAAGTTCAATGTATTGTAAATTGTATATTCATACATTTAATTTATTTAAAATACATTTTCTTATATTTAAATTTTTATTAATAGCATTTAATTTAATTTGTTTTTAAATGATTTCTTTAGTAATATTGTTTAGTTTAATTTATGTTTTCAAATTAAATATTTAATATGTTATTTAAGTTCTTCATTGTATTTTATTAATGATAAAATGTAGTATGATATATATTTTTAATTAAAATAACATAATGTACAAAGAAAGCTACATTCATTTATATAATATAAAATGATAATACTTTTATATATAAATACTACGTTAGGCTACGTTAGGCTAGGTAAGGCTAGGCTAGGTTAGGTTAGGTTAGGCTAGGTTAAGTTAGGCTAGGTTAGTCTAGGCTAGGCTAGAGCAGGGTAGGGTAGTCTAGAGAAGGGTAGGCTAGAGTAGGCTAAGCTAGGCTAGACTAGAGTAGGCTAGGCTAGGCTAGGCTAGGTTAGGGTAGAGTAGGTTAGAGTAGGCTAGGCTAGAGTAGGCTAGGCTAGAGTAGCCTAGAGTAGGCTAAGCTAGAGTAGCCTAGAGTAGGGTAGGGTAGGGTAGGCTAGGTTAACATAGGCTAGTTTAGGCTAGGTTAGGCTAGGCTAGGTTAGGATAGGCTATGTTAGGCTAGGTAAGGCTAGGTTAGGCTAGGTTAAGCTAGGAAAGGTTAGGTTAGGTTAGGCTAGGCTAGGTTAGGATAGTCTAGGTTAGGAAAGGTTAGGTTAGGCTAGGATAGATTAGGCTAGCATAGGGTAGGGTAGGGTAGGCTAGGTTAAACCAGGTTAGGGTAGGTTAGGTTAGGTTAGGCTAGGTTAGGATAGGATAGGTTAGGCTAGGCTAGGTAGGTTATGTTAGGTTAGGCTAGTTTAGGCTAGGCTAGGTTAGGGTAGGTTACATTAGGTTAGGGTAGGGTAGGGTAGGGTAGGTTAGGTTAGGTTAGGGTAGGGTAGGGTAGGGTAGGGTAGGTTAGGTTAGGTTAGGTTAGGCTAGGTTAGGCTAAGCTATAGTAGGCTAGGTTAGGCTACAATAGGCTGGGTTAGGCTAGGTTAAAGTTGTTTAGTGGTAGTCACGCAGCACCTTTAAAGAGTAGGGCAGTTAAGCTAGGTTAGATATGCTACACTAGAGTAGGTTAGGGTAGATTAGGCTAGGCTAGTTAGGTTAAGCTATAGTAGGCTAGGTTAGGCTAACAGTCAAGTTAGGTTAGGTTAGGTTGCTTAGGGTAGTCATGCTGGGAGCACACTGTGAGTAGGGTAGGTAAAGCTAGTTAGATATGCTACACTAGGAGTAGGTTAGGCTAGTTTAGGTTAGGCTAGTTTAGGCTAGGCTAGGTTAGGGTAGGTTACATTAGGTTAGGGTAGAGTAGGGTAGGGTAGGGTAGGGTAGGGTAGGGTAGGTTAGGTAGGTTAGGTTAGGGTAGGGTAGGGTAGGGTAGGGTAGGGTAGGTTAGGTTAGGTTAGGTTAAGCTATAGTAGGCTAGGTTAGGCTACAATAGGCTGGGTTAGGCTAGGTTAGGTTAAGCTAGGGTAGGTCACGCTAGAGCATGCTAGGCTAGAGTAGGGTAGGTTAAGCTAGGTTAGGATATGCTACACTAGAGTAGGTTAGGGTAGGTTAGGGTAGGTTTAGCCAGAGTAAGTTAGGCTAGAGTAGGTTAGGCTATAGCAGTTTAGGGTAGATTAGGGTAGGTTAGGTTAGAGTAGGTTAGGCTAGAGCAGGTTAGGCTAGGTTAGGCTATGTTAGGCTATGCTAGACTATACTAGGCTAGGATAAAATAGGCTAGGCTAGGCTAATATAAGCCAAGCTAAGGCTAGGCTAGAGTAGGGTTGGGTAGGCTAGGCTAAATTAGGCTAAGCTAAGTTGGGCTAGAGTGGGCTAGGCTAGAATAGAGTACACTAGAGTAGGCTAGGCTAAAGTACACTAGAGTAAGGTAGGACAGAGTAGCCTAGAGTAGGCTTGGCTAAGCCAAGATAGGCTAGAGTAGGCTAGAGTAAGCTAAGGTAGGATAGGCTAGGATAGGCTAGCGTAGGCTATGCTAGTGTAGGCTAGGGTAGGCGAGGGTAGGCTAGAGTAGGCCAAGCTAGGATATGCTATAGTAGGGTAGGGTAGGACAGAGTAGGGTACACTAGAGTAGGGTAGGACAGAGTAGCCTAGAGTAGGCTTGGCTAAGCCAAGATTGGCTAGAGTAGGCTAGAGTAAGATAAGGTAGGATAGGCTAGGATAGGCTAGCGTAGGCTATGCTAGAGTAGGCTAGGGTAGGCGCGGGTAGGCTAGAGTAGGCCAAGCTAAGATATGCTATAGTAGGGTAGGCTAGGCTAGGCTACAGTGGCGTCGACTCAGCTAGGCCAGGGCTAGAGTGGCGCCGACTAGGCTAGGCTAGAGTAGGCTAGGCCAGCTGGGATTGGGCTGTATAGGCTAGGGCTAGGTACACTAGAGTAGGGTAGGAAAGAGTAGCTCAGAGTAGGCTTGGCTAAGCTTAGATAGGCTAGAGTAGGCTAGAGTAAGCTAAGGTAGGAAAAGGCTAGGACAAAGCAATAGCGGCTATGCTAGAGTAGCTAGAGGGCTAGGGTAGCGAGGGTAGGCTAGAGTAAAGGCCAAGCTAGATATAAGTTATAAGAGGGTAGGGTAGGGTAAAGCAGAGGGCTCGACTAGGCTAGGCTAGAGTAGGCTAGGCTAGGCTAGATTGGGCTAGAGTAGGCTAGGCTGGGCTAGAGTAGCCTAAAGTAGGCTATGCTAGGCTAGATTAGGCTAGAGTAGGCTAGAGTAGGCGATGTTATGCTGGGCTAGAGTAGGGTGAGGCAGGTAGAGTACAATAGGGTAGGCTATGCTAGGCTAGAGTAGGCTAGAGTAGGCTAGAGTAGGCTAGGCTATTCTATGCTAGAGTAGCCTAAAGTCTGCTATGTTAGACTAAGCTAGAGTTCACTAGATTAGGCTTGGCTAGGTTAGGCTAGGCTAGGCTAGAGGAGGGTAAGGTTGGCTAGAGTAGGGTAGGCTAGAGTAGGTTGGGCTAGGTACGCTAGAGTAGGATGGGATAGGTTAGATTAGGCTAGAGTAGGCTAGCTCAGGCTAGGATAGATTAGGCTAGGCTAGGCTAGGATAGAGTATCTTAGGGTAGGTTAGGCTAGGCTAGGTTAGGCTAGAGTAGACTAAGATAGGCTAGAATAAGCTAGAGTAGGATAGAGTGGGATAGGCTAGGCTAGTGTAGGCTAGAGTAGGCTAGGCTAGGTTAGACTAAAATAGGCTAAGATAGGCTAGGATAGGCTAGGTTATGCTACACTAGAGTAGGCAAGAGTAGACCAGGCTGAAGTAGGCTAGAGTAGTCTAGAGGTTGATAGAATAGGCTAGAGTAGGCTAGGCTAGGCTAGCGTAGGCTAGGTTAGGCTAGAGTAGGCTAGGTTAAACTAGAGTAGGCTAGAGTAGGCTAGGCTAGAGTGGGGTAGGCCAGAGTATGCTAAGCTAGGCTAAACTATGTTAGGATAGAGTATACTGGGGTGGGTTAGGCTAGATTAGGGTAGGGTAGGCTAGATTAGGGTAGGCTAGGCTAGAGTAGGCTAGGATAGGCTACCCTAGGATAGGCTAGTCTAGGCTAAGATAGAGTAGGCTAGGCTAGGCTAGGCGAGGATAGACTAGAGTAAGCTAAGCTAGATTAGGCTAGGTTAGGCTAGGTTATTCTAGGTTAGGCTAGGCAAGTGTAGGTTAGGTGAGGTTATGCTATTGTAGGCTAGGATAGGTTAGGATAGGCTAGAGAAGGTCGGTCTAGAGTAGGTTAGGCTAGGGTAGAGTAGGTAAGAGTAGGTTAGGCTATAGTAGGTTATGCCAGGCTAGAGTACGCTAGGTTAGGCTAGGTTAGGCTATGCTAGAGTAGGTTAGGCTAGGTTAGTCTAGGCTATAGTAGGTTTGGATATAGTAGAGTTGAGTAAGGTAGATTAGGCTAGGCTATGCTAGAATATATTAGGTTATTCTAGAGTAGAATATGGTAGGCTAGAGTAGGCTAGAGTATGCTAGGCTAGAGTAGGGTAGGTTAGGCTAGCATAGGCTAGAGTAGATTAGGATAGAGTAAGATAGGCTAGAGTAGGTAAGTTTAGGTTAGGCTGCAATAGGATATTCTAGAGTAAGTTAGGCTAGATGTAATATACCTATTTTTCTACTTTTATTTAGAAACTTGAGAATCCTAAAGGTTAAGTGGACCTAAAGGAAAACTATATGTGGACATATTATTTTTAAATTAAATAAATGGGTAATTTAATTATTGTGCAAAGACTAGAGTAAACTAGAGACCAAGATTTCAAGTCCATGAGGATGGAATGAAATCCAAATACTTTCCCAAAATATCCAAAAATCCTTGGAGAAAAAGATAAAATAAAATAGAAATATTAGATCGGAGGTAAGAATCTAATAGATAACTTATTAAAGTGGAAATTTACTCAGAAGAGGTTAAATAAAACTAGAAAGAGCAAAAAACTAGTTTTAAAGTGCTTTTGTGGAAAAAACAAAAGTAAAATCTAGGCTAAAGGAAAATAACATCTTAAATTAATTGGACGCAGTTATGGAAACATGCTAAGGGAAAGAAAGCTTAAATAATCCACTCCTAAGTAGACAAGAAGTTGTATACACTCTGGAAGAATTGGCCCCTGCTCAAGGGGAGTTGTGGATGAAAGCTCAAGGTTGGGTGGAAAATAGTCTTTACCAAAATTGGCATGCACAATTGTTAAATTTTGTCTTACAATTCTATTATAATGATGATATTTGATTAATATTAAATGCGATTTAGTTATGATTTTAATTGAAAACTTTATATCTTGAATTACAAGCCTTTGTGATAAGGTATTGTGTCCCTGGAAATAAAGTTTCATATGTATTTAGAAAAAGTATAACTATAGCAGGTATAGTTAATTTCTCTCTATAGTTACATAGAATTCAATAAATAGTTGACCAACACACAAAATATCTAAACCCAAAGAGAAGGGTTTAAATCTGCTATTAGTTCTATGTTAATTTTTTTATTACAGATATAAAACACATCATTGGGATCACACATAATTCTAATTGTACTAAGAGAAACATCGACAAGCATAGTAGAAATACATAGTTCTTTCTGTAAACTAATACTGAAATATATATGTATTCATTTGAATGATTTATTTCACTTAAATTAAGAAAGTATAAATTTGTACAATTAACATACTTCAGATTTAAACTATACAATTTTTACAATTTCCTAATTTAGGAAACATGCATACATATAGAGGCAATATTTTTATTAGAAAGGAACCATGAAATATTCATACATATAGATGAAACATGCATATTAAAAGGGAATCACAAACCATTTATATAACTGTTCAAATTATGTGAAATTCCTCTGGTAGAGATGAATAGAAAAATATAATAAAACTCAAGTAAAATATCAGTTACAACTATCCAAGTTATATTGAATGAAAGTCAGTTTTTACTAAAATGAATTATAGAATGTACATATACATTGATAAATATCAATAGAGCCACATGACTAAAATCTGTAGACTTGAATGACTAACTAGGAGGCAGACGAAAATTGTCGTCAGAGCCTTTGATAATAATTTGAAGAGTTTGTGAGGAAATTCTGGGTAACATATTTTTCCTGTAAGTAAACACATAAAATAGTGTTAGACTCACATCAGTTATTATAAAATAATGATGAAATGAAATTGTTATAATAAGAAATATTTAAAATTGTACCTGGTTAAAATACCATAAGAGATTATTCTTGTACAAGAAAATGGCGAGATATTACATTCAAAAAATACATGAAATAAAATAAGTATGCTACTTACAATCAATTAAAATACACATTGAGATTTCTAATTCAACTACAAGATTGAAAAATAGATACCTATGTTGATGATTGAAAAATAGTAAATTAGGTATGAGCAATGGTGAAAAATTGACAAATCAAGAAGAAGAGGTTTGTTCCCGTATTGGAAAAAAACAAATTATTCTGAGAAAAGATAACAGTAATAATTCTATTTTATTGTGACAAATTACAATCTAAGTGACATTCAGATTTTTTATTAAAATATAAATTATTAGATCCGAAATAGGGCAGAGTCTTACCCTATCAGCATAAATAAGGAAGTTATGAACTATCCGCAAACCACATTAAAGTCCACGGACAAATGGCTCTCTCTGTGTCCTAAATATATATAAATTTTGGAAGGATATATATATAGGAAGTACATAGGGTTACGATAAAAGGTATGTAACAATTTTCCATAAATTAGAATACAAAAACATTGGTTAGTTTATTTGAAATTTAATGAATTTAACCCTATATCTTAGGGTGAAAAGAAATTAAATTGAATTTCTAGAACGATAAAGTGATTATTAGAAAAAGTTAAACCCTGTATCATTGAAGATAAAAACAGAAATATTTGATGTAGAGACGTGTTATACGTTGCTAAATATCTTATCCATAGAAGTAGGAAAAGATGTGTATCATTCAGAAATAACTTGATAGAGAGAACATTAATTAAGTGAAGAAGGAGAATTAAAGAATAATTCTAAAATTGAATATAAGTATACAAGAAACACCATTGGGAAATAAGGCCATAAATGAGAAACAAGGTGACTGTATAACAAACACAGATAAAATGGTCTATTTTAATAACCTAATGACATGACCTTTATACAAAAATTACGATGGCACACTGGGAGTGCATATCAAATTTTCACCATACGGTGAAATCGAGATTGGTTAAAAACATTAGAGCTATTATAGTTCAATCCAAACCAAAATTGTTTCAAATACTATACCAAGAAGTAGTGGAATTAACCATTCAGATAGAAGAAAGGGATAGAAAAAATAGTTTATCAAACTTAGAAATAAGAACTAACTATTTCCCAAAAAAATGATTTGGAGGGGAAGGTGGAAATTCACTAAGAAATTCTACAAGAGATCCATATCAAAGTTAATCCAAATTAATTTTAAACCCAAGTGACAAATCAATAATTTGGTAAATGAATTTGGGGAAAATCCAGTCCACATTCCAATCAAAAAACATATACCAATATAAATAAAAGTCTTCTCTCTTCTAAGGAGAAGTAAAAGTCAATTTATGGTAAAACCATTCAGTGAATGATAAACCCAGGAAATAGAGACTCGGTTAGAATATTAAAATCTATAACTTAGGAATAGTTGGAGGTGGAATAATACATCTATTCCCGAAAGGTGAGTTCATAGGAAGGATTAAGAATACCATCCATACAACAACCAAATAAATTGAGTATGAAAACTAAAAATGAGAATGGACAAAATTAAATAACCTCATAGAAGTAACAAATCTTCATGTATAAATTATATGAAAAAGAAAAAATAACGATTACAATTCTAATACAAAAAAAATTGGAGAAACAAACACAAAGATAAACCAGACTTAGCAAAAAATAGAGGGTGAAAGGTATGTCATCAAGCAGGTCGACTCTGAGCCATTTTACCATGAATAACTTGAGAAAATGAACCAAAAATTAGAGGGAAGTCCTCGGCTAGGGTTGAAAAAAATGACAAGTGAATGAAAAATGTCGAAACCCTAACCTAAATCCTTCTAACGTAGAGAAAAAATACGAATAGATCCATACCATCAAAATGAAAGTACATCGACCATACATTTGGCCTACCGTGACAACGCCCATGTGAAGATCATTACCATAGGTGCGAAAACATTTATGAGTGTTAAAAACTAAATGATAAGGAATTGAAGTTATGGCTGTCTAGTTAATAGAACTAATAGTGAAATTAAATACATAGGATATTTCATCCACAAAAACAATAAATTAAAGATTTTTTCAATCATCACATATATTCTGAGGCTAGAAATTTATATGGTTATGTCAGTGAGGGTGATATCTCAGTTACGTAGCAATTATACATAAGGTTAATGGGAATGGAGATAAGTAACCATATGTACGAGACCTTATAAATATTGTTATAAATCGATTTTAATATAGTAGGTGGATTAGTGCATATAAAGGAAATAAAGGTGTAACGATAGGGTTATGAGGATAGGAAATATATATATATATTCGAAAAATATCCAAGGTATGGTTCATCTCTAGTGGGAAATTCAAATATAATATATTTTGTTAAATATACTATAGGTACATTATATCCAAAAGTATAGTTACATATATATATATATCTTGAGGTCAATATATATTATACTATACCTTAATTATAATGTGATCATTTATAGTTGAAATTCTCTACATTCATTAAGGGTAACTTTAACATATGTATTATCAATTAAGGATAATTCCTGGGGACAGTATAGGGATTAAAAATATGTAGAGAAGTTGTGAAAAATAAAAATAAATACTTATTATGCAAGATAAGAACTGGGGTAAAGTTATTTATTAATAATCTGAAAGGTATTACTCATGCAATAAAAATAAAATAAGTAAAGGACAGAAAAGCAGTGTCATTTCCATTTTTAAATATAAATTTTTTTAGGTTAAGTAGAGTTGTTACAAATGGTATCAGGGAGCTTGTTTAAAAGACTAGGGCTATGTGTCCCCACACAGAAAAAGCCAAAATTATAATGCTATGAAAAATAAGAAAATAAAATTTGTTCTTCTTTTCAGAAATTGGTGTACAAATTAAATGTCGTGTATAGTGATTGAAGTGCAAAAACAAACAATTACAATTATGAATGAAGAAGGGGGGTTGTACATGGATCTGGGGTGTGTGGGAAACCCACCAGATCAAAATTCTCAATTGTTGGACATGATAAGAGATATGCAACGTGAAATGGTTCAACTAAGGACTAGCAATGAACAATTGTTGCAAGCCAGTCAAGAGCAAGAGAGGTTGATAAGGGAATTAACCTCATGGTTTAGTCACGAAAGTGAAGACCATGGAAAAAAGAGGAAAGAAGATGAAACAAACTTAGAATGGTGTGAGGGTGGGGAAGAATCTCGACATAATTCCAGAAACAAAGAGGTGTTACAAGGGGAATTCCGCAAAATCAAACTTCCAACTTTTGATGGTGAAAAGGAGGAGGACGTGGAAGCTTGGCTCCTGAATATGGTTAAATACTTCCAGGTATGTGAATATGAAAGCAATATGAAAGCCAGATTATAAATTTACCAATTGCAGGGTAAAGCCACACTTTGGTGGGAAGAAACAAACATGGTACACGTGCTGGAAGAAAAAATGTTACCTGGGAAGACTTTCAAGACAAATTCAAGTGTAGATACCTGAATGAGAGGTATTATGATGACAAAGTGAAGAAATTTCATGAGCTAAGATTGGGACAACTCACAATTGATGATTTTCTTAAAAAATTTACGAACTTACTTCGCTATGTGCCTTATATCAAAGAAGAAAAGGGCAAAGTATAATTATTTTTAAACTGCCTACGTACTATCTATAAAGAAAGAATTGAATTTGATAATCGAAAAACAATGGATGAAGCTGTTCGTAAAGAAATATTATGTTATCTGCAGTTTAAAGGAAAAAATGAGCAGTTGAAAAATAGGTAAAATAAAGAGAAATGGAAGGGTGACTCAAATATAAAAAGAGTAAAACCAGCATATCTGATTTTTTTTGCAAAAACCACCTAAGAAAGAAAGTTAATAAGAGTGGAGAACCATTGAAGTGTTGGGGATGTGGATAACCTCACCTACTACGTGACTTCTCAAAACATTCATAGGATCAGTGCTGCATTAGAATATCGATAGGCTGAACACTAATCAACCATGATAGAAATTAAAGGTATGATTGTTGAACAACATGTTTCTGTTTTAATAGATCCAAGCGCAAATTTAAGTTATGTCAGTCCATAGATAGTGGAGAAGTGTAAGATAAAATAAAATAAAATCAGTAAGTATGGTTAGTGCAGTTAGCTACAAGAACAAAGAGAAAAGTGACCCATAAACTTCTAAAAACCGTTGTAAATTTAAATGGATATGAAAATGAAATGCATTTAAATATTTTTCCTCTTGGATCCTACGATCTGTTAGTAGGAATGGACTGGTTAGAGAAACAAAAAGCAATATTAAATTGATTAGAAAAAACAATACATTGTATAGATGATGAAGGAAAAGTTGTGATAGAAAAAGGAAAATTGTCAGAAAAATTTCTACATGACAACAAAAATGGACAATAAGAAAAGGTTGTCTAGTGTATTTTGTACAAGTGGAAGAGTTGGGACATAAAAAAAAAATTATAGGGTGTAGAAAAATTACCAGTAATTAGAGGGTTTAAGGACGTGTTTCCAGAAGAAATCCCCCATGTACCCCCTAAAAGAGACATTGATTTTTCAATTGAACTAGTACCAGGAACTACACTTGTTTCTAGAGCACCCTATAGAATGAGTACTCCTAAAATACTAGAACTGAAACTTCAATTGCAAGAAATGTTTGACAGATGGTACATCGGACCAAGTGTGTCTCCTTGGGGAGCACCAATGCTATTTGTTAAAAAGAAACATGGCACATTCGAAATGTGTATTGATTACAAACAACTAAATAAGTTAACCATTAAGAATAGGTATCCTCTGCTAAGTATATAAGATTTATTTGACCAAGTGAGAGGATCTAATATATTATCTAAAATTGATTTAAGAACCAGATATCACCAACTCATAATTAAAGATGAGGACATCAACAAAACAACATTTAGAATTAGGTATGGACATTATGAATTTGTATTCCTACCCTTTGGGCTTACAAATGCACCTGCTACATTCATGTGTTTAATGAATAGTGTTCTCCATAAATATCTAGACAATTTTGTATTAGTGTTCTGTTATGTAAGCACTACTCTTGTAATATTTGTCTATGAATAATATAGAGTTGGAGTATCCTATTTCAAACCTGAGATTCTTATCTGTATTCTTATGTATGTTTCTTATATTAGTATTTTACTTCTCTCTAGTGTTTTGGTTGTATAATCACTTGGAATTCATGATTACATGCTCCAACTTCCTTTATACACATAGTCTGTTGTTCTATTATGTTTTATTACTTTTCTTATGTATAATCACTTGGAATTCATGGTGACATGCTCCAACTTCCTATATGCATATAGCTTGCTGCCTTTTCCTTCATGTGTGTTTTAATAAGAATACAATTGCCTCAGCTTCCATGAGATAAGTTGAATTGTGACTTAGTTTTCATATACATGAGAAGTCTTCCTTCACTTCCTTTTCAAATTCATTATCAACCATCAATACCCATCTACCAACTTTCCTACAATGGAGAAATTTGAGGATTGGAAACTTTCTAGGATGGAGAGAAATTTTGGGATGGAGTTCATTAGAGAAACAATGTAAAAAAAAATTATTGATAGGAAGGCCTCATCCTAATCTCTTTGTTATATGGATAACATAAGGGCCATGAAAGATCTAGGTGGATACTGATGGCCACCCACCTATTCCATTTGGACCCTCACCATTGGTTCTTTTAGTTTTTTAGTTTCAACACATTTTACTATTTTTAGCAATTTTTTGGGTCCTGAACTTCCGGAGTTGTTTTGAGGCCCTAAACGAAGTTTTTTTGGAAAAATGGGAGCAACATGGGTTTTCAACCAATGTTTCTCACTCAAAAGTTTTATTCCTTAGATAGAGATTTTTGACGAGGTATTGAGCATATCAAACGAAGATCATATGCCAAAGTTACATCCCCAGGAAGTTGAAGTACCAATTTACCCAAACAAGGCACACAGTTTTGGTGCTTCATCTCCTAGTGTTAGGTTTTTTGATGGTTAGGGTTTTCCATTGTTTCTCAATAATAAAAAGGCCTTCGAGCCTCATTGTAACACAGTTCAGAGGCCTGTAGCCACCACATATCTTCTCAAAGATAAGCTACCAATGCCCTAGCTAGTTTATTTCCATTATGTTTATAAACAAATTTTAGTTCTTTGATATTAACGAAATGAACTGTCATCTCTGCTACATTTTTGTATTTATAGTTATATGTGTATTTTGTTGCATTCATGCATAAATCCTGATCAATGATGAAGAGCTATATAAAAAGGGCTATAGAGTTTTCTTCTTTCAAGCATTCAACTTTTTGTTTTCAAATATTAGAGAATGCATTCGAGTCTTGTGGAAACTCCCAATGTAGATATAATCCAAACTTCTATTGCTTAATGAGAAGTTAGGTAATTGTTCAGTGTTTGATTAGGATATTGGGAGGTCAATGCCAAAATTTATGTAAGAATCAGAAGCTTAGTTGCTTGATTATAACAAAATCCACATTTTCTATTAGTTAAGGGTGATGTATAGTTAAATATTGTTAAGTGATCCTTAGGCCCTCCTATGAGATATTTCTTCCAATTTTACCAAATTTGATAAGGGACCTAACTTTGAAGATGATAATTTAGTTTAATGAGCAACTCACATAGAGATTACATGACACTAACATGATGATGATGTGGCACTAATGTGGTGGTCATATGGAATCAACGTGGGGGTTTTATTGCACCGATCTGGCATAGACTTGGAGATGACATGTTTTTGACATGGATAAATTGTGTGGAAAGGTGATATAGATTAGCATGTGAAATGGTGCTAAAATGGCAATTGGATGACAGTATAAAGTGACATGGATAATAGAAGTGAGGAGGTCAACTATTGAGTTTTGATCTATTGTGAGGTCTGAACCCTTATTTTCTGCTTGGGCCAAAATACTAATAGAACTTGAAGCACTTGTTAGATGATAGAGATAGAGCTCCATTAGGTAATAATGGTTATGAGACTATCATAATAGAGAGAATTGGATATTAGCTAATTCGAAAACAATAGTAGAAATGTATGTCTTGATGCCTAGGGGCCTCAAGAAGTAAGTAGTTAGATGAAAGTATACTTGAGTCAATAATTTTTAGATAATTTATTCCAAAGGTAGAGGAATCACAAACCATTAATCAATAGTATTTATGCATAAATAATAATAAAAGGACTCACAAATGAGATGGAAAGGAAGATTAACACATTCAATTTGAATACGTCAATGAGCATTTTCCACTCAATTACAACCCTTCTTTGTAGATAATTTTAGACTCTTCACTTGTTCGATGCATAAACCTCATTTTTGTGATCGTCTTTTCCTTTCTGTGTAGTTCTCACATGCCGTTATAGTGGCTCATCCAATATATATGGAATTATTCCCACTTTTGAAATGTAAAATAAGGATTCATTATGTCCACTTTCATTCCATTGGTTACTAAGATGTATATTCCTACTTTTATGCGCCATACATTAGGTGTTTCTATTGGGGGAGTACCTTTAAATTTAGTGGCAAGTCCCAATTAAGAGACTCAAGATTCAAAATTTTGTAGATACATATTAGGAAATCAAATTGAAATTCCTCCAAAATTCATAATATTATCATACAATGTTGTGACACAATTCTTCATATAGTGACCTTTATAATGGTGTAAAAATCACCTCAATAAAATCTCATGTATGAAAAGTATGCCTACCACAAGGGAAGCTACCTTGTTGGCCACCACAGTATTAAGTGGATGACACAGGTGGACCTACCGCACTGAAAATCTTTGGAGAAAATTTTCATAGATAGAACTATTTTCCATGCTTTTCCAATAAAATATTCTTTGCTTTCCTTTTCCTTAAGATGCATATTGTGTTCATTTGTGTGGATAATTTGTTGATTTACATGTTCTTTGATTTTCATATTTACTTATTCTCATAAAATTTAGTAAAAATATAATTCTAACAAATACATATCATACATAACCCCTAATTTCTATGTTCCATAATACATATAACTCAAGACTTTATTATTTTAGTTTGTTTCTATAATCCATAACCCATATAACCTTGGACCTGTACTAACCAATATAACCTTGGACCTGTACTAAATTTAATAGACATGCTATTTTTTAATAATGTTTAAAACACAAATTTCATGTATTATTTATAAAAAATATCCTTTATTCACATTGAAAGGATAAACTTTTAATATTATTAAATATAATATTTTCCAGATTTTACATTTCATTACGGTTATTCTTCTATCCTATCAATACATGCAACACTTCTCACTATTATCTTTTAAGATAAATATTATAATTACATAATAAGCCTTTTAAGCATCGAATGGTTTATGTTTTGTTAGCTGATTTCATTATAACTACATGACATGTGACCATCACCATAGTTGATGTTGATGACAATGTAGGTGGATAGAATGTATTTATGAAAACAAAAATAGAAAGTAATAGAAAATAGATAGAATGTATTTATGAACAGTAATAGAAAGTTAAGAAAAGTAGCATGTTACCTTCTTAAAAGTTAATCCAAACGGCTAGAAATGATGTGGTTCCATCCCTTCAAACGGCTAGAAACCAAAGAGCCAAAAATGACGTGGCACGTGGCACGTGGCACGTGGCACCGTCCCTCACAAATTAGCAGTTCATTAAAAAAAATAGTTATATAATGAGGTTTTCGATTATCAAAACTGTTTTCTAATTTTGTGCATTATTGTTCGAACTGACTGTTCCAAGAGTACAGTGGATTTGTTTGCGCCTTTGTAATGTTATTTGTGGATGAAGAGAAGTGACTCCAGCAATAATTAATTTGCAGGTTCCATTGTAATGATAAATCCACATTAATTTAAATAAATTACGGCTAGGTTTGCCTGTATTAAAATCTTAATTTGCTCATAGTTTATTTGAATTTTGTTGATGTTCTCAAATTATCTCATAATCTCAACCCTGTTCTGTTTCACTTGACTTCATTCACTAATTTAGTTAAAATTATTCAATGGAGGGTCTACCTAGTTTTTGATCCTTTCATGTTTCTATATTCTTTAACCTGTTTCTTTGATGTTTCTATATTCTTTTTTTTTAATTTTCATTGTTCTGTGAACAGATCCAGAATAAGTGAATAGAATCTCGCTCAACCGCCTGTGAAATAACCAGACTCTGAGTATACCTGGTTTCTTTCGTAATTTTTTGGAGTCCATCTTGAATGATAATAATTTGGTTTCAATTCAATTCACCTAAAATCAACCTTCCAATTCGATATGCAGGTCTCCATCTATTTTTTATTTTTCCTTAAACCTACCAATAAGATAAAATTAGCAAATAAGATAATATTATAAAAAACTGGAAACGTAGGACAAGAGAGGATAGTCTGTCTCGTACATCCAAAAAGTTGTGCCCACAATGCCTTTCGATAGTTTTCCTAATCTTAGTGTACCTTGAAAATCCGAATTCATAAGTTAGTTACAGACGTTACTTTTGTAAATATTTTTTCCACTGGGTTTCTCATTTTCTCATATGCCTTCTGAATTGAATTGTTTTCTGAGAGGTAAAACATAGAACGATAGTTGATTGTAAACATGACTCTAAAGAAACCTAGTTTTGCGCTAGACTATAGGTAAGTTTCTGCCTCTTCATTTTCTTCTGCTTCTTGAACTAAATTAGTTTTAAGTAAATCCATTTCAATGAAGTATAGGCCGACTTCTCTATCATTTTCCACTGGTTCTAAAATTTTTGGATTAATACTGTGTTTGGACTCGCACCCATTATATTATAATGGTTCTTTGTAGCATGGATAAATTAATGCTATTAATACCCTGTTTGTAAGAGCACCCATTACATTGATTCTCTGTACTATGAAAAATTTAACGCTACAGTGTTCATTTCGCTTATCTCGAATCTATTCAGGGCATTCCTAACGTTTCTTTTTGGACTATCCGAAAGTTGGATTCTTACAATGCAGTGATTTGGAACAACCCAGTACATTCATGTCGATTTATTCTTCCATTTTCCTTTTGGTTTCCTCTACTCTCAGAGAAGCCATAGTTTCTTAGTTTCGTATTAATTCATTTTAGCTTCCATGGGCTTCAATTACAAATACAGTAACGTTTCCTCCTCTCAAAACAGACACCAATCTTGTAATTTCAGCAAACATGAGTTCCTATTTCGTAAGTTTCTAACGATCAACTGTGCAATTTTAAACTGCTCAAATTTCAACAAAATATTCCTAATTATTCAGGACTGATTTGCAAAGAGGTGCTCGATAGAATTAGTTTGGAATAAATTGTAAGTCAATCTGGGTAAAATTTAAATATTTCTTTGTTCTGGATCTATGAAATATGAAGTATAAATCAAATCTCTCGCCATATTGACTCTTACCTACAATTTAAATATCTTTGTTCTGGATCTACGAAATATGAAGTATAAATCTTTTTCAAATCTCTATATGTCTTATTTCGCAATAGTTTCACGTGTGGCAGGGTTTTGATTTCATAGTTATAAATAATTTGACTATGAGTTAATTTTTAATTTATTTAAAAATATAAATATTAAAATATTTAAAACGAAATATTTATAATATTTATAAATTAATAAAATTATAAACATTTTCTTTTTCAAATTTACAAATAAACCTATGAAATCATTAGGTATCTTGATCGATTATACAAATTGAACTGTTGCACAATAGAGATACCTAATTAGATCGAATGAGAGAAGAAAATACTGAAATTCTAATTCGATTCTATTTATTGATTATTTTTTTCCAGTAAACCACAAAAGGAATAAAGAATAAGGTATTTTCAGTTAATTGGGTATTTTATAGTAAAACCACGTGTCTTAATTTGGTCATAGTTGTAGATTCTATTCATCTTAGAAGCTCTGTTCTTCAAAGATCATTTCAGTTTTCAGTTTTCGAGGAAACCTAATTCGTTCATTTCAGTTTTCTTTTTGTTAACTTATTTAATTACGTGAAGAGTTGGTTTTATGACAATAGTTTTTGCTTTTTTATTTAGGTTTAATTTATTACTTTTGTTTTATCGATTCAATCAATATTCTATTAGTATTAGATCATTTTATTATGTTTATTTGTCTGTGGTTTTATTTAAATTGGTTTTTTTTTTTAAAGTTTTGTAAGTTCTTTTTTCTTAATTAAAAGTATTAGTTGATTTAATATGTGGTTTTCAAAATTAGTTTTGCATATTTTTTTAATAAAAAAAAATTAATTTCTTTAAAAAATTAGTTTTAGATTATTGGAATTTTTAAAATAATTTTTATTTATTTTCTTACATTTCAGAAATATATCTTTAATTTAAAAATAAATTTTCCATTTATATCTTATAACTTATCTTACATTTTGTTTTAACTTTATTGTGATTAAGTTCAATGTATTTTAAATTGTATATTCATACATTTAATTTATAAATATATTTTCTTATATTTAAATTTTTATTAATAGCATTTAATTTAATTTGTTTTTAAATGATTTCTTTATTAATATTGTTTAGTTTAATTGATGTTTTTAAATGATTTTCAAATTAAATATTTAATATGTTATTTAAGTTCTCCATTGTATTTTATTAATGATAAAATGTAATATGATATATATTTTTAATTAAAATAACATAATGTACAAAGAAAAAATGTTTTCATTTATATAATATAAAATGATAATACTTTTATATATAAATACTACGTTAGGCTACGTTAGGCTAGGTAAGGCTAGGCTAGGTTAGGTTAGGTTAGGCTAGGTTAAGTTAGGCTAGGTTAGTCTAGGCTAGGCTAGAGCAGGGTAGGGTAGTCTAGAGAAGGGTAGGCTAGAGTAGGCTAAGCTAGGCTAGACTAGAGTAGGCTAGGCTAGGCTAGGCTAGGTTAGGGTAGAGTAGGTTAGAGTAGGCTAGGCTAGAGTAGGCTAGGCTAGAGTAGCCTAGAGTAGGCTAAGCTAGAGTAGCCTAGAGTAGGGTAGGGTAGGGTAGGCTAGGTTAACATAGGCTAGTTTAGGCTAGGTTAGGCTAGGCTAGGTTAGGATAGGCTATGTTAGGCTAGGTAAGGCTAGGTTAGGCTAGGTTAAGCTAGGAAAGGTTAGGTTAGGTTAGGCTAGGCTAGGTTAGGATAGTCTAGGTTAGGAAAGGTTAGGTTAGGCTAGGATAGATTAGGCTAGCATAGGGTAGGGTAGGGTAGGCTAGGTTAAACCAGGTTAGGGTAGGTTAGGTTAGGTTAGGCTAGGTTAGGATAGGATAGGTTAGGCTAGGCTAGGTAGGTTATGTTAGGTTAGGCTAGTTTAGTCTAGGCTAGGTTAGGGTAGGTTACATTAGGTTAGGGTAGGGTAGGGTAGGGTAGGGTAGGTTAGGTTAGGTTAGGCTAGGTTAGGTTAAGCTATAGTAGACTAGGTTATGCTACAATAGGCTGGGTTAGGCTAGGTTAGGTTAAGCTAGGGTAGGTCACGCTAGAGCACACTAGGCTAGAGTAGGGTAGGTTAAGCTAGGTTAGGATATGCTACACTAGAGTAGGTTAGGGTAGATTAGGGTAGGTTTAGCCAGAGTAAGTTAGGCTAGAGAAGGTTAGGCTAGAGCAGGTTAGGGTAGATTAGGGTAGGTTAGGTTAGAGTAGGTTAGGCTAGAGCAGGTTAGGCTAGGTTAGGCTAGGTTAGGTTATGCTAGACTATGCTAGGTTAGGATAAAATAGGCTAGGCTAGGCTAATATAAGCCAAGCTAAGTCTAGGCTAGAGTAGGGTCGGGTAGGCCAAAGTGGGCTAGGCTAAAGTAGGCTAAGATAAGTTGGGCTAGATTGGGCTAGGCTAGAATAGAGTACACTAGAGTAGGTTAGGCTAAAGTACACTAGAGTAGGGTAGGACAGAGTAGCCTAGAGTAGGTTTGGCTAAGCCAGGATAGGCTAGAGTAGGCTAGAGTAAGCCAAGGTAGGATAGGCTAGGATAGGCTAGCGTAGGCTATGCTAGAGTAGGCTAGGGTAGGCGAGGGTAGGCTAGAGTAGGCCAAGCTAGGATATGCTATAGTAGGGTAGGGTAGGACAGAGTAGGGTACACTAGAGTAGGGTAGGACAGAGAGCCTAGAGTAGGCTTTGCTAAGCCAGGATTGGCTAGAGTAGGCTAGAGTAAGCTAAGGTAGGATAGGCTAGGATAGGCTAGCGTAGGCTATGCTAGAGTAGGCTAGCGTAGGCGAGGGTAGGCTAGAGTAGGCCAAGCTAGGATATGTTATAGTAGGGTAGCTAGGCTAGGCTAGAGTGGCCTCGACTAGGCTAGGCTAGAGTAGGCTAGGCTAGGCTAGATTGGGCTAGAGTAGGCTAGGGTAGGGTACACTAGAGTAGGGTAGGAAAGAGTAGCCTAGAGTAGGCTTGGCTAAGCTAGGATAGGCTAGAGTTTGCTAGAGTAAGCTAAGGTAGGATAGGCTAGCTTAGGGTATGCTAGAGTAGGCTAGGGTAGGCGAGGGTAGGCTAGAGTAGGCCAAGCTAGGATATGCTATAGTAGGGTAGGGTAGGATAGGCTAGAGTGCCCTCGACTAGGCTAGGCTAGAGTAGGCTAGGCTAGGCTAGATTGGGCTAGAGTAGGCTAGGCTGGGCTAGACTAGCCTAAAGTAGGCTATGCTAGGCTTGATTAGGCTAGACTGGGCTAGAGTAGGCGATGTTATGTTGGGCTAGAGTAGGGTAAGGTAGGTAGAGTAAAGTGGGCTAGGCTATACTAACATAGGCTAGGCTAGTCTAGGTTAGGCTAGAGTAGGCTAGAGTAGGCTAGGCTATTCTAGGCTAGAGTAGCCTAGAGTATGCTATGTTAGACTAAGCTAGAGTTCACTAGATTAGGCTTGGCTAGATTAGGCTAGGCTAGGCTAGAGGAGGGTAAGGTTGGCTAGAGTAGGGTAGGCTAGAGTAGGGTAGGCTAGAGTAGGTTGGGCTAGGTAGGCTAGAGTAGGATGGGATAGGTTAGATTAGGCTAGAGTAGGCTAGCTCAGGCTAGGATGGATTAGGCTAGGCTAGGCTAGGATAGAGTATCCTAGGGTAGGTTAGGCTAGGCTAGGTTAGGCTAGAGTAGACTAAGATAGGCTAGGCTAAGCTAGATTAGGATAGAGTGGGATAGGCTAGGCTAGTGTAGGCTAGAGTAGGCTAGGCTAGGTTAGACTAAAATAGGCTAATATAGGCTAGGATAGGCTAGGTTATGCTACAATAGAGTAGGCAAGAGTAGACCAGGCTGAAATAGGCTAGAGTAGGCTAGATTTGGATAGAATAGGCTAGAGTTGGCTAGGCTAGGCTAGCGTAGGCTAGGATAGGCTAGAGTACGCTAGGTTAAAATAGAGTAGGCTAGAGTAGGCTAGGCTAGAGTGGGGTAGGTTGGAGTATGCTAAGCTAGGCTAAACTATGTTAGGATAGAGTATACTGGGGTAGGTTAGGCTAGATTAGGGTAGGCTAGGCTAGATTAGGGTAGGGTAGGCTAGAGTTGGCTAGGATAGGCTAGCCTAGGATAGGCTAGCCTAGGATAGGCTAGTCTAGGCTAAGATAGAGTAGGCTAGGCTAGGCGAGGATAGAATAGAGTAAGCTAAGCTAGATTAGGCTAGGTTAGGCTAGGTTATTCTAGGTTAGGCTAGGCAAGTGTAGGTTAGGTGAGGTTATGCTATTGTAGGCTAGGATAGGTTAGGATAGGCTAGAGAAGGTCGGGCTAGAGTAGGTTAGGCTAGGGTAGAGTAGGTAAGAGTAGGTTAGGCTATAGTAGGTTATTCCAGGCTAGAGTACGCTAGTTTAGGCTAGGTTAGGCTATGCTAGAGTAGGTTAGGCTAGGTTAGTCTAGGCTATAGTAGGTTTGGATATAGTAGAGTTGAGTAAGGTAGATTAGTGTAGGTTATGCTAGAATATATTAGGTTATTCTAGAGTAGACTATGGTAGGCTAGAGTAGGCTAGAGTAGGCTAGGCTAGAGTAGGGTAGGTTAGGCTAGCATAGGCTAGAGTAGATTAGGATAGAGTAAGATAGGCTAGAGTAGGTAAGCGTAGGTTAGGTTACAACAGGATAGTCTAGAGTAAGTTAGGCTAGATGTAATATACCTATTTTTCTAGTTTTATTTAGACACTTGAGAATCCTAAAGGTTAAGTGGACCTAAAGGAAAACTGTATGTGGACATGTTATTTTAAATTAAATAAATGGGTAATTTAATTATTGTGCAAAGACTAGAGTAAACTAGAGACCAAGATTTCAAGTCCATGAGGATGGAATTAAATCCAAATACTTTCCCAAAATATCCAAAAATCCTTGGAGAAAAAGATAAAATAAAATAGAAATATTAGATCGGATGTAAGAATCTAATAGATACCTTATTAAAGTGGAAATTTACTCAGAAGAGGTTAAATAAAACTAGAAAGAGAAAAAAACTAGTTTTAAAGTGCTTTTGTGGAAAAAAAAAGTAAAATCTAGGCTAAAGGAAAATAACATCTTAAATTAATTGGACGCGGTTATGGAAACATGCTAAGGGAAAGAAAGCTTAAATAATCCACTCCTAAGTAGACAATAATTTTTCTACACTTTGGAGGAATTGGTCCCTGCTCAAGGGGAGTTGTGGATGAAAGCTCAAGGTTGGGTGGAAAATAGTCTTTACCAAAATTGGTATGCACAATTGTTAAATTTTGTCTTACGATTCTATTATAATGATGATATTTGATTAATATTAAATGCGATTTAGTTATGATTTTAACTGAAAAATTTATATCTTGAATTACAAGCCTTTGTGATAAGGTATTGTGTCCCTGGAAATAAAGTGTCATATGTATTTAAAAAAAGTATAACTATAGCAGGTATAGTTAATTTCTCTCTATAGTTACATAGAATTCAATAAATAGTTGACCAACACACAAAATATCTAAACCCAAAGAGAAGGGTTTAAATGTGCTATTAGTTCTATGTTAATTTTTTTCTTATAGATATAAAACACATCATTGGGATCAAACATAATTCTAACTGTACTAAGAGAAACATCGACAAGCATAGTAGAAATACATAGTTCTTTCTGTAAACTAATATTGAAATATATATGTATTCATTTGAATGATTTATTGCACTTAAATTAAGAAAGTATAAATTTGTACAATTAACATACTTCAGATTTAAACTATACAATTTTTACAATTTCCTAATTTAGGAAACATGCATACATATAGAGGCAATATTTTTATTAAAAAGGAACAATGAAATATTCATACATATAGATGAAACATGCATATCAAAAGGGAATCACAAACCATTTATATAACTGTTCAAATTATGTGAAATTCTTCTGGTAGAGATGAATAGAAAAATATAATAAAACTCAAGTAAAATATCAGTTACAATTATCCAAGTTATATTGAATGAAAGTCAGTTTTTACTAAAATGAATTATAGAATGTACATATACATTGATAAATATCAATAGAGCCACATGACTAAAATCTTTACACTTGAACGACTAACCAGGAGGCATACGAAAATTGTCGTCAGAGCCTTTGATAATAATTTGAAGAATTTGTGAGGAAATTCTCGGTAACATGATTTACCTGTAAGTAAATACATAAAATAGTGTTAGACTCACATCAGTTATTATAAAATAATGATGAAATAAAATTGTTATAATAAGAAATATTTAAAATTGTACCTGGTTAAAATACCAGAAGAGATTATTCTTGTACAAGAAAATGGCGAGATATTACATTCAAAAAATACATGAAATAAAATAAGTGTGCTACTTACAATCAGTTAAAATACATATTGAGATTTATAATTCAACTACAAGATTGAAAAATAGATACCTATGTTGATGATTTAAAAATAGTAAATTAGGTATGAGCAATGGTGAAAAACTGACAAATCAAGAACAAGAGGTTTGTTCCCGCATTGGAAAAACACAAATTATTCTGAGAAAAGATAACAGTAATAATTCTATTTTATTGTGAGAAATTACAAATTAATAGAGAGCGTTGGATATTAGCTAATTCGAGAACAATAGTAGAAAGGTATGTCTCGATGTCTAGGGGCCTCAAGAAGTAAGTAGTTAGATGAAAATATACTTGAGTCAATAGTTTTTAGATAATTTATTCCAAAGGTAGAGGAATCACAAACCATTAATCAATAGTATTTATGCATAAATAATAATAAAAGGACTCACACATGAGATGGAAAGCAAGATTAACACATTCAATTTCAATACGTCAATGAGCACCTTCCACTCAATTACAACCCTTCTTTGTAGATACTTTTAGACTCTTCACTTGTTCGATTGCATAAACCTCATTTTTGTGATCCTCTTTTCCTTTCTGTGTAGTTCTCACATGCCGTTATAGTGGCTCATCCAATATATAAGGACTTCTTCCCACTTTTGAAATGTAAAATAAGGAGTCATTATGTCCACTTTCATTCCATTGGTTACTAAGATGTATATTCCTACTTTTATGCACCATACATTAGGTGTTTCTATTGGGGGAGTACCTTTAAAGTTAGTGGAAAGTCCCAATTAAGAGACTCAAGATTCAAAATTTTGTAGATACATATTAGGAAATCAAATTGAAATTCCTCCAAAATTCATAATATTATCATACAATGTTGTGACACAATTCTTCATATAGTGACCTTTATAATGGTGTAAAAATCACCTCAATAAAATCTCATGTATGAAAAGTATGCCTACCACAAGGGAAGCTACCTTGTTGGCCACCACAGTATTAAGTGGATGACACAGGTGGACCTACCGACATCTAGACCACTGAAAATCTTCGGAGCAAATTTTCATAGATAGAACTATTTTCCATGCTTTTCCAATAAAATATTTTTTGCTTTCCTTTTCCTTAAGATGCATATTGTGTTCATTTGTGTGGATAATTTGTTGATTTACATGTTCTTTGATTTTCATATTTACTTATTCTCATAAAATTTATTAAAAATATAATTCTAACAAATACATATCATACATAACCCCTAATTTCTATGTTCCATAATACATATAACTCAAGACTTTATTATTTTAATTTGTTTCTATAATCCATAACCCATATAACATTGGACCTGTACTAACCAATATAACCTTGGACGTGTACTAAATTTAATAGACATGTTATTTTTTAATAATATTTAAAACAAAAATTTCATGTATTATTTATAAAAAATATCCTTTATTCACATTGAAAGGATAAACTTTTAATATTATTAAATATAATATTTTCCAGATTTTACATTTGATTACTGTTATTCTTCTATCCTATCAATACATGCAACACTTCTCACTATTATCTTTTAAGATAAATATTATAATTGCATAATAAGCCTTTTAAGCATGGAAGGGTTTATGTTTTGTTAGCTGATTTCATTATAACTACATGACATGTCACCATCACCATAGTTGATGTTGATGACAATGTAGGTGGATAGAATGTATTTATGAAAACAAAAATAGAAAGTAATAGAAAGTAGATAGAATGTATTTATGAACAGTAATAGAAAGTAAAAAAAAGTAGCATGTTACCTTTTTAAAAGTTAATCCAAACAGCTAGAAATGATATGGTTCCATCCCTTCAAACGGCTAGAAACCAAACGGCTAAAAATGACGTCGCACGTGGCACCGTCCCCCACAAATTAGCAGTTCATTAAAAAAAAAAAGCCGAGGCATAGTTATATAATGAGGTTTTCGATTATCAAAACTGTTTTCTAATTTTGTGCATTATTGTTCGAACTGACTGTTCCAAGAGTACAGTGGATTTGTTTGCGCCTTTGTAATGTTATTTGTGGATGAAGAGAAGTGACTCTAGCAATAATTAATTTGCAGGTTCGATTGTAATGATAAATCCACATTAATTTCAATAAATTACAGCTAGGTTTGCCTATATTAAAATCTTAATTTTCTCATAGTTTATTTGAATTTTGTTGATGTTCTCAAATTATCTCATAATCTCAACCCTGTTCTGTTTCACTTGACTTCATTCACTAATTTAGTTAAAATTATTCAACGGAGGGTCTACCTAGTTTTTGATCCTTTGATGTTTCTATATTCTTTAACCTGTTTCCTTGATGTTTCTATATTCTTTAACCTTTTTATTGGCGTCTTCTTGGCTTTTTAATTTTCATTTTTCTGTGAACAGATCCAGAATAAGTGAATAGAATCTCACTCAACCGCCTGTGAACAGATCAAGAATAAGTGAATAGATTCTCACTCAACCGCCTGGAAATAACAAGACTCTGAGTATACCTGGTTCAGCACAGCTGCAGGTAGGTTTCATTCGTAATTTTTTGGAGTCCATCTTGAATGATAATAATTTGGTTTCAATTCAATTCAGCTAAAATCAACCTTCCAATTCGATATGCAGGGCTCCATCTATTTTTTTATTTTTCCTTAAACCTAAAAATAAGATAAAATTAGCAAATAAGATAATATTATAAAAAACTGGAAACGTAGGACAAGAGAGGATAGTCTGTCTCGTACATCCAAAAAGTTGTGCCCACAATGCCTTTCGATAGTTGTCCTAATCTTAGTGTACCTTGAAAATCCGAATTCATAAGTTAGTTACAGACGTTACTTTTGTAAATATTTTTTTCACTGGGTTTCTCATTTTCTCATATGCCTTCTGAATTGAATTGTTTTCTGAGAGGTAGAACATAGAATGATAGTTGGCTGTAAACATGACTCTAAAGAAACCTAGTTTTGCGCTAGACTATAGGTAAGTTTCTGCCTCTTCATTTTCTTCTACTTCTTGAACTAAATTAGTTTTAAGTAAATCCATTTCAATGAAGTATAGGCTGACTTCTCTATCAGTTTCCAATGGTTCTAAATTTTTTGGATTAATACTGTGTTTGTACTCGCACCCATTATATTATAATGGTTCTTTGTAGTATGGATAAATTAATGCTATTAATACCCTGTTTGTAAGAGCACCCATTACATTGATTCTATGTACTATGAAAAAGTTAACGCTACAGTGTTCATTTCGCTTATCTCAAATCTCATTCAGGGCATTCCTTCCGTTACTGTAACATTTTTTTTTTTTTTTTTTTTCTGAATATGGCTACTTCTATATTGATACAAAAATAGTATTACATGGAGGCCGAAGCCTCGAGAATTCCAGCCCAATGCTGAGGCATTCTTGCTTTACCAGCTGGTAATTGATCATCAAAACATTTAGGAGAGAGACCATGAGAGCTTTGAAGAACAATGATACTGTCTGTTCCTAACAAGTGACTGACATCTGTGACTGGAAATTGAACAGACCTTGACAAAATGACTCCTGTGGAGTGAGCCAGAGTGGCGAGATTTTTACAATTTCGAGCCATAACAAAAACAAAGTGACAGTTCTAGAACCTGTGACTAGAGCAAGAACATGGACATAATGCAGAATATAACTCCCACGCAGGGAAGACCATAAAGAAAAAGAGAAACCATAAGAACAGTAGCAAAATTAAGCAGATGCATAAAACTGTAAATGAACATCTTCAGGCCGATGAAAACCAAAACACAGGCACGCGAACCTGGAACCGAGTTACTGAGCAGAGGGAGGATCTTCCTCGACAATGAGGCAGCCGAATTTGTAAGGATCCTCATCTTCAGGAGGAGGATCATCCTGGCGCTCAGGACCGCCATCATTTGGAGCCGAAGGATTAGCCTGAACACCCAAGTTGGCCGCATTGCCATAAGAAACATTCTTCCATATATCCACGTGGGGATTGTTGTGCTCTGCCTCCGCTAAGAGCTCCCGAGCAGCCTCCGTGGTGGCGCGAACCTGGTCCGAAGAAACCTGTTCAGAGGGGGCAGCCCGAAGGTCTATGGTTACCATTGCAAGGAGAGGGGTGTTGTCAATACTGCAGGGGAAATGAAAACGGGCATGGTGAGAATGCGCCTTGGATGACAAGAGAAAATGCCCAGCGGGATTGAAACGATTCCGACCCCTTCCTCGACCTCTTCGCGGAGCTGGAAGACGGACAGGTCCAAATTCAGAAGAATATGACGAGGAATCGGAGTTGGAGGGAGAGGAACAGTTGATAGCATGCCCAATGGCACCCCCACGCCTGCAACGCATTCTCGGGCGTAAGCGGGGCATGGTTTGATGGTTAGAGGGTACAGTAAGAGCCGGATAAGCTTGCTGGCGATCGGAATCGGAGACAAACGTGCGCGGAAGATTGCAAGAGGCGCAATTGGAGATATGAAGGCTGGGCAGTATTTCCATACATCAGTTTAAAATGCAACGAGACCCAGTGCTGGTGCGTGAGCTGCGCTCAGCCGCAGCAGGGGTGCAACAAACGCAGCAGGGGTGCAACAAACGCGGAGGGGATGAACAGACAAGAAATTTCCAGAGCTCGCCATCGCTGAAGTAGAAATGAGCTGGTTTCGGGGAGAGAGCTCCCATAAATTTGCATTGAATAGTCGGACGATGTCATTTTAGTTCAAGAGCATGCGAGGATGGGTGGCAGTGGTGGTGAGCCACGCGCCAACCCACCTGACCACCTGCTCCCCATTAATCACCGAGACCACCCGCATCCGGGACCGTTACTGTAACAATTATCTGAAGGGATTGATTCTTTTATGTGATGGATTGGAACAACCCAGTACATTCATGTGAGTTTTATTCTTCCATTTTCCTTTTGGTTTCCTCTACTCTCAGAGAGAAGCCATAGTTTCTTAGTTTCGTATTAATTCATTTTAGCTTCCATGGGCTTCAATTACAAATACAGTTACGTTTCCTCCTCTCAAAACAGACACTAATCTTGTAATTTCAGCAAACATGAGTTCCTATTTCGTAAGTTTTTAAGGATCAACTGTGCAATTTTAAACTGCTCAAATTTCAACAAAATATTCCTAATGAGTGATTTGCAAACACGTGCTCGATAGAATTAGTTTGGAATAAATTGTAAGTCAATCTGGCTAAAATTTAAATATTTCTTTGTTCTGGATCTATGAAATATGAAGTATAAATCAAATCTCTCGCCATATTGACTCTTTTTTAATTTAAATATTTCTTTGTTCTGGATCTATGAAATATGAAGTATAAATCAAATCTCTTGCCATATTGACTTTTTTTTTTTCAATGGTTTTTCACGTGTGGCTTGAGGGTTTTGATTTCATAGATTATAAATAATCTGACTATGAGTTAATTTTTAATTTATTTTAAAAATATAAATATTTAAAATATTTAAAACAGAAATATTTAAAATATTTAAAAATTAATTAAAGTATAAACATTTTCTTTCAAATTTTATAAATAAACCTACGAAATCATTAGGTATCTTGATCGATTATACAAATTGAACTGTTGCACAATAGAGATACCTAATTAGATCGAATGAGAGAAGAAAATACTGAAATTCTAATTCGATTCTATTTATTGATTAATTTTTTACAGTAAACCACAAAAAGAATAAAGAATAAGGTATTTTCAGTTAATTGGGTATTTTATAGTAAAACCACGTGTCTTAATTTGGTCATAGTTGTAGATTCTATTCACCTTAGAAGCTCTGCTCTTCAAAGATCATTTCAGTTTTCAGTTTTCGAGGAAACCTAATTCGTTCATTTCAGTTTTCTTTTTGTTAACTTATTTAATTACGTGAAGAGTTGGTTTTATGACAATAGTTTTTGCCTTTTTAATTAGGTTTAATTTATTACTTTTGTTTTATAGATTCAATCAATATTCTATTAGTATTAGATCATTTTATTATATTTATTTGTTTGTGGTTTTATTTAAATTGGGTTTTTTTTCTAAAAGTTTTGTAAGTTCTTTTTCTTAATTAAAAGTATTAGTTGATTTAATATGGGGTTTTCAAAATTAGTTTTGCATATTTTTTTATTAAAAAAAATTAATTTCTTTAAAAATTTAGTTTTAGGTTATTAGAATTTTTAAAATAATTTTTAATTATGTTTTTACATTTCAGAAATATATCTTTAATTTAAAAATAAATTTTCCATTTATATCTTATAACTTATCTTATATTTTGTTTTTACTTTGTTGTGGTTAAGTTCAATGTATTTTAAATTGTATATTCATACATTTAATTTATAAATACATTTTCTTATATTTACATTTTTATTAATAGCATTTAATTTAATTCGTTTTTAAATGATTTCTTTATTAATATTGTTTAGTTTAATTTATGTTTTTAAATGATTTTCAAATTAAATATTTAATATGTTATTTAAGTTCTCCATTGTATTTTATTAATGATAAAATGTAGTATGATAGATATTTTTAATTAAAATAACATAATGTACAAAGAAAAAATGTTTTCATTTATATAATATAAAATGATAATACTTATATATATAAATACTACGTTAGGCTACGTTAGGCTAGGTAAGGCTAGGCTAGGTTCGGTTAGGTTAGGCTAGGTTAAGTTAGGCTAGGTTAGGCTAGGCTAGGCTAGAGTAGGGTAGGGTAGTCTAGAGTAGGGTAGGGTAGAGGAGGCTAAGCTAGGCTAGACTAGAGTAGGATAGGCTAGGCTAGGCTAGGTTAGGGTAGAGTAGGTTAGAGTAGGCTAGGATAGGCTAGGCTAGAGTAGCCTAGAGTTGGCTAAGCTAGAGTAGCCTAGAGTAGGGTAGGGTAGGGTAGGCTAGGTTAACTTAGGCTAGTTTAGGGTAGGTTAGGCTTGGCTAGGTAAGGATAGGCTATGTTAGGCTAGGTAAGGCTAGGTTAGGTCTGGTTAAGCTAGGAAAGGTTAGGTTAGGTTAGGCTAGGCTAGGTTAGGATAGGCTAGGTTAGGCAAGGTTAGGTTAGGCTAGGATAGATTAGGCTAGCGTAGGGTAGGGTAGGGTAGGATAGGATAGGTTAGGCTAGGCTAGGTAGGTTATGTTAGGTTAGGCTACTTTAGGCTAGGCTAGGTTAGGGTAGGTTACATTAGGTTAGGGTAGAGTAGCGAAGGTAGGGTAGGGTAGGGTAGGTTAGGTTAGGGTAGGGTAGGGTAGGGTAGGGTAGGGTAGGTTAGGTTAGGTTAGGTTAGGTTAGGCTAGGTTAGGTTAAGCTACAGTAGGCAAGGCTAGGCTAGAATAGGCTGGGTTAGGCTAGGTTAGGTTAAGCTAGGGTAGGTCACGCTAGAGCATGCTAGGCTAGAGTAGGGTAGGTTAGGCTAGGTTAGGATATGTTACACGAGAGTAGGTTAGGGTAGATTAGGGTAGGTTTAGCCAGAGTAAGTTAGGCTAGAGTAGGTTAGGCTAGAGCAGGTTAGGGTAGATTATGGTAGGTTAGGTTAGAGTAAGTTAGGCTAGATTAGGTTAGGCTAGAGCAGGTTAGGCTAGGTTAGGCTAGGTTAGGCTATGCTAGACTATCCTAGGATAGGATAAAATAGGCTAGGCTAGGCTAATATAGGCCAAGCTAAGGCTAGGCTAGAGTAGGGTTGGGTAGGCCAGAGTGGGCTAGGCTAAGGTAGGCTAAGATAAGTTGGGCTAGAGTGGGCTAGGCTAGAATAGAGTACACTAGAGTAGGCTAGGCTAAAGTACACTAGAGTAGGGTAGGACAGAGTAGCCTAGAGTAGGCTTGGCTAAGCCAGGATAGGCTAGAGTGGGCTAGAGTAAGCTAAGGTAGGATAAGCTAGGATAAGCTAGCGTAGGCTATGCTAGAGTAGGCTAGGGTAGGCGAGGGTAGGCTAGAGTAGGCCAAGCTAGGATATGCTATAGTAGGGTAGGGTAGGACAGAGTAGGGTAGGACGGAGTAGCCTAGAGTAGGCTTGGCTAAGCCAGGATTGGCTAGAGTAGGCTAGAGTAAGCTAAGGTAGGATAGGCTAGGATAGTCTAGCGTAGGCTATGCTAGAGTAGGCTAGGGTAGGCGAGGGTAGGCTAGAGTAGGCCAAGCTAGGATATGCTATAGTAGGGTAGGGTAGGGTAGGCTAGAGTGGCCTCGACTAGGCTAGGCTAGAGTAGGCTAGGCTAGGCTAGATTGGGCTAGAGTAGGCTAGGCTGGGCCAGAGTAGCCTAAAGTAGGCTATGCTAGGCTAGATTAGGCTAGACTAGGCTAGAGTAGGCGACGTTATGCTGGGCTAGAGTAGGGTAAGGTAGGTAGAGTACAGTAGGCTAGGCTATGCTAAAGTAGGCTAGGATAGTCTAGGTTAGAATAGAGTAGGCTAGAGTAGGCTAGACTATTCTAGGCTAGAGTAGCCTAGAGTATGCTATGTTAGACTAAGCTAGAGTTCACTAGATTAGGCTTGGCTAGAATAGGCTAGGCTAGGCTAGAGGAGGGTATGGTTGGCTAGAGTAGGGTAGGCTAGAGTAGGTTGGGCTAGGTAGGCTAGAGTAGGATGGGATAGGTTAGATTAGGCTAGAGTAGGCTAGCTCAGGCTAGGATAGATTAGGCCTGGCTAGGCTAGGATAGAGTATCCTAGGGTAGGTTAGGCTAGGCTAGGCTAGGTTAGGCTAGAGTAGACTAAGATAGGCTAGGCTAGTGTAGGCTAGAGTAGGCTAGAGTAGGCTAGGCTAGTGTAGGCTAGAGTGGGATAGGCTAGGCTAGTGTAGGCTAGAGTAGGCTAGGCTAGGCTAGACTAAAATAGGCTAAGATAGGCTAGGATAGGCTAGGTTATGCTACACTAGAGTAGGCAAGAGTAGACCAGGCTGAAGTAGGCTAGAGTAGGCTAGAGTTGGATAGAATAGGCTAGAGTAGGCTAGGCTAGGCTAGTGTAGGCTAGGTTAGGCTAGAGTAGGCTAGGTTAAACTAGAGTAGGCTAGAGTAGGATAGGCTAGAGTGGGGTAGGCCGGAGTATGCTAAGCTAGGCTAAACTATGTTAGGATAGAGTATACTGGGGTAGGTTAGGCTAGATTAGGGTAGGCTAGGCAAGATTAGGGTGGGCTAGGATAGGCTAGTGTAATATTCCCAATTAGCCTTGCTAATTGGAATATTTCATTTTTGTTTAATTTTTCCGCTTTAGCTAGAAATAATAAATAAAGTGAGAAATAAGAGGGGCACCTCACTTTAGTCACCTCACTTTATAAAATAAAGTGTTTTCCTAGTTGATTAACGTTATAACTTAGAGAGGGGGCCTTGGGGGTCCACATGGATATGAGGGGAGGCCTCACGCTGACCCAAGGGTAACTGCGCAGGCCAAGGAGAGTGAAGGACGCAGTCAAAGTTTTGGAGGGAGTTTAGCACTATAAAAGGTGGGGTTCTCACCTCATTTTGGCATGCTTGATTTGATATTGATATTGAGAGCTAGACTTCTGTCTGCTTCAGCACGCCGGTTGTTTAGTCGGTCTGCAGCACTGTTTAGTGCAACCGAGTGTCTCCGTTCGGGGATCTCACCCTTTAGATCCCTCTTCCTCTCTCTCCCCCCCCCCCCGTGCGGTTATTTCCCTCGGCATCGACCCTTAGCCCTGGACCCCGTGCGTGCCCCCCCCCCCCCCCCCCCTCTCTCTCGAGCGCCCATCTTTCGCTCAAAAGGGTGCGAGTTTTCCGGAGCAAGATGAGGAGTGTCTTCCGCAGATCCACAGCCAACAGATCCCAGCGAGCGCCGCCGCCACGGCGGCGGTGGGGGGGGGTCATCAATTTTTCTTTTTTTTTTTTTTTTTTTTTTTTTTTTTTTTTTTTTTTTTCTCAGGGGGGGGGGGGGGGGGGGGGGGGGAGGAAGGATCTAGCCTCCTCCCCCCCGATATATATATATATATATATATATATATATATATATAGAGAGAGAGAGAGAGAGACACACCCCGCCCTCTCTCTCCCCGCCCCCCCCTCTGTCTCTCTCTCGCCCGTAGGAATGTATTATTATATATATATAGATCGACTTAGAGATAGGACGCTGTTCCAGGGGAGAGAAGAACGCAGATCTGGAGACACATTGGTAGATCCAGCCTTGGAGATTGCAGATCTGAGGAGATATTTGCAGATCTAGTTCTGTAGGGTGCAGATCTGGAGAGATAGCATTAGATCCAGCCTGGGAGATTGCAGATCTGAGGAGATATTGGCAGTTTCAGCCTAGATCTGAAGAGATAACACCAGATCCAACTTTGGAGGTTGCAGATCTGAGGAGATAGTGGCAGATCCAGCATAGATCTGAAGAAATAACAGTAGATCTGATCTAGGAGGACGCAGATCTGGTGGGATAGGACGCAGATCTGGATTGGAGGCTTCAGATCCAGTAGATCTGAGCATATAGGACGCAGATCCATCAGGGAGGACGCTGATCTGATGAGCAGGATCATGTGAGTGGGGCTTGACAGCGTTTTCCAGCATTCCTAGTCTTGAGGAGCTGATCAATTCATCTGGAGGTTTTGTGACCAGCACTCCATCTGTTTCTGCGCTGTCACTAGCAGAGACAGCGTTTTCATTGGTGAGGGTTTGGAGGACTGATTTCCATCTATCTAGTTTTAAAGATTGTATTTTCTATATCTGTCCCAAGATATTTCTCGTGTATTACCGGGTTATTTCCCTTTGGGGATACGTTGGTATCGTAGCGAGATTTTGCTCACTTCTCAGGAGCGTCTATGACATCAGAAAAGAGATCATACAGAGCAATAGCAGTTGCAATACCAGAAACGCAGTTTGAAAAAGGGCCAAAATAAAAAGGGTCAAATTTTGAAGTTTGGAATTAGGAAAAACGTTTTCTGGGTTTTTCTGGGTTTTGGACAAGGACACCTTCCCAAATTCCTGGGATTTTCTGAGTAGTTTCCAATGGGTAAATCGGAGGTCGAAGTTAAGCAGCAGTATGGTTTTGCAGCAGCCGTGCAGTTTCTGAGGAGCCTGTAGGCACCTAGCAGAAAATGCCAATGGCAAGTGGTGACGATTCGAGGAGATGGGGGACAGCAGTACAGCGAGAGATAGATCTGGCTCGGATGGTTGGCATTTTTGCAGAGTATCAGGCTTTCGGACCGGCGTTCATGAAGGCTCTCTCATTCAGAGATTATGTTCGGGTCTAGTATGGCATTAGATTCCATGATCATCACCAGGGGCACAGGCACCACCGTGATGACCACCGCGCAGCTAGCAGATTTCATTTGCCCACGTTTGATGGCTCATCAAACAGTTCGGCAAAATCCTGGGTGGAGAAGCTGGACATCTATTTCCAGCTTAACCAGATGATGCAGTCAGAGGCCATTAAGGTGGCAACATTGCATCTGGATGGTGAGGCCCGGGATTGGTGGTTCCATGGGATGGTGACACTAGGGCATTCTACAATGACGACATATGCCGAGTTTACTCGGAGGGTGGTAGAGCACTTTGACAGGAGGGATCCGGAGCAGCATTTTGTTGAGCTGACCAAGCTCAAACAGACTGGGAGTGCAGAGACATACATTTCAGACTTCTTGAGGATTTCGGTGATGGTACCTGATTTATCTGCAGCTCGGATGGGTTGCATGTTTGTGGAGGGGCTGTCAGAGCCACTTCGTGGCCTAGTTCGGTCGAACAGGCCGGCTACCCTTCAGGATGCCATCAGCAGGACTCGGGACTTACAAGATGTCTTACCCAGGACTCGGACACCTTATCCCCAGAGACAGGCCTTCCAGCCTAAGGGTAAGGACACGAGGGCTCCGCCTCCCAAGGCGAATCCTGGACGAGGGCAGTTTGATGATGAGGCCAGGAGCGAGCTGAGGAGGAAGCGGTTATGCTTCACTTGCCAGGAGCCATGGGCACCAAGACACAGGTGTGCGACAGGGAAGGCACACTTCATTGAGGTCTTCTCCGAGAGCCGTGGAGAAGAGGATGAGGGCACACAGGATTGCAGGGAGTTCGAGGATACACCTAGTGTGACACAGGACTCACCATCATTAGAGACCTCCTTGACCGTGCCGGTTGATATCGTAGTGGAGGAGGTAGAGCCTACCCCGATAGAGCCATCCACCGAGGTGATGACTGGAGCCATGTCCGAGTCTTCGGGTGGTAGCAGCACACGACAGATGGGTGAGGTATCAAGAGATGTACCCACTATCGATGAGGCACTAGGAGATACAGAGGTATCGGATGATGGTCGCAGACAGCGGTATCATCGGCTTCGGACGGACCTTCGAGTTTTGAGGGAGAAGGCCGCGTCAGTACGGGAGACCATTTTGTTGCAGGACCAGGAGCTGGAGGGTATGAGAGTGACTTGCGCCAAGTCGGCGGCCAAGTTGGTCCGCATTGGGGAGCAGCTGGATTCCCTGATGGTACAACCAGAGGGCACATTGGAGTGTCAGATCATTCCCCTTCAGGCATGCATGGATGGGACTAGCAGTATTGTTGGGTCATCTCTTCCCATTAGAGAGAGAGAGGCAGAGCCACCTAGTCAGGTGTCATATATTGACTTGGATAATGGGATGAGACGACTAGAGTTGCACAGGGTACAGCAGCCACGTGTTGAGGTTGGATGGCGAGAGATTTTGAGTTGGTACTCGATGGAGCAGACTATGGATGAAGAGGAGGTCTCAAGGAGAGATCTCACTAGAGATGCACTTCGACACACCATGGGGTGCGATGACTTTCTTCCCTTCTCACAAGAGCAGATGGAAGATGGGGGACATCTTCGGATGGATAACATCTCTCATGCTTGTGTTGGACATTCCTTGAGCCACACACATCATGATGGGAGGTTTTTGCCTACCACCTATTTGATTCTTGATAGGGTCTCATTGATCCTTGAGAAGTTTATACTTCAAAATCCTATGAAGTGCAAAATCAGAAATTTGATTTGGGAGGATGGTAGCCCTCATGGGAGGAGTACCAGGATGAGGAGAAGGAGGCATCCACAAGTGATTGAGTGGATGGGGATGATGAGCAAGGAGCTAGGAGGCTACTTGCAGATCTGTGCTACCAGGCAGCAGGAGGCTTGGCTGCGCTGGTTACTCTTGAGAGAGTTTGGCCATCTCTTGGCAAACACTCTTCCTAAGAGTCGGAGGGTGGAGGAAAGATGGCTGGATATTTGCATCATTGAGCAGCATAGAGTATGGATGCATGGTGTTGATGTGTTACTCATATCATTCATTGTGTCTTCATCACATGAGTTGCATGATGGAGGTATGGGGAGGCAACACAATTTCTTTTTGCTTTGCTTGGGAGAGCAAGGGCAGATTTGCTCCCACACTTTGCATGATGTTGCAGGAGGAGGGGATGGCACTATCTCCATGGTCTTTGATTGGGAAGCACTTCCATCTTGGGAGGTATTCCATATTTATTGCAGCATTATTAGAGGAGTCTTTGACAAGGAGCATGTCAAAGAACAGAGTCTTGTATTGACAGGAACTCATTTGCATGAGCTCACAGCGTTGTCACCTTGGAGCAGAACATTATGGATGAAGTGTGCGCAGCAGAGATATGGTGGATCTATAACCCATAGGTCCCAGGATCACTTCATATTTGTTGCACAAAGAGGAGGTAATGATGATAGAGACATCTATGGTATGTTCCTCTTGACTTGGGTTTCCAAGCATGAGGAGGATTATCTTCTTACAGCACATGGTTCATTCTTCTTCATAGCATGCCAAAACACTATGGAGGACTCATTTATGGATCCATGTACCATCTTACTTCCAGCATATGGTCAGATTTGTATGGGAGGCTTGATTATGAGAGAGACACATGAGTTGAATGTGCCTTTGAGTATTTTCTGCACTACATGTTCTAATAGGAGCATGGGAGGAGGCATGGCCACCACTACTACATATGTGTTCTCTTTTGAGGTGGGCCATGAGATTGATATTCATCCATTGTACAGCTATGGGCAAGTGTTTGACCTTATGTTGTTGTATTCAGCCATTTACTATCCATTAGTAGATGTGATGAATCTTGTACATTGCTTGCCATGTAATTCTCTGAAGTTGCAGTGGATGAGACTACGTTGTATCCTTGGGAGAGATTGTTTGCATTATGTATCCTCATGTAGAACCTTCAGCAAACATCTCATTAGGGTGATCCATGATGACCATGTCATATTCTTCATGGATGGTTTGTTTTGGGCCAGCTTGTTCTTCATTGATAGAGGAACCTTCTATGGTGGATTGTTTTTCACTTTTCCATTGGAGGGCAATGATTTTGCAGCCCAGGATCAGCATAGACTCTACACTTGTCATGAGTGGAGAGAAGGACAGCATGGGGTAAGCTATGATGCTTGCCAAGTTCGTATTTCCAGCCCACCTTCATTACCAGAGCTTGAGGTGGAAGGAGATTTTCTGGAGTTGCCTTGTTGGGAGGTGGCTCATTTTGTTTGGATGATTGCTTGGAGATGGAGGATCCACAGGAGGGAGATATTCCTCATTATATTTTCGACTCCATGCCTTGATTGGAGAGAGGTGACGAGTTGGTTCACAGTTGATGGGCCAGCTTACACAGTCATAGATGCAGAGCAGCAGCGGTCCTGGTCTTCAGTCATAGCCAGAGGCAGTGAGCAGTCCGAGCCATGGGACTTGGGCTATTATTGGCCATGGTGGCGATGGGACCCGGGCGGATTGTTGGTTGGCTGGTATCATGAGAAATCAGTTTGGGATCCTGGCATTGAGATATCCCTTCGTATCAGAGTGATGCAGGAGATAGAGAGGTTTCAGTGGAACCCAGGCACATTTTGCAGTATCGGTGAGGAGCATCAGCTAGGGAGTAGGCTTGTTCAAGCGTTGCTCGAGGACAAGCAAATTTTTGCCGGATGAGGATGCCACTTGGGAGAGCGAGCAGACTTTACAGCATCCATCACTTCAGTTGCTTGAGGACAAGCAACGTTTTGCCGGGGGAGACTGTAATATTCCCAATTAGCTTTGCTAATTGGAATATTTCATTTTTGTTTAATTTTGCCGCTTTAGCTAGAAATAATAAATAAAGTGGGAAATAAGAGGGGTCACTCACTTTAGTCACCTCACTTTATAAAATAAAGTGTTTTCCTAGTTGATTAACGTTATAACTTAGAGAGGGGGCCTTGGGGGTCCACATGGATATGAGGGGAGGCCTCACGCTGACCCAAGGGTAACTGCGCAAGCCAAGGAGAGTGAAGGACGCAGTCAAAGTTTTGGAGGGAGTTTAGCACTATAAAAGGTGGGGTTCTCACCTCATTTTGGTATGCATGATTTGATATTGATATTGAGAGCTAGACTTCTGTCTGCTTCCGCACGCCGGTTGTTTAGTCGGTCTGCAGCACTGTTTAGTGCAACCGAGTGTCTCCGTTCGGAGATCTCACCCTTAGCCTCGGGGGACTTCGAGTGCCTGCCCTGGTAAGGTTATTTCTGGTATCACCCTTAGCCTCGGGGGACTTCGAGTGCCTGCCCTGGTAAGGTTATTTTCTGAGCTTCATCTTTCAGTTTCAGTGGCAAGTAGCAGCAGTTTTCTGGAGCAGATTTAGAGAGGAGGAAGCCCTTCTGGTGACTGCGCAGATCTTAGTGGCAGGACGTTGTTTCAGGGGGAGGAAGGACGCAGTTCAGATCTGGGAGGAAGGACGCTGTCCCAGGGGAAGGAAGGACGCAGATCAGACTTAGAGAGAGGACGCTGTTCCAGGGGAGAGAAGGACGCAGATCTGAAGACACATTGGTAGATCCAGCATTGGAGATTGCAGATCTGAGGAGATATTTGCAGATCTAGTTCTGTAGGGTGCAGATCTGGAGAGATAGCATTAGATCCAGCCTGGGAGATTGCAGATCTGAGGGGATATTGGCAGATCCAGCATAGATCTGAAGAGATAACATCAGATCCAGCCTTGGAGGTTGCAGATCTGAGGAGATATTGGCAGATCCAGCATAGATCTGAAGAGATAACAGTAGATCTGACCTAGGAGGACGCAGATCTGGAAGGATAGGACGCAGATCTGGATTGGAGGCTTCAGATCCAGTAGATCTGAGCATATAGGACGCAGATCCATCAGGGAGGACGTTGATCTGATGAGCAGGATCATGTGAGTGGGGCTTGACAGCGTTTTCCAGCATTCCTAGTCTTGAGGAGCTGATCAATTCATCTGGAGGTTTTGTGATCAGCACTCCATCTGTTTCTGCGCTGTCACTAGCAGAGACAGCGTTTTCATTGGTGAGGGTTTGGAGGACTGATATCAGCCATCTATCTAGTTTCCAGCATTGTATTTTCTATATCTGTCCGGCATATTTCTGTGTATTACTGGTTATTTCCCTTTGGGGATATTACAACTTGCCAGGAGCCATGGGCACCGGGACATAGGTGTGCTGCAGGGAAAGCACATTTCATTGAGGTGTTCTCCGAGAGCAGCGGGGAAGAGGACGAGGGGGATGACGTGGAGGCAAGAGATTGTTATGCAGCGCAGGGTACCTTACCACCTCCACCACCCGCAGCAGGTGGGGCATCATTTGCACCTACTGGAGGAGCTCTAGCCGCATTGCGGGGAGTCCTCAAGTACTTGACGCTGCGCGTACGGGTGACAGTACGGGGACAGCGGGTCTCAGTCTTGGTTGATCGTGGGGCCACCCACAACTTTATTGATGCTTAGATGGTTGAGCGGAGAGGCATACAGACGGAGGGTTTTGATGGATTTTCTGTCTTGGTCCCAGGAGATCAGACTATGGCATGTGCTCGGTATGTCCCAGAGTTATCGGTGACGATGGGCACTTATACATTGACAGATCATTTCTTTGTGGTAGATATTCCGGACACCAACCTGATATTGGGTGTTCAGTGGCTCATTACTCTGGGGAAGGTCACGACAGATTGGAAGGCCCTAGAGATGGAGTGGGATGATCCCAAGACAAGGAGGCATGAGAAGATACGGGGACAGCACACATACCCGCCTCAGACAGTGTCGGCACATAGGATGGAGGCGACCTTCCGCAAGGGAGACATAGAGTGGGCCGTAGAGTTGCGAGCTTCAGAGGCAGTGGATACAGGTCAGACAGTGCATCCTGAGCTACAGTCTATTCTCGACAGGTATGCCGCAGCATTTGGGGATATTCCACCAGGGCAGCCACCGGATCGGGGGTTTGAGCATACTATCGAGCTTGAGCAGGGGATACAGGCAGTAATCACCACACCGTATAGGCATCCCAAGGCCTATCGGGATGAGATAGAGCGTGCTATTCAGGAGTTGCTGGCCCTTGGTCACATTCGGCCGAGCACGAGTCCTTTTGCTTCTTCTGTAGTGTTGGTGAAGAAGAAGGATGGCACATTGCGAATGTGCATTGACTACAGGGCTCTGAATAAGAAGACCCTGAAGAACAGGTACCCCATTCCCAGGATCGATGAGCTGATGGACGAGTTGAGAGGAGCACGGTTCTTCTCAAAGATTGACTTGAGATCTGGGTACCATCAGATACGCGTGAGGGAACAGGATATTCCTAAGACCGCCTTCAGGTGTCATTATGGGCACTTTCGAGTTTCTGGTTATGCCTTTTGGGCTGACCAATGCACCCGCTACCTTTCAGTCATGCATGAACCACATCTTCAGGGGTCATCTGAGGAAGTTTGTGCTGGTCTTCTTCGATGACATACTTATATATAGCAGGACTTGGGAGGAGCATCTCCAACACATTGAGACAATTTTGCGCATCTTGGAGGAGCAGCAGTTCTATGCCAAGCTCTCCAAGTGTGAGTTCGGCTTGACGGAGATGCTGTACTTGGGGCACATTATAGGAGTGGACGGGGTGAGAGTCCACGAGGAGAAGATCAGGGCCATCAGAGATTGGCCAGGGCCGAGGAATGTGACTGAGCTTCGGGGATTTATTGGCATTTGCACATACTATAGGAAGTTCGTCAAGGGCTTCTCACAGCTTGCTGCACCCCTCACAGATTTGACGAGGAAGGGGGCATTCAGTTGGTCGGACACAGCACAGCGAGCTTTTGACAAGCTCAAGGAGGTGATGAGCAGCTGCCCCGTGCTGGCATTGCCAGATTTCACACAGCCTTTTGTCCTCGAGTGTGATGCATCAGGAGAGGGGATTGGTGCAGTTTTGATGCAGGGCGGTCACCCGATAGCTTTTGAGAGCCGAAAGCTCCTTCCACATGAGAGGTTGTATCCCATATATGACAAGGAGATGTTGGCCATCATGAATACATTGGCCAAATACCGGCAGTATCTAGTGGGCAGCAGATTCAGGGTGAGGACAGATCACAACAGCCTGAGGTACTTTCTGGAGCAGAAGCAGTTGCAGGAGAGACAGCAGAAGTGAATCAGTAAGATCCAAGCCTATGACTTCGACATAGAGTATGTCAAAGGCAAGAATAACGTGGTAGCTAATGCCCTTTCTCGTAGACCGGCCACGTTATCTCTCATGAGCTTGGACGCTGATTGGAGGGCTCGACTGCTGGTAGAGTACTCCAAGGACAGGTTTGCGTGTGAGGTGTTGGATGGGCAGGTCGCGGATGACAGGTACAGGGTGGTCGACGAGATCATCTATTACAGGGACAGGATCTTCTTGACTGAGGGATCTCAGCTCAAGAAGAAGATACTCCAGGCTTCACACGATTCTCCATTGGCAGGCCATCAGGGGTTCACCAAGACTTACAGGGCCATCAGGGAGAGGTTCTCATGGAAGGGCCTCAAGGAGGACGTACTCCAGCATGTCAGGGAGTGCGATGTTTGCCAGAGAAACAAAGGAGAGATGAGCCATCCTGCAGGGTTGTTGCAGCCTCTTCCCATTCCAGAGGGGAAATGGGAGAGCATATCGATGGACTTCATCACAGGGTTGCCCATGGTACAGGGCAAGGACTGCATCTTTGTCGTCGTTGACCGACTGACGAAGTATGCTCATTTTTTTGCCATATCCGCACACCACACAGCAGCGCAGGTGGCTGAGCTGTTCTTCAGGGAGATTTTCAGGTTACATGGTCTACCCAAGACCATTGTCAGCGACAGGGTCAGCCGCTTCATGGGCGGATTCTGGCAGGAGCTCTTCCGGCTAGTGGGGATGGAGTTGACACCGAGCACTAGTTATCACCCCCAGACGGACGGGCAGACAGAGATAGTTAACAAGTGGCTGGAGGGCTACTTGCGTAACTACGTCAGTGGACAGCAGAGGGCATGGCTGAAGTGGCTGCATCTGGGCGAGTACTGCTACAACACGACGCATCATATGTCCATTGGTATGTCACCTTTCTATGCTTTGTATGGATATCATCCCTTAACTTTTGTGGACATGATGTTTGGTGCTAGCAGGGCTCCGAGAGCCAAGATATGGATCCAAGAGAGCCAAGATATCCTCCGAGCTCTCAAGGACAACATAGCCACAGCACAGAATCAGCAGAAGCTGTATGCTGATAAGGGTCGGGTGGAGAGACACTTTGAGGTAGGGGACTTGGTCTACCTGCGACTCCAGCCATACCGACAGTCTTCGCTTAAGCAGAAGGGGGCAGAGAAGCTTAAGCCCCGCTTTTATGGGCCATACAGGGTGATACGCAGGATTGGGCAGGTTGCATATGAGTTGGAGCTGCCCCAAGGCAGCAAGATTCATAATATCTTTCATGTATCATGCCTGAAAAAGACACTGGGCCAGCAGGTGACAGTCACAGAGGAGCTACCACCCACGGATGATGAGGGGCATCTGGTGTTACAGCCGGAGGCTATTATTGATACTAGGGAGAGGCAGCTGCGGAGCAGGACGATCCGGGAGTTCTTGGTGAGGTGGAAGAACTTGTCGGATGAGGATGCCACTTGGGAGGATGAGAAGATATTGCAGCATCCATCACTTCAGTTTCTTGAGGACAAGCAACGTTCTGCCGGGGGAGACTGTAATATTCCTAATTAGCACCGCTAATAGGAATATTTCATTTTTTGTATAGTTTTGCCGCCTATAGTTAAATTAATAAATAAAGTGAGAAAGAGGGGGTCAACTCACTTTAATAAAATAAAGTGCTTCCTAGTAGGTGAACGTTGTAACTTAAAGGGGAAAGCCTTGGGGGTCCACACGTTACATGAGAGAGGCCTCACGTAGGCTCCAAAGGCAACTGCGCAGGCATAGGAGGAGCTCAAGGACGCAGTTAGGGTTTTGGAGGGAGCTAGCACTATAAAAGATGGGGGTTTCACTCCATTTGGCATTATTGATATGTTGATGATATTGTGAGCTAGACTTCTATCTACTTGAGCACGCCGGTTGTTTAGTCGGTCTGCAGCACTGTTTAGTGCGAATTGAGTGTCTCCGGTCGGAGATCTCGCCCTTGGCCCCGGGGGACTTCGAGTGCCTGCTCGGGCAAGGTATTCCTTCAGTTTCAGCAGTTGATTTGCAGGAGACTTTGGTGGACGTTTTGCAGAGGAGCTGGTCTCATAGAGTGACTGCGCAGTCTAGGAGGGAGGACGCAGTTCAGGAGGGAGGACGCAGTTGGTATTGGTGTAGCGCTGTTGTGGGGGATTTTCGTGGAGTCCTCAGCGTATTTCAGCTTGGAGGGATTGTTGATTCAGTTGGAGAGTTTTGCAGGGGGATTCGTGGCCCTTTTCCAGCATTTTTCTTGAGCCTCTGCGCTGTGCTTGGGAGAGACAGCGTTTTTCTTGAGGAGGGCTTCAGTGGTGGTTTTTCGGAGGTGGTGCATTTGCTTCATGGTTTCTGGGTTTTGTCCGGAGCAGTGAGTACAGGCAGCTTACCGATTTTTAGCTCATTCCGGTGAGGGGATCAGCCCCTAGTTCCAGTTCATTGCAGCAGCAGCTTTCTACGGCAGATTTCTCCAGCAGCTAGGACGCAGTCTCTATTGTAGCCATTTCCTATTCTGAGAGGGTTCTTCACTTGCCTTGTGCAAGAATAGGTGCACTTATTCTGATTATCTCTTGTACCCATATATGTATTCTCAGATTAATAAAATGGCTTAGCGTTCTGGTATTTTATGTGTACTTGCTTCATATTCTAGTTCCGGCATTTTTCCTATATAGTTGCATGTTTGTATTTCTGTGTATTACTGTCTATTTCCCGTTGGGGATATTACAGCTGTTCTTCAGAGAGATTTTCAGGCTGCATGGTCTTCCTAAGACCATCATCAGTGACAGGGATAGCCGCTTCATGGGCGGATTTTGGCAGGAGCTTTTCCGGCTAGTGGGGACGGAGTTGACACCGAGTACCAGTTATCACCCATAGACGGATGGACAGACGGAGATAGTTAACAAGTGGCTGGAGGGCTACTTGCGTAACTATGTCAGTGGGCAGCAGTGAGCTTGGCTGAGGTGGTTGCATTTGGGGGAGTACTGCTACAATACGACACATCACATGTCCATTGGTATGTCACCGTTTTATGCTTTGTATGGGTACCATTCCTTATCTTTTGCTGATGTGATGTTCGGTGCTAGCAAGGCTCCTAAAGCCAAGATTTGGATCCAAGAGAGTCAGGACATTCTCCGAGCTCTCAAGGACAATATGGCTACAACACAAAACCAGCAGAAGTTGTATGCCGACAGAGGTCAGATGGAGAGACAGTTTGAGGTAGGGGACTTGGTCTACCTACGATTACAGCTATACCGACAGTCGTTGCTAAAGCAGAAGGGATCTGAGAAGCTCAAGCCCAGCTTTTACTGGCCATATAGGGTGATACGCAGGATTGGGCAGGTTGCGTATGAGTTGGAGCTGCCCCAGGGCAGCAAGATCCACAACGTTTTTCACGTATCATGCCTGAAAAGGCGCTGGGGCAGCAGGTGACAGTGACAGAGGAGCTACCACCCACAGATGATGAGGGGCATTTGGTGTTGCAGCCAGAGGCTATTATTGATACCAGGGAGAGGCAGCTACGGAGCAGGATAGTCTGAGAATTCTTGGTGAGGTGGAAGAATTTGCCGGATGAGGATGCCACTTGGGAGAGTGAGAAGATTTTGCAGCATCCATCACTTCAGTTGCTTGAGGACAAGCAACATTTTGCCGAGGGAGACTGTAATATTCCTAATTAGCGATAGCTAATTGGAATATTCGATTTTGTTCAGTTTTGCCGTCTATAGTTTATAAATAAATAAAAAGTGAGTGGAGAGGGTCTAACTCACTTAAGTGGAATAAAACACCCTCCTAGTAGCACAACGTTGTGACTTAAGGGGGAGCCAAGGGGGCCAAGCACCACGTAGAGAAGGGGGCCCACGTACACTCTAGAAGCTACTGCGCAAATGAGGAAGAGCACGTGGAGGAGAGAGAGGCTATGTTGGGGTTTTGGAGGGAAACCAACGTTATAAAAGATGGGGGAGCCTTCTCATTTCATTCATTCTGTTGTTGATGATATTGAGCTAGACGTCTTGTCTTCTTGAGCACGCTGGCTATTTAGCCTGTCTGTAGCACAGTTTAGTGCATTGAGTGTCTCCAGTCGGAGATCTCGCCCTTAGCCCTGGGGGACTTCGAGTGCCTGCTCGGGCAAGGTTATTTCTTCAGTATTTTGTGAGAGGTTTTGGTGTTTGGATTTGTTGCGGAGCTGGGCTTTCATAGAGACTGCGCAGTCACTGAGAGAGAGGACGCAGTCCATTTTGGAGGTGCTCTAGATCGGGATTTCTGCAGGAGATTGAGTCGAGATTTTGAGCAGAGGACCAGCCTTTGCCTGTGAGAGGATTTTGGTGGAGTTTGAGGCGGTGTTTCAGTCATTTCCATTTAGCCTCTGCGTAGAGCCTTGGAGGCCAACGTAATTCCCCAAGGGGGTGTTTTCTGGAGGTTTTCGGGGGTCGGCCATTTTTGATATGGTTTCTGGGTTTTGTTGGGATTGGTGAGTAGAGGAGGATTGCAGATTCTCAGCTCATTCCAACAAGGGGATCAGCCCCTAGACTTTAGTCCATTCCAGCAGTAGCAGCTACACGGCAGTTTTCCAGCAGCTGGGACACAGTTCATAGAGCAACCATTTCCTGTATATTCTGAGAGTATTTCTTCACTTGCCTTGAGCAAGTTTAGGTGCCATCACTCTGATCACCTATTGTACTTCATTGTATTTCTCAGTTTAATAAAATGGCTTAGCATTTCCTCTCTATATTTCTAGATGAGTTGCCGTATATTCTGTCTATGTTATTATATGTCTGCTGCACTGTTATTTTTATATATTCTTGAGCATTCTAGTTCTATACCACTTGGTGTGTTTATCTTTCACTCTTAGACAGAGTCTGGAAAGGGCCACGTAGCCTCCGGATCTCGTCCTCTTTCCAGAGGCGGTATATCCGGTAAATGCCCTCTCAGTCTATCTTTGGTTGAAGTTTGCCGTGTTTTAGAGATACCCCGAAACAGGATATTACAAGCCACTTTTTCACTAGCTCTGTCTGTCCATCCGTCTGTGGGTGGTAACTAGTACTCGGGGTCAACTCAGTGCCCACCAGACAGAAAATCTCCTGCCAAAACCTGCCCATGAAGCGGTACCCCTGTCACTGACAATGGTCTTTGGGAGACCATGCAATCTGAAAACATCCCTGAAGAATAACTCCGCCACCTGTGCTGCAGTGTAACGTGCTGATATGGCGAAGAAATGTGCATACTTTGTTAGCCGATCAACGACTACAAATATGCAATCCTTGCCCTGTACAGTGGGCAACCCTGTGATGAAATCCATCGAAATACTCTCCCATTTCCCTTCAGGCATGGTAAGAGGTTGCAGTAACCCCACCAGATGGTTCATCTCCCCCTTGTTGCGCTGGCAAACTTCGCACTCCCTGACATGTCAGAGTACGTCTTCCTTGAGGCTCTTCCACGAGAACCTCTCTCTGATGGCCCTATAGGTCTTGGTGAACCCCTGGTGGCCTGATAATGGCGAGTCATGTGAGGCGTGCAATATCTTCCCCTTGAGCTTGGAGCTCTCGATCAAGAAGATCCTGTCCCTGAAGTAGATCACCTCATCCATCACCCTGTACCTGTCATCTGTAACCTGCCCGCCCAACACCTTGCAGGCAAAACGGTCCTTGGAGTACTCTACTAGAAGTTGAGCCCTCCAGTCCATGTCCAAACTCATCAAGGACAACGTTGTTGGTCTACGTGAAAGTGCATCGGCCACCACGTTATTCTTCCCCTTGACATACTCGATGTCAAAATCATATCCCTGGATCTTGCTGACCCACTTCTGCTGCCTCTCCTGCAACTGCTTCCGCTCTAGAAAGAATTGAAGGCTGTTGTGGTCTGTCCTCACTCTAAACCTGTTCCCCACCAGGTACTGCCGAAACTTGGCCAATGCATGCATGATGGCCAACATCTCCTTGTCGTATATAACATACAACCTTTCATGTGGGAATAACTTCCGGTTCTCAAAAGCTATGGGGTGGCCTCCCTGCATCAAAACTGCGCCTATCCCCTCCCTTGATGCATCACAGTCTAGGACAAAGGGCTGCGTAAAATCTAGCAATGTCAAAACTGGACATCTGCTCATCACTTCCTTGAGTTTGTCGAAGGCCCTCTGCGCTGTATCCGTCCAATTGAATGCCCCTTTTTTGGTAAGGTCTGTAAGGGGTGCAACAAGTTGGGAGAATCCCTTGACGAACTTCCGGTAGTAGGTGCAGATACCCACAAATCCCCGAAGCTTCGTCACATTCTTCGGCTCTAGCCAGTCCCTGATGGTCCTGATCTTCTCCTCGTGGACTCTCACTCCGTCCACCCCAATGATGTGCCCCAAGTAGAGCATCTTTGTCAGCCCAAACTCGCATTTGGAGAGCTTAGCATAAAATTACTGCTCCTCCAAGATGCGCAATACAACCTCAATATGTTGTAGGTGCTCCTCCCATGTCCTGCTGTAAATCAAAATGTCATTGAAAAACACTAATACGAACTTCCTCAAGTGACTGCAAAAGATGTGATTCATGCATGACTGAAATGTGGCCGGAGCATTGGTCAGCCCAAAGGGCATCACCAAGAACTCAAAGTGACCGTAATGACATCTGAAAGCGGCCTTGGGAATATCTTGCTCCCTCATGCGAATCTGATGGTACCCGGATCTCAAATCAATCTTCGAGAAGAACTTCGATCCCCTCAACTCATCCATCCATGGGATGGGGTACCGGTTCTTCATGGTCTTCTTGTTTATGGCTCGGTAGTCAATGCACATCCTCAACGAGCCGTCCTTCTTCTTCACCAATACTACTGAAGAAGCAAAGGGGCTAGTGCTAGGAAGGATGTGCCCAAGAGCTAAGAGCTCATGAATGGCCCTCTCAATCTCATCCCGGTAAGCCTTGGGATGCCTGTAGGGTGTAGGATGCCCTGCTCCAGCTCAATCGTGTGCTCAAATCCCCGATTTGGTGGCTGCCCTAGTGGTATATCTCCAAAAACCGTGGCATGTCTGTCTAAAATGGACTGCACATCTGGGTGTACGGCTTGCCCTGTAGATCTTGCCTCTGAAACACGCAGCTCCACTGCCCATTCTATGTCTCCCTTCCGGAAATCTGCCTCCATCCGGTGTGCTGAAACTGTCCGTGGTGGGTAGGTGTGCATACCCCGAATCTTCTCGTGCCTCCTAGTCTTCTTATCTGTCCACTCCATCTCCAAGGTCTCCCAATCAGTGGTGACCTTCCCCAGTGTGATCAACCACTGCACCCCAGTATCACGTTGGTGTCCGGAATGTCCACCACGAAGAAGTGATTTGTCAGGGTGCAAGTCCCTATAATCACAGCCAAGGTTGGCACATACTTGGCACACTGCATGGTCCTGTCACCTGGAAATAGTACCGAAAATCCGTTAAAGCTCTCCATTGGTAGGTGCAAATGCTGCACCTCCCACTCCTGGTGGTGGAGGTGGCAGATGATCTCCCCTCTGTGCTGCGCTGCTGCCTCCTGCCTCTATCTCCTCATACTCCTCTTCTCCGCTACTGTCAGAGAAGACCTCGATGTAATGTGCCTTCCCCGCGGCACAACGGTCCTGGTGCCCATGGTTCCTGGCATGTGAAACATAGCCTCTTCTGCCTCAGATCTCTCCTGGTCTCATCATCCACGGGCCCTCTGCCCTGGTTCCCCTTTGGAGGCGGAACCCTCATTGTAATGATTCATTCAATCAATTCATACATGCACTTATCTTATAGTCAAATTTAAACATAAATTCAAATGAAAGGAGTTTTAACAATAAATTGAACTTTAAGCTTACATAAGTAACCATCTTATACAAAGAGGAATACCTAAAAACCTGAAGCAAACTGATGATTTCTTGAGCTGTGGTTCTCCCATGAACGCAGCAGACAGATTACAGAAACAATCGGTTCCTACCAGCCAATTTAGGAAACAATCATAAACCCAGAGGATGCCTCCTCTGCCCCCGTGCCCAGAATTCCAAGAACCAAGAGACTCCCTTTCAGAACAGTTCCTCTCCCTCCATATTGCCACTTGATAATCATGCAGAATTTCCCAAAACCAAAAGGCCCCCTTCTCCTTCGTATTACACTCCTTATATAACTTTCTCCAGTGCCTCCCCATCGTGAAGATATCGTTTTTAATTATGCGGATATCTTAGGTATTTATGGTGATATTTTTCTCATTTATGAAGACATGATAGGTATTTATGGAGATCTTTTACTCGGTTAGGTAGATATGATAGGTATTTGTGGAAATATCTTACCTTGATTAATTATTTTAATATTAATTGTATTATTTTTGTTTTTAGCTTTAATTAAGTTAGCTTTATAATTAATTAAATTACCTTATTATTTTATTTGGCCACTCACCTATAATTTGTACTAAATTATATATATATATATATATATATATATATTTGTGAATGATGTTTTTATCATATCTCAGCGAGATAAAATGTAAGGTGATTTTCAATTCGTTACTCTAACTTAGGTAATCTTAATATTAGCATGTATGTATACTAGTGCGATGTGCGCGATATATGCATGTGTAGCTATCAAATGCATATATTGTATACACACTAATATTATTTTGCTTATAACTTGGGAATGGGATGTTACATACTTCCTCCCTTCGGAAAACTTCGTCCCCAAGTTAGGGTTTCATATACTCATATCAATAATTGTGCTTGGAGATTAGGGTGATTGCAGAAGGCTTGTATTTTAAGATTGACTTTCCATTTGAATAAGTATGTATTTGTAATTTAATTGTTACTTCCTATCTCAACCGAATCTCCAAACTATTCTAAAATCATCCTATCCTTCCTAATCTCTTCCACTCCCATCCTCTACAGGAATATGCAATGGCATCAGTTTTACTGATCCATTCATAGACCTTAAGGATATCAGTGTCGATTACGTTGACTTGATATGCTTGTAGGCATCCGGCAGTCATCATCACATGTCTAGGGGAGTGTGACTCGCACAGTTCTCCCATGACTCCAGGTATCGGAGGATAAACGGTGGGCAACACCTCCACCCCTCCCAGTAGGACCAGGGTCAACACCCTATCGTGGAATCTCAGAGAGTCTCAACTGTTCTTGGAATTTTGTCATCACGTAGATTGGTTCTGTAATCTGTATTCTGCAAGGTAATCACTTGTACACAATCTGCAATGTAAACACTCGTACACACATTACAGCATATGCATCTATATTGTTCATCACAAATTGTTACCCATATAACAATCTCTATACATTCCAAATATACTGCTATCTATGATATTGATCCTAGAACTTATATAACATACTTGATTAAAACACTTGTCCACATATGTATCAATATGTCCAATACAATTTTTTCATTTAGATACTGCCCCAGTTTAGTTCATACATGTTCCATCTATGATGCATTTATTTTAACCATGTTCAACTTGTATAACAATATGTTTCACTTTGATATTTAAAATGTAGTTACCCTTCTATTTCTTTTCTTTCAATCATATGGAGATGCAAATAAAATGTATTGATACTTGATGTCATTTATAATGTGATCTATGATTTAGATTTCATATTCCTGCAATGATAATTTAAATGACATAAGGCATGTTGGTATCCCTGTACTAGTAAAGTCAAACAATAGCATATATTTGGTATCGCTAGAGTTAAGTAACATCCGTTCTTTATGGGTATTCATGTAACAACAAGTAAAATTCATTCTTACGTGATAATTCAAAATAAAGTTTCAAGTATCAAAATAGAGTAGTCGTATACAAAAAAAGTTTCCAGTTCTCAAAATTTAGCATAAGTTGGGGTAATTCTGGCATAAAGTCTCAGCATCCTCCCAAGTCGCGGATCCAGGACTATATTTGTCCCACTGGACTTTAACTTGGTCTATCCGTCGGTTCCTGAGCTGTCGAACCCTACGTTCCATAATACGTAATGGTTTGACTGTAATGGTTCCCTCGTCCGATACCTGCAGTTCCTTCCATTGAAGGTCATGAGATTTGTCAGTGATATAGTGTCGTAAGTTAGATACATGAAATACATTATGAATTTTGTGCAGGTGGGGTGGCAGTGCAAGACGATAAGCGACAGGTCCAACTTTTTCCAGGACTTCAAACGGTCTTATAAATCGGGGGGATAATTTTGTCCCCTTCCCAAACCGAATGGTGCTCTTATTTGGTCTGATGCGGATGTAAACCTAATCTCCCACTACATAGTTTCTATCTGTCCTGTGAGCGTCAGCATAACTTTTCTGTCTATCCCGAGCCTCTTTCAATTGTTGCCTAATCAGTTTTACCTGATCCTCCATCTCTTGGATCAATTCTGGTTTGACGATTACTTAGTCTTCTAACTTGTCCCAACTCAACAGCCTTCTGCAGGGTCTCCCATATAAAGCTTCAAATGGTGGCATCCCGATTGAACTGTGATAACTATTATTGTAAGCAAATTCCACCAAGGGTAAGTACTTTTCTCAGCACAACTGTTGGTCCATAACATACATTCTTAGCATATCCTCAAGTACTTGATTTACCCTCTCTGTTTACCCATCGGTCTCAAGGTGATATGCTGTACTCAAATTTAACTGAGTTCCCAAGGCTGACTGCATACAATTCCAGAATCTCGATGTGAACCGAGGATCTATGTCGGATATGATTTTCTTAGGTACTCCATGAAATCTGATAATTTCATTTATGAATACTCGAGCTACATCAGCTACTTCATAAGTATCTCTTACTGAGATGAAATGGACGTTTTTGTTAATTTATCAACCACAACCAAAATGGCATTATGCTTTTGTTGCGTAAGCGGCAGCCCAACGATAAAATCCATAGAAATTATCTCCTATTTGGTCATAGGAATGTCATAAGGTTGTAAGAGACCTGCTGGGTGACAATGATCAGCTTTTACCTGCTGACATTCAAGACACCTAGCGACAAATTGAACAATGTCGTTTTTCATGCCTGACCAGAAGAGTCTCTTAGTGTCAGCATACATCTTCTTTACCCCAGGATGTGCACAATACACTGTTCAGTGTGCTTCCTTCAAGATGGTGTTTCGGAGATCTCCACTATCTGGTATATACATCCTTCCGTGAAATCGTAAAATTCCGTCTTCTTTCAGATCATATCCTTCGAACTTAGGTTCTTTTAAATGGTTGCTCTAAAGCCCCGACCTTACCTTTAGGTACCAACTATCCCTTACAAGATGTTCAAGTACCTGATTTCTTAAGTTCACCCTGATAGGTATGAGGAAGAATATTTGAGGTCTTCTACTTAAAGCATCTGCTACAACATTTTCCTTCCCTTTTATATAAGAAATCACAAAATCGTATTCGCTTAAGAGTTCACTCCATCGTCTTTGTCTTGCATTTAAGTCTCTCGGGTGAATAAATACTGTAAACTTTGGTGGTCACTTTTAAGCACAAAGTTTCTCCCTCCCAAGTAGTGTCTCCAAATCTTTAAAGCTAAAACCACCGTGGCTAACTCTAAATCATGCGTAGCATAAAGTTCTTCATGGGGTTTTAATTTTCTTGAAGCATATGCTATTACGCCTCCTTCCTGCATTAATACTGCACCTAACCCTTGTTTAGATGCGTCGGTACACACAGTAAAATCTTTATCCATATCAGGTACTTGTAAAATCGGTGCAATAGTCAATAATCTTTTAAGTTCAGAAAAAACTTTATCACATTCCTCAGTCCATTCATACTTAACACCTTTGCGCTGGAGGTTTGCGATCGTCTTTGCAATTTTTGAGAATCCCTCAACAAACCTTCGATAGTAACCTGCTAAACCCATAAAACTATGCACTTCATGTGCATTTTTAGGTATTGACCACTCCCTGATTGTATTTACCTTTTCAGGATCTACAAAGATTCCTTCGCCTGATATGATATGACTTAAGTAATGGATTTCCTTCTGAAAGAAAGCACATTTGGATAATTTTCCATATAACTTGTGTTCTCTGAGACAGGATAATACTATCCGAAGATGCTCTTCATGCTCCTTCTCATTCTTAGATTAAATGAGAATATCGTTCAAGAAAACTTGTACAAATTGGTCAAGATATTTGTGGAGAACGCTATTCATAAGGTTCATGAAGACTGCAGGTGCATTGGTCATCCCAAATGGTACCGCAATGAATTCATAATGCCCGAAACGAGTTCGGAATGCAGTCTTAGAAACATCGCTCTCGCTAATCCTGAGCTGATGATAACCTAATTGCAGATTGATCTTTGAAAATACTGTAGCTCCTTTCATTTGATCGAAAATGTCGTCAATGCGAGGCATTGGATACCTATTCTTTACCGTGGCCTGGTTTAAATCTCGATAGTCTACACACAGCCGTAATGAACCATCTTTCTTCTTGACAAAAATTACAGGAGCGCCCCAAGGTGAAACACTGGGCCGAATGTGTCCTACATCTAACAGTTCCTTCAGCTGTATATGCAATTCTTGAAGTTTCGGGGCGGTCATTCTGTAAGGGGTTTTGGATATAGGTTCCGTACCATGTTTCAATTCAATGGAGAGGTCTAGCTCTCTCTTAGGAGGCAGTCCTGGTAATTCCTTTGGAAAAACATCCGGAAATTCTGACAGAATCGGATACTAATTTAAGGAAGGCTCTTTCTCTTTGCTTACTTCCTGCACTGCATACACTTAGCAACCTTTCCTTAAGCACCGCTTCATTTGCATAGCTGAGATGAAACGCAAGGATACTTTTATCTTAATACTTTGAATTTGGATTGTCTCACCCTCATCATTCATGCAAAGTATTGTTTTCCCGGAACAATCTACCCATGCTCGATGAGACTCTAACCAATCCATTCCTATCACCAGGTCGTAAGTTCCTAGGGCCGTGACATATACTTTTAGTTTGGTCAAACAGACTCCTAGATCAACTTTGCAATCCTCAACACTTAAGTCTACTGATTGAAGGTCTTCCGAAGTCATTTCTACCTGTCTGAAATCGTTTTGCTTGCAGGCTGCCAACCCACATTTATTTAATGTATAAGATGAAATAAAACTATCAGTAGCTCCAGTGTCAAATAAGATTTTGAGTTTTATTTCGTTGATTGTACCTGAAGATTCCACTACCGTGGATTGATGTGCTGCTTGGTTGTTGTTGACGACAGCATGGATTCTATGATTGCTT
>JAXQQM020093301.1:0-104091 GCA_034641835.2 Pinus albicaulis
TAATAAAGTGCCTAAAGAAGCCATCATCACTCAGTTACCATATAGGTAACACCTAGGGGAAATGTGTTAGAATTGTATATACAATAGCTTATATAAAGGATATAAAAATATATTATAAGCAATGAAATTGCTACATTAACTACTCAACATGTAGGGTAGTGTGGGGGGAATACGTTAGAAATGTGTTAGAAATGTATATAAAATAGCTTATACAAAGGATACAAAAATCTGTTATAAGCAATGCAACTGCTACAAGAACTAATCACAATCCTTAATGATATACTCAAAGTTCTTCCACAATACTAATCAAGTGTCTAAAGAAGCCATCATCACTTTCAAAATCACATATTTAAACATACAAGTTGTAAAAAAAGAATTTGTTTCATAAATTTTAATAGAATCATGTGCTCAGATCTAAGATACAATTCTTAAACTCCGAAGCCTCTTCTTGATTGTAAACATACTAAATTGATAAGATATAGCATCTTCATGCCTGGTTTTCCAAGCTGGCCATGAATAACTCTGTGGATCACTTAGATCAACACTTTATTTCTTTCACCATTATCTATGCCTCATAGTTTAAATTTGTGCAAGGAGGAGGAGAGGAGTGTCAACGTGAAAGCTAGAATAAGAAGAGAAAGAAGAATATTGTTTGGGACATGGGATAGATTCATTCTCTGCACATCTAGAGTAAATATTAATAAAACAAAACTCCCCATACTTTGAATTTTTGAAATAAATATCTTAAAAATTAGAATATAAATTTAATATATTTTAATCAATTACATATTTAACAATATTCATTCAAAAAATACAAATAAAAATTACTATTTTAAATAAAAATAGTACAACAAATTTAACAATATTAATTTATATAAATACAAATACAAATTACTATTTTAAATAAAAATAGTACGAAGAATCACATTAATTACCATGGCCCTCATGTACCTTCCTCTTATTACTTTTCAAATACCCCATGTTTGTAACTTATTCTTAATCAAATAATTCCAATTTTGTAAAACTATAATCTACAAGTCTCACTTTTTATAGCTTTGGTGGAAGGGTAGAGTATCTAAATTCCCCTACCCTTTAAGAATCATCCTCAATTATTGTACCACCCACCTCTATATCCAATCTAGACATCTTAGGTTATTCTAAATTGATCATCTCTAGCCATTTTTTTTTATTGTGGATCAAGTTATAAACTAATAACTTGTGAAATCCCTAGCCATTTTATTTGATTGTGGGCAAAGTTATAAACTAGACTATACTCTCTCTTCAAAAGCTTCTACAATATATATTGGATGGAGGGAAATGTTATGATAATATCTATTATTATTTACATAGTGTGAACTTTGTAAAACTATAATCTACAGTGAGGACTGAGTGGGTTTTTTTTGTATGTTTTTTTTGGACTTTAAAAATAAAAAAATAAATGATAAAAGCTAAAATTATGTAGCGAAAAACTTTGTTTAAAATTTCAAAATAAAAGGTTGATTGAGTTTGACATCATATAATATGAAAATTGTTTATGATTATAAAGTAAAAAACATGTAAGATTTTTTAGCTACAATTAGGTAATTAAAGATATGTATATAGTTTCTTAATTTCCCTTTTTAAATAAACTACATTCCACATGAATACCATCGATCAATAGGATTGTTTTTATAGTTTATTATTATTTTAGTTTATTATTATTTTTTTTAATTGTATTTTAACCTACTTGAAATGTTCATTCCATTATGTTAATCTTTTTATTTAATTTACTCTTCTTTTTTTTCGGTGTAATTTGACATAGTCAAAATGTTAAATTGAGGTTACAATATAAAAAAAATTTAATAACAAAATTTCAACTTAAAAGTCACCAAAACTTAAATTCAATCTAACTTATTAAAAAGAAAAAAAAATTAACATTATAAAAAACATATAAAAAAAATATTTACTTGTGGATCAAATGGCCTAAAACATTTGTAGTGAAAAACTTTGTTTAAAAATTTTAAATAAAAAGTTGAGTATGTTTGACATCATATAATATAAAAATTGTTTATGATTACAAAGTAACAAACATGTAATATTTTTGCGCCAAGAGGCGCTCTAAGCCCGGTATAGGGTAGATGTGTAGATGTAATGTAAGAAAGTTTGTAAACTTTTGTAATGTCAGTTCAATATATAGGGTACATGTGTAGATGTAATGTAAGAAAGTTTGTAAACATTTTGTAATGTCGGCTTAATTGTAAACAATATATTTGTAATAATTATCCCTACCTTTTAACCCAAAGTTATATTTACGAACACTCAAAAAGGTATGGTAAATAAATAAAAATATAAATAAACAGGAGGTATGGTAAATAAGTAAAACCTATTTTTATACTTATTCAAGAGGTATGGTAAATAAATAAAACCCATTTTTATATTTACTCCATAAAACTCCTTATATATTTAAGAAAACTCAAAAAGCAAGTTTTATTTAAGTGAAGCCTATGGGCCAAATACCATGAAACAAATTATTATTAATACCATGGGCCAAATACCATGGGTCAAATACCATATTTTATATTTACTCCATAATCATCTTTATATTTAAGGAAACTAAAAAAGGATGTTTTATTTAGGTGAAGCCTATGGGACAAATACCATGGGCCAAATTAATATTATTATCTAATATTCATATTAATGTGTAGATGTAATGTAAGAAAGTTTGTAAACTTTTTTAATGTCAGCTCAATATATTTCAATATATTTGTAATGGAAAGGTAAAGTTGACAAACTATTAATTCTGGAAATCAAATAAGATTGAGAGATATACTTATATTTTGTTTTATTTAGGTGAAGCCTATGGGCCAAATACCATGGAACAGATTATTATTAATACCATGGTTCAAATACCATGGAAAAAATTACTATTAGTACCATGGGCTAAATACCATGGATCAAATACCATATTTGACCCATAGGCTTCACCTAAATAAAACAAAATATAAGTATATAAGATTCAAAAATATACTTATATTTTGTTTTGTTTAGGTGAAGCCTATGGACCAAATACCATGGAACAAATTATTATTAATAACATGGGTCAAATACCATATTTGACCCATAGGATTCACCTAAATAAAACAAAATACAATTATATCTCTCAATATAAATCGTGGAAAAATCTGAACATTATATTCTATCATTGGTGTGTAATGGGAGGGAGAGATAGAGGGAGGTGGGTGAGAATGTGAGAGAGAGGACTTGAGAGAGAGGAGAGAGAGAGTGGAAGATGATGGAGTTGGAAGGGGAAGAAAGACAAAGAGAGAAAGGTGGAGAGGGAGAGGGAGTGACAAGGGAGAAGGGGAAGAGAGAGAGAGAGAAGAGGAAGAGAGAGAGGGAGAGGAAGAGGGAGGGAGAGAGAGATATATAGATATGGAGAGAGAGTGTGTATGTTTCTGGGGTGAGAGGGAGAGACAATGGGAGATAGAGATATATATGGATGGGGGAGAGAGGGAATAAGAGAGAGGAAAAGAGAGGGAGGGAGGAAGAGAGATAGATATGGAGAGAGAAGAGGAAGAGAGACAAAGAGAGAGAGAGGAAGAGGGAGGGAGAGAGAGAGAAAAATATATAGATAGATATGGAGAGATAGTGTGTATGTTTGGTGGCTAAGAGAGAGAGAGAGATAGAGAGATTGATACTTAGGGGAAAGAGGGAAGAAGAGAGAGATAAAGAAAATGTGTGTGTGTGTGTGTGTGTGTGAGAGAGAGAGAGAGATAGATAGATAGAGATAGATACTTAGGGGAAAGAGGGAAGAAAAGAGAGAGAAAGAAAATGTGTGTGTGTGTGTGTGTGTGTGCGAGAGAGAGAGAGAGAGAGAGAGAGAGAGAGAGAGAGATCATGCCATGTGTTTCAGGGGATGGGATAGAGAAACAAATAAGGAGGGATGGAGGGAGGTATAGATATAGATGGCAGGGGGGAGAGGGAAGAAGATAAAGATAGAGAAAGGGAGGGAGAGGTGGTGAGAGAGAGACCAGGGAGAGAGGAAGGGGGAGAGAGAGAAGCAGAGAGGGAGGGAGATAGACACAGAATGGAAGGTGGACACAAAGACAGATATAGACATAGAAGTTATATCTAGAAAGTCATGAATACTTTTGTTTTTCACTAAAATATATGTATTGATTTGAGTGTAGTAGTTGATTTCTAATCCAAATTGATCACTTTCACTAGATGCATTGATTTCAATGAAGATGTCAATTTTTAATCCTATTTAATACCTTACACTAGATACATTTATTTTATTTAGATGTTGATTTTTACTCCGATTTTATTGCTTACAATAGATGCATTGGTTTCAGTGTAGATATTGATTTCTAATCGTATTTGATAACTTGCACTAGATGCATTGATTTCAGTGTAGATGTTGATTTCTAATCCTATTTAATACCTTACACTAGATGCATTGATTTCAATGTAGATGTTTATTTCTGATTAAATTGATACAACTAGATGTATGATGTGCATTAATTTCAAAGTAATTAGATTAATAATGTGCATTGATTTAGGTTTTGGGCATGTATACCCCCTCCATCTATATCTCTATCTCCCATTGTATCTTCCTTCTTTATCTCTCCATCTCACCCCCCAAACATACAAACGCTCTCTCCATATATATATATATATATATATATACATACATATATATATATATATATATATATATATATATATATATATATATATATATATATCCCTCTCTCTCCCTCCCTTTTCTACTCCCTCTCTCTCTCTTCTCCTTCTCTCTCTCTCTAGCACTTCTCTCTTCATATCTATATCTCTTCCACCCCACCCTGTATTTGCATCTCTCTTCTCCCCTCTATGCACAGGTTTCAATGTAGATATTGATTTCTAACCCTATTTTATTGCTTACAATATATGAATTGAATTTAGTGTAGATTTTTCTTTCTAATCCTATTTGATTGTTTGCACAAGATGCACTGATTTTAGAGTAGAAGTTGATTTCTTTGATTGTTTGTACTTGAGGCATTGATTTCAGTGTATATTTTGATTTCTGATTTCATGCAACTACATGTGTGATGTACATTAATTTCAAAGTAAGTCGATTAATAGTGCACATTGATTTCAGTGTAAGCACATCTCTACCCCCTCCATCTATATCTCTATATCCCATTGTCTCTCCTTTATCTCTCTATCTCTCTATCTCACCCCACAAACATACACACACACACTCTCTCTCTCTAACACTTCTCTCTCCATATCTATATCTCTTCCTCCCCACCTTGTCTTTGCATCTCTCTTCTCCCCTCCATCTATATCTCTATCTCACCCCCAAAAAACACACACACACACACTCATAGTGTGAGCACATAAACATTATTCATGACACGAGTTCACTTATGCGTGGCAATAATTCAACCATAAATACAAAACTTGAATTTTCATCCAAAATAAAAATTTCACTTACCTGAAATGTCGTCTTCTTGAAACTATAAACCATTTGTAATTGGTTGCATCCTTATTATTCCAATTTTCCATCATTCAACGTTGTTAATCACTTTTCATTCAAACTGGGTAATAGAGGATAAATAAATGTGTGACAATAGGAACAATAAAATAAAATAGTTTCAGATTGATCGCAATGAAGATTGTTTGTAATTTACTTCATTCTTATTACTCACATTTTCTATCATTCAACATTGTTACATTGCCATTTTTCCCATAAATTTTGTATTTTATCATTTTTCATCATTCAAGTTAGTAACTATCTCATAATTCATCATTAATCTTAGACATTTTTAGCATATTTAAAATTATCAAAATAATTAGATGTTCAACAAATTTTGTATGACCGCACACGAGTGAAACCAGCCTAGATCCATCTTAATTCCGGATCTATCAAGTCGAGAGGGACCAAATCTCTCGAGGTGCAAACCTTTCCTCAAGTTCTACACTCAAAAAAGAAGTTTGCACCTCTAGAGATTTGATCCCTCTCGGCGCTTGATAGATCCAGAGTTAAGATGGATCTAGGTTGGTTTAGCTACAATTAGGTAATTAAAGATATGTATATAGTTTCTTAATTTCCATTTTTAAATAAACTACATTCCACATGAATACCGTGGGTCAATACCATGTGTTGTTTTTATAGTTTATTATTATTTTATTTTATTATTTTTATTTTTTTGTATTTTGACCTAGTTAAAATGTTCATTACATTATGTCAATATTTTTATTTAATTTACTTTTATTTTTATTTTTATGTAATTTGACATAGTCTAAATGTTAATTTGAGGTTAAAATCTAACAAATTTTTAATAGCAACATTTTAACTTAAACGTCACCAAAACTTAAATTCAATCTAATTTATTTAAAAAAAAAACTAACATTATAAAAAACTATTTACTTGTGGAACAGCGTAATAAACTAAATGTATGGTAAATAAATACAACCTCTTTTTATATTTACTCCATAAGCCTCTTTATATTTAAGGAAAATCAAACAAAATGTTTTATTTAGGTGAAGCCTATGGGAAAAATACCATGTTAATACCATGGGCTAAATGCCATGGGCCAAATATCATATTTATAAAATATGTATGGTAAATAAATAAATATAAAAGAGGTATAAAGAACTATGGTAAATAAATAAAAATATATCAAATAGGATTAGAAATCAACATCTAATTATATACCAAGCCTATGGGCCAAATGCCATGGTAAATAATAGTGGTATGGTAAATAAATAAAATATAAATAAACCAGAAGTATGGTAAATAAATCAAACATATTTTTATATTTACTCCATAATCCTCTTTATATTTACGAACGCTCAAAAAGAGGTTTTATTTAGGTGAATCCTTTGAACCAAATACCATGGGCCAAATTATTATTAATACCGTGCAAAAAAACATTATTAACCCTAATATCAATATTAAAAGATTAATATTATCATTATTATTAATTCTAATATTCATATTAATATATTATAATATTAATATTATTAAATTTAATAAAATTGGATTAAAACTATATTAAATTTGTTATATTATAATATATATTAATATATCATGATATATATTAACTCTAGATATATATGAGAAGGAAGAACAAAGACATAGAGTGATAAAGGAGGAGAGATAGGGGGAGTCACGAGGGAAAGAGAGATGGAGATAAACTAAAGACAAGGGGAGAGAAGGAATGGAGAGAGAGGGAGGGAGAGGAGTGAGAGAGGTAGAGAAGGGTAAGAGAGGGAGAGAGTGACACAAATATGGAAGGGGGAGAGAGAGAGAAGGAGAGAGGGTGGGATATAGTGAGAGGATTGGAGAGTAGAGAGAGAGAGAGAGAGAGAGATGGGGGAAGAGAGAGGGAGGTAGGAGAGAAAGGGAGAGAGAGGAAGGACGAGAGAGAGGGGGAGAAAGGGAGAGAGAGGAAGGACGAGAGAGAGGACTTGAGAGAGAGGAACCCATATCATAGAAGAAAGAAAATGTGACCAGATTACTCTATAGGGAGATGAGAGATAGGGATAGCCTACCTACCTAAGTAAATGTCTAAACCAAATGTGGTGTAATCATCTATAATGGTGGTCAATTAAACGAGGCGAGGATTTTACGAGGAGGCACTGGATTTTTAATATGATATGAAAAAAATAAGTACTGAACCTAACCATTTCACATTCACTAATGTTCTCTCTGCATGTGCTAATTTGGTAGATTTGGAACATGGAAAAGGAGTCTTGTTTTGTGATCACCTCCCATAAGGATTCACCAATTGTGAGAACACAACACTTGTGGTTGCATCTTCTAAAACATCATCACTTCCACGAACACCTCATCCAATAATGCTAGTATAAAAAGTCTCAGGCTCTGGGAAGTGCAAAGGAGCATAATGCATGTTCCCTCAATCTCTTCTACATACTTGTAGCTCTCGTCCAAAATCAAACCTACTAGTGTTGTGTGTTCACTTCACTACAAGGAAAAGACCCTCTAGTGGATGTTTTTGAGGAACCCCCTATAAAAATGCCCCAGACATCCATTTCTAGAGGTGGTTGCTAGAGGTGGTTGGCAGGTGGAGGTTTTTTCATATGTTTTTTCGTCTGGTGCGCTTATCATCCTAAACCGCACCAGTGCGTTTAGCAAGAGAAAGCACTGGTGCGCACAAAACATTGGCACACCGGACATCGTGCACTCCATACACACCTGCCTGGTGTGTCTTATTACTGTAGCACACTGGTGCTTTACAAATCTTTCGCACTAGTGCGTCATAAAACCTCGCGCCAAAATAGAAATCGCTCAGTGTGGTCTTAAGCAACCGCACTAGTGTGCCTATAAAACCCCATGCACCGGAACAGGGTTAAAAAAAAAATTACAGCCAAAAAATCACATTTTTCACTTTTATCAGTGCTCCAGAGCTCTCAACCATCGGTGAAATTTATCCTTGTCTGAGCCGCCCTGACATCGATGCTTCCATTGCAAACATTGCACGCATTGTTGTTATGGATTGCCCACCAATCTCCAGCTTGAATTTTGCAAAACAATGGGAAATTTTTCTTTTGAAAATTCTACAACCAATATGCCTCCTCGATGGCCAAATGTACAGGTATTTTTCTTTTTTTCCCATAATTAAGCCTTTTAGCGGATTATAATTTCAAATTACAATTAAAATTAACCATAAAAAAAAGAAAAAAATTGTCGCGCGGTGTGCTCGAGCCATTCAGCTTGCAGCGGTTTGCGGTGCTGCCTGTAAATTTACAGGTCGCACCATAACTTGTGTGAATGGTATCTGCACCAGTTCTGGGCGGTAGCGAAGTTACAACGTGTTATTTTAAAATTAAAAAAAAAAAGTGCGGTGCGGTCGGTTACTTGGCTGCACCATTAACCATGTGGAATAGCGCAATGTGGTGCATTGACTTAAATATCTGCCCTGGGGCGAGTATTTTTGTCAGTGCACTGCATTCTGCATTTCGACAGGGTCAATGGTTCGGCTTGCTAAAATACCACAATGTTGACTATGTAATGATTTCAGGAGGTCGGTGCGTTGACCGAACTATACCCCCCGGGGCATAGAGTTTAGTCAGTGCACTGCACTCCCAACACCGTCCATAGTCAACGGTGCACTAAAAAATTTTAGGTGCACCATGGCCAGTGCACTGAACATTTTCTGGTGCATAGCTGCCAGTGCGCGACAAAAAAAGACGCAGCATTACCGGTGCATGCTTGTTTTTTGTGGTGCACCAGCTGTTTTTTTTTCCCCTAAAAACATTATATATGTATATTCCTAAATACATGTATCATTTAATAAAAAAATTGACATATTTAATATTTCAATCATTCAGAGACATGAAAGGAGAGAAGAGGGGGAACAACAGCAACAACAGGCGAACCAGTATAACATGGTTCTCCTGTGGGAGGCATGAGAGAGGGAGAGATATGCATACCCTCGCCCTATCAAAGCAGCTACCCAGGGGCTCCTAAGGTAGGTAGGCGTCCTCAAGTTCTATGAGGAGGCTACTTCCCTAAAGGGCCATGTTGTGTTTTTGAGAAATCTTATCCGTAGGTGGAATGCCCATCTAGAGGCTTTCTAGGTTGGTCCTAACTAATGGTACGTGCCCACTGAGGAGGACATATATTTCATTATAGGGCTATCGAGGAGAGGGGTGGTTTTTCCCTCGTTCCCAGAGGTTCCAGTTGGCTATGCAGCAGGTGTTGGCAAAATGTTTCCTATGTCCTAATATATTGTAATGTTGTCCTTGATGGAAACTCTCTAGAAAAGGATGGGGTACATGTATTCCTGGAGAGGCTCTGTAGTCTATCAGACGATCTGTGTAATGACCAACAGAATATTGGATAATTTTTGATATTGCAGGATATATACGCAGGTTTGTAAAGGCCAAGTCGCGTATACATGCGGATAAGTACGTTCCAAGTCGCGTATGCCTTTTGCACTCCAAAAAGTTTGATACCAAGGGATATTACCATGGTATTAGCCCACAGTATTGAATGCTAAGCTGTCTATTTGATTCTGTCCAAGAATACCATAAGCTGTTATGTGGTTTTGACTCATGGTATTGGTAAAGGCTAAATCTATATAAGGAGAAGAAGATCATCGTGCAAAGTGTGCATATGTAAGGGTTGTTACTAAATATTTTCTCTGAGACATATCTGCATGTGATGAACTCTGTTCTTATTGAAAAATATGAAGTTATGATGCACCCTTCAATAAAATTATGGATCAAGATCTCTAGATCTTAAATTCCTGTGTGCCTGAATGAATTATTAAAGAAATGATTAGATCTGTGATCTAGCGCATGCTTGCTGAAGTAATGTGAAGAATTATGGGTAAGTCCTATAGATCTGATACATTCTTCTAATTTCATATTCACAGATATATATGCTAGTTTGTCATGATGAAAGCGTGTATATACGCGGATCTGTCTTAGCAAAAGCGCGTATGGTAGTTAGGTTTTTATGAAGCTTGTGGCAGAAGTTTTCTGGTTATTCCTACTATATTTCTACTCTCTGTCAATGAAGTCTTCTTGTAAGATCAAGGTTGTTTGAATACTGTATATGCTGCTTAGTTGATTATATATAAATCTGGTCAATGAGAGAATAAACATGGTTGATGGTGACTAATTGATGAAGGTTTATGCATTTCTAAAGATATCTGACTGAAAGCCTCAGATCTGGATCTATGACTGATTACATTCTGAAAAGAAGTATTCATAGAGCTATACGCTGGTTGGTGTGAAGGAAAGCGCGTATACACGCGGGTTCAATGAAGAGAAGTAGCGTATGCATTTTAAGTTGATGAATGTTCAAGGTTGAGCTTGTATCTGCATATTGATTATGAAGTCTGGGTTATTTCTGAGTTTTGGTTACAGTGGTCTCACTATTCTGATTGAAGTATTGGGTAAAGTTTATGGTTGTTTATGTTTTTGAAGAGTTGTGTTCATGCTATTTGATCTGGTATGAAAATTGATGAAACTTGGTCTGCAGTGGTTTAGAGGGTTGAAGCCTTCAGTATGGAAGTAGAAGTTGGTGTTCTAATTAGGGGGTAGAAGCTCCCTTCCAATAGTGGCTTCTAAATGAGATTAGGGGGTTGTATCTCCCTTCCAGTAGCAGCTGGAAAATAAGAGAAGGTTGTAGCCTTTTGCAGGTATATGCCTACGTACTGATATGAGTCTGCATCAATACAATATTGTAAACAATTTTCCATATAATAAATATTGAAGATGGAGACGACATCAATAGTGGTTTTCTCCCGAATTGGGTTTCCACCTTAAATATTGGTGTTCATGTGTGTTGCTCTTCTGTGATGATTTATACTGCTGTTACTGCACATAATTACTGATTATTTCATAGATGCATGACTGGTAAACTGACTTAAAGACTGTTCTCGAAAAGTTTTTTCTAATCTGCAAAATTATATCAGTATACGCTAGTTTCTTTTATTATATGTGCATGTATACGCGAGTTGGGTTCATCAAAGCCGCGTATGGAATTTTGGAAAGAAAAGTTAAAATATTTTCAGTAAGCTCTAAATACTGATTCACCCCCCACCCCCCTCTTAGTATTTTTCCCAACAATTGGTATTAGAGCAGGTACTTCTAAAAAAGATTAATCGCTAGAAGGAAGATCAGCTAAGATGAGTAATCAAGATGGGAAAACATCTATTAGGCCTCCTCTCTTCAATGGAAACAATTTAATATTCTATAAGACAAGGACAAGATCCTATCTTTAGTCTCTTGGAGTAGACATATGGGCTATAGTTGAAGGTGGTTATCAATATCCAGCATCAGTTCCAACAGATGCAGCAGAAAGAAAGAAATATGAAACCAATGCGAAGGTGGTCAATGCATTATTGGGAAGTCTGACTGAATCAGAATTTTTCAAAATCATGTAGTTGAATACAATAAAGGAGATATGGGACAAAATCATCCTAAGCTATGAAGGTGATACCAAGGTAAAAAGTGCTAAACTCCAAAATCTCAGAATTCAATATGAAAATCTTAGGATGCATAATGAGGAAAGCATTGCCAATCTCTTTTTACGTCTAGATGATATTGTAAATCGTATGAGAAATCTGGGTGAAACAATAACTGACACTACTCTAGTAGAAAAGGTTTTAAGATCTCTAACTCCCAAATTCAAGTCAAAAGTGTTTGCTATTGAAGAGAAGCAGGATGTACAAACTCTTACTATTGTTCAAATTCATGGTATTTTGACTGCTTGTGAAATGAGAAAAGGAGGTACATCTGAAGTCAAAGAGGTTGTCTTTAGAGCTGCTGCAAAAGGACAAGAATTAGAAGAATAAGAAGGATCAGGGTATGTTTCAGAAGAAGAAGAGATAAATTTTGTAAAGAAGCTACAACTTGGCACTAGAAGGTTTAGAGGTAAGCTTCCTTTTACATGCTTTGCTTATGGAAGAGTTGGTCATTACGCTGCTAAGTGTCCCTATAAAGAAACACGGGAAAAAGGGAAGGAAGTGGCAAAAGGAAATAATAATCAGTCTATCAATAGAAAAAGTTATTATACTCATGAAGATAGTGATGGGCTATGAAATAGTGAAGAAGGAGAATCTGATCAAGATGTTAGACTACTCAGGGCTTTTGAAGAAGACTCTAGTGAGGCTAAAGATACCTTTATGGATGATCTAGAATAAAATTATTTTCTTGAGGAAATTAATCAGCTCAAAAATATGTTTGAAAGAAAACAAAATTGCCATAGATACTCTAAAGAATCAGATTACAGAAAATGAGAAGCACAATGAGAAATTATAATGTGAAATAGTAAGTCTAAGAAAGGAAATTGAGAAAGAGAAAACTTTAAACCTTAGATTTGCTAAAGGAACTAAAACCTTAGATGAAATTATCAAGGTTCAATGCTCTCCTTTTGTAAATATAGGTCTTGGATATATCGGAGAATCTTCTCAGTCTTCAGCACCAAGCTATCTAAATGTAGCTAAACCCAGCCTACAACATTCTGTCACTCAGCAAGAGAACAAAGAAACTTCAGAAGTAAAGCATGACCACTTCAATACAAAGAACAATAGCAGAAATATCAATAAGAGAATTACCAATTAGCAGGTAAGCACAAATAGAAGGTTTCATGATCGCATAAATTTCTTCTTTAATGGGCAATGTTTCTCATGTCATAATTTTGGTCATAAAGCTGGTCAATGTGTTGCATACAAAACCATGATGACCAGAGAAGCAAGAAAGCAAAGAAATGAGACTGGAATAAAGAATAATACTTATAACAACTTTTCTCCTCTTCAAAATGAAATTGAATTTGATTATTGCAATAACTTTGGTCATGGAGAATCTGAATGCAGGAGCAAACTTCAACCAAAAGAGCATGTATCTTCAAATTCCAAGGTATGGAGAAAGAAGGACTTACAGGTTGATAATTGTGGCATAGCCTTATTTGTAGAAGGGGAAGAAAATCAGTGGTACATTGATAGTTGCATGTTCAAAACACATGATAGGTGATAAAAATAAACTGCTTTCATATAATGCTCTAGAAAAGGAAAAGAATGTCACCTTTGGAAATGATACTCATATTGTCATTAAAGGAAAAGGTTATGTTTTTCTAAAATAAATGGTAAAAGGTAACAATGTTATGTATGTGGATGGATTAAAACATAACCTGTTGACTGTAAGTCAAATGTGTGATCAAGGAAATGAAGTTGCCATTAGATCCAAAGAATGTGTGGTACGTGAACTTGACACAGGAAAAACAATAATAAAAGGAACTAGAACACTAAGAAATATGTATGTATTGAAAGGTTGCAAAGAACAATGTTACTTGGGTAAATATTCAGAAAATTTTTTATGGCACAGAAGATTGGGGCACTTTATCTTCTCTCAATTCAGCAAATCTAGCAGACTCAAAGCTATTCGTGATCTTCCCAACATCACTCTACCTGAAAATATCATATGCAAATCTTGCCAATTCGATAAGCAAACCAGAGTGCAATTCAATGCCAAAGAAGGATCAGCAAGTAAGCCTCTTGAACTCATACATACTAACTTATGTGGACCTATGAGGAAAAAGTCACCTTGTGGAGAACAATACTATATTCTATTTATTGATGACTTCTCTAGAATGTGTTGGATTGGATTACTAAAACACAAATATGAAGCATTTGAAAAATTTAAGATCTTTAAAGACCTTCTTGAAAATGAATTAGATCTAAAAATCAAATGTCTTAGATTTGATTGAAGAAGGGAATATATATCAGATGAATTCTTTGATTTCTGTTAACAACATGGCATAAAAAGACAGTTTTCTGTAGCTAGAAATCCACAAAAAAATGGCATGGCAGAAAGAATGAATAGAACAGTTCAACAAATGGCTCATGCTATGCTTGATGATTCTGGAACACTTGATAACTTTTGGGGAGAAGCAACACATACCTCAGTAAATATTCTTAACAAGGCTCATGTTCGTGTGAGTAGTGATAAAACTCCTTATGAGCTTTGGTATGGCAATCTTCCAATTGTAAAGCATTTTAGAGTTTTTGGAAGCAAATGTTTTATCAAGAACAATGATGAAAAACTTGGTAAGTTTGAACCTAGAGAAGAAGAAGGAATATTTGTTAGCTATTCTTCTAGAAGTAAAGCATATAAATGTTACAATAGAAGACTTCGGAAGATTTTTGAATGCATTGATGTTGTAATTGATGAATCTCTCTCAAATCCTAAAAGGGAAATACCAATAACAAGTGAAGATGATGGTGATGAATATCTTCCTGCATCAAATAGAAACAATATAGAAGGTGAACCCAATGAAGCACCAGAAGAAGATCTATCTGAAAAGGCTCCATCCAGGTATGTTCAAAAGAATCATCCAGAATCTCAAATTTTGGGAGAAATTGGATCAGGTGTCCAAACAAGAAGAACACTTGTAGGATCTCCTAGCTATCTAGCATTTCTATCCACTATTGAACCAAATAATGTCAATCAAGCTAGCAAAGATGAATGTTGCATTCAAGCCATGAATGAAGAACTTGATCAGATTGAAAAGAATCATACTTGGGAACTGGTTCCAAGACCTCATGATAAAAATGTTATTGGAACAAAATGGATATTTGGAAACAAGTTAAATGAAAATGGAGATGTTATTAGAAATAAAGCTAGACTTGTTTGTAAAGGGTATGCTCAACAAGAAGGTATATACTTTGAAGAAAAATTTTCTCCTAGAGCTAGAATTGAAGCCATAAGAATGTTTCTTTCCTTTTAAAGCTTTCAACAATTCAAATTTTATCAAATGGATGTTAAATCTGCTTTCCTTAATGGTGATCTAGAAGAAGAAGTTTATATAGAACAACCCGAAGGATTCATTTTTGGAAATGATGAAAAACTTTTTTGTAAACTTAAAAAGGCTTTATATGGTCTCAAACAAGATCCAAGGGAATGGTACTATCGTCTTGACAAATATCTTCATCAACAAGGTTTTTCAAAGTGATCTACTAATAACAACTTCTACACAAAAACTGAAAATGATAAACTATTGATTGTAGTTGTATATGTTGATGACATCATTTTTGGGAGTAATGAAGAGTCCATGAGTCAGAAATTTTCTTCTGTTATGCAGCAAGAATTTGAAATGTCTTTGCTTGGGGAACTAACATTTTTTCTTGGCTTACAAGTGCAACAAGCAACAAATGGCATATTTTTATCACAAGAAAAATATCTTAAGCAAATTCTTAAGAAGTATGGGATGGAAGACTGCAAACCTGTAAGTACACCAATGGTAACAGGGTGTAACCTCAGTCATCATGATGATTCTCCCACGGTGAATCAACCAGAATATAGATCCATGATTGGAAGTCTACTTTATCTAACCGGGACAAGACCTGACATTATGCATGCAGTTGGGATTTTTGGATGATTCTAAGCTAATCCAAAAGAGTCTCACCTTCAGGATATAAAAAGAATATTCAAATACCTAATAGGGACTCAAGACTTTGGTCTATGGTATCCAAAGAATGTCGATCTCACTCTTCATTCTTACACAAATACGGATTGGGCTAGAAATGTTGATGATCGAAAAAGCACTAGTGGTGGTGCATTCTATATGGGTCCCCGATTGGTATCTTGGTTTAGCAATAAACAAAGTTATATTGCCTTATCTACAACAGAAGTAGAATATGTGGCTGTTGCATCATGTTGCACACAACTACTTTGGATGATGCAGACTTTACAAGAAATTCAAATCAAATGTTCACCTCCCATCTCCATTTTGTGTGATAATACAAGTGACATTAGTATCTCAAAGAATCCTGTTATGCATTCCAAGACCAAGCACATTCCTATCAAGTACCACTTCCTACGTGAAAAGTTTTTGAACAAAAGGTTAAATTGGAGTATGTTCCCTCCAAAGAACAAGTTGCTGCTATATTTACTAAACCTCTTCCCAAGGAAGCATTTGAATATCTTAGACAGAAGTTGGGAGTTGTATCTGTCTCTCAAATCAGATCTATTTGATTTCAAAAGATTAAAATTCGATACCTGGGTTTCATAAAGGAAAATCGTGTATATATGTGAGTTTCTGTGCATAAAACCATGTATGGATTTTGCTGACAAAAATTCTCTGGGTCAACATTTCAGAACAGTTGTGGTGATGTTGGGTAATCTCTGTTGTTGTTCCAGTATTCATATTTATGTATCATTCTCTGATATTTATCTCATTGATGAAGATGCTTTGATGATTTGGTTGTTGAAGGTGTTCAGGATACACAAGCTAAGGGGGAGAACCTATCTTATGGAAAAGGATGCATTGTTGGAATTATGTTTGGTTACTGTATTATGATCTCATGTTTGAGATTCCTTGGTTTTGGTCATAAATAGTCATATCTGTAATTTGATGAAAAAGGTCATATTGAGACCTATGATGTAAAATTGTTATATTCAGTAATGTAAGGACTTGTTCAAATTTGTAAACCCACTTGGTTGGGTAGTTGAGTAAAATATGTAATTCCACTTGGTTGGATCATTGATGTAAGTATGAGTACTTGGTGATAGGAAAGGTCATACTAGATTGAGTTATAGGGTCATGTACTTCATTGAAAAATCTATCTGAAGATTCAGCATGAACTCAAGGGGAGCATGGTAATTTAAATACACATCAGATCTACAAAGCTCTTCTTTCGATAAGGGAAGAGAAACCTTGTTTTGGTATTGATACGCCCTTTGCCCTTGATGTCAAAGGGGGAGAGTATCTTGGTGTTTGAATAGTGGTTATGATTAATGTATCTATTGTGGTGATCAAACTCCATCATGGTTTCCATCAAGTCCAAAGGGGGAGATTTTTGGCAAAATGTTTCCTATGTCCTAATATATTGTAATGTTGTCCTTGATGGAAACTCTCTGGCAAAGGATGGGGTACATGTCTTCTTGGAGAGGCTCTGCAATCTATTAGATGATTTGTGTAATGACCAGCAGAAGATTGGATAATTTTTTATATTGCAAGATATATACACTGGTTTGTAAAGGCCAAGTCGCGTATACACGTGGATAAGTACGTTCCAAGTCGCGTATGCGTTTTGCGCTCCAAAAATTTTGATACCAAGGGGTATTACCATGGTATTAGCCCAAAGTATTGAACGTTGAGCTGTCTATTTGATTCCGTCCAAGAATACCATAAGCTGTTGTGTGGTTTTGACTCATGGTATTGGTAAAGGCTAAATCTATATAAGGAGAAGAATATCATAGTGCAGAGTGTGCATATGTAAGGGTTTTTACTAAATATTTTCTCTGAGACATATCTACATGTGATGAACTCTGTTCTTATTGAAAAATTTGAAGTTATGATGCAGCCTTAGATAAAATGATGGATCAAGATCTCTAGATCTTAAATGCCTATGTACCTGCATGACTTATTGAAGAAATGATTAGATCTATGATCTGGCGCATGCTTGTTGAAGTAAAGTGAAGAATTTTGGGTAAGTCCTATAGATCTAATACATTCTGAAAATGTCATATTCACAGATCTATATGCTAGTTTGTCATGATGAAAGCGCGTATATACATGCATTTGTCTTAGCAAAAGCATGTATGGCAGTTAGGGTTTTTTGAATCTTGTGGCAGAAGTTTTCTAGTTATTCCTACTATATTTCTGTTGTCTGTCAATGAAGTCTTCTTGTAAGATCTTGGTTGTTTGAATACTGTATATGCTTCTTAGTTGATTATATATAAATCTGATCAATGAGAGAATAAACATGGTTTATGGTGACTAACTGATGAAGGGTTCTGCATTTCTAAAGATATCTGACTGAAAGCCTCAAATCTGGATCTGTGACTGATTAAATTCTGAAAAATAGTATTCACAGAGCTATACGCAGGTTGGTGTGAAGGAAAGCACGTATACACGCGGGTTCAATGAAGCGAAGTAGTGTATGCATTTTAAGTTGATGAATGTTCAAGGTTGAGTTTGTATCTGCATATTGATTCTGAAGTTTGGGTTATTTCCGAGTTCTAGTTACAATGGTCTCACTGTTTTTATTGAGGTATTGGGTAAATTTAATGGTTGTTGATGTTTTTGAAGATCTGTGTTGATGTTGTTTGATCCAGTATGAAAATTGATGAAACGTGGTCTGCAATGGTTCAGAGGGTTGAAGCCTTTAGTATGGAAGTAGAAGCTTCCTGCCAGTAGAAGCTGGTGTTCTGATCAGGGGGTAGAAGCTCCCTTCCAGTAGTGGCTGGTAAACAAGATTAGGGGGTTGTAGCTTCCTTCCAGTAGCAGTTGGAAAATGAGAGAATGTTGTAGCCTTCTGCAGGTAGATTCCTGCGTACTGATATGAGTCTGCATCAACACAATATTGTAAACAATTTTCCATATAATAAATATTGAAGACAGAGATGACAGCAATGGTGGTCTTCTCCCGAATTGGGTTTCCACCATAAATATTGGTGTTCATGTGTGTTGCTCTTGTGTGATGATTTATACTGTTGTTACTGCACATACTTATTAATTATTTAACATATGCATGATTGGTAAACTGACTTAAAGACTGTTCCTGAATTTTTTTTTCTAATCTACAAAATTATATTAGTATACACTATTTTATTTTATTATATGCGCATGTATACGCGAGTTGGGTTCATCAAAGCCGCGTATGGAATTATGTAAAGAAAAGTTAAAATACTTTCAGTAAACTCTAAATACTGATTCACCCCCCCCCCCCTCTCAGTATTTTTCCCAACAGTAGGGATTCAGTTGGTGTACTCCTAGAGATACATTAGCGCAAATATACTCTCTCCTTCATATTTTCAGGCCTTTGGAGGTCAGTTACGAATTGGTGCATTTGGTAGTGAGGAGATGAAGTGCCTCTCACTTCTGATTTCGACCATTTCACACAAGTGACGGGAAATGCATTAGTTGCTCACTTTTATATTATGTTGATTCTTTAGTACAGGAGCCACGACTTGTCAGGTGGTCTGCCATTTTTTTGCAGCAGTTCTGCACAACCTTAGATAGATGTCGTGCTCATGCACAATGGAGGGTAAACTTCCCTTTTTATTTAGAGATTTTTTTATTATTTTTTGAGAGGTTTCCAGAGACGAGGCCTAATTTTGTTTGGCAGCCTCATAGGCCGATGTTCGAGGCATAGATGCACATGTGGGGGCAGATGATGCCCAAGAGGGGCAAGACTGTGTTTCCAGTGAGGATATCACATGATGCATAGGATTTTCTAGCCATTGTTGACGCGCATCCCTTCATTATGGTCCCCTGCCCTTAAGCTGGTTTGGATTGGCGAGGGTGTGCCAACATCCTCTTCACAGATGATGAGTTGCCGGATGATAGAGGTAATATTACTATTTTATTTACATTTATTCTAACATGTTCTTTAACTTTTTTTTATTAAATTTTGTAATGAAATTGTCTAATTACTGTTGTGTACTTGTATATACTTTATAGACATTGGGTCTTTTGATGGCGAGGACATGCCAGCACCACCGCATGATCCAGCTGTGGATCCTGATGATGATCAGGGTATGCCAGATGCTGAGGATCATCAGGAGGCCGGTGCAGAGAGAACTGCTCCTGCTGGTGCACCAGTACCACCTTTTGCTAGGCGCGATAGGCTTGATAGCAGATACAAGATGGATTTGGGCGACCAACTCACTGCATTGATTATTGAGGTGGGCATCAGGTCCGCTACTATGAGAGACATACAAGCCGATGGTAGGTTGTTACATATGTGGAGAGGCATGTCGCGTGACATGTACAGCCTGATGCGGCATGTCGTAGGAGCTACGACCTTAGTTACGCGGCTGAGGAAGACCATTGCACGTTATAGGCATGGTCGAGACACAACACATGATCGACAGTCCACGAGAATCGATGCATCATCTGATGATCGTTCACCTCGCGTTGTGCCAGATGAGCATCCTCCACTAGCATCGAGCAACAGTCATCATGGAGAGCAGGTTGGACCATCGATCACATCTAGTCAGTAGCCTGCAGCATCCAGCAGTACTCATGATCATGAGCAAGCTGGACCATCGACCATGTCGAGTCATCACGATGAGTAGCCAACAGTTGATCCAAATCAGTAGGCATGTGATGATCAACATGTATCTGAGCTTGTTGAGGCTGCACCATTGACTGAGCATGCCTCGACTAGTATTGCTATTGATGATGTACCACCATCTGATCCATGACATTTATATTACATTTGTATATTTTTGACATTATATATATATATATATATATATATATATATATATATATATATGGTCCATGTATTTGATGTTGATGTTGCAGTTGTACTTAATTTACATGTTGATGATCATCATGATGTGTATATTGTTCGGTCATGTTAGATATGTTCATTTAATGTGCAGCTTGTAGATAGATGTGTATGTGATAGAAGTTATTTCACATGGGATGTATATTTGATGTTTGTGTTGTGATGATGTTATACAATGCTAATTGTGTTTTGCTAGATGATCATGATCACGATGATGTTAGAGAATTTGAATGTGTTTTTTAGTTGAATATGATGTTTGTACAATGGTTATCATGATGGTGATGTTTATTAATTAGTTTAATATTAAATGACCATGATATTTATTAAATATTGTCTTGTAATTGAAATTTAATTTTAATTGTATGTAAAATTGTAAAATTGTAATTGGAGTTCTAATTGTATGTAAAATTATAAAATTGTAATTGTAATGGTACATATGTAAATTTGTAAAATTGTAATTGTAATTGTAAATTTTATGTAAAATTCTAAAATTGTAATTGTAATACACAACTTGTAATTGTAAAATATTTGTAAAATTTTAATTGTATTACTATGAAATTATTGTAATTGTAAAATTTTAATTGTATTGATGTGAAATTTTTAATTGTATTAATGTGAAATGATTTGATTAAAATTTTCAAATTTGTAAATTTGTAAATTTGTAAGTAATTGTAAAATAATAAATCTAGAATAATATGAATTTTTGTAACATAATAAAGTTTAGAAAATAATGGAAATAAATTTATGTACTTTAGAATTATCATTATTTTATTATGATCTTACATACCAAAAAAAAAAACATTATACAGTACGCCATTTTTATTGAGATCAACATAATTGCAAATTATCAACTGAAATATTGATTTTAACATTAATTCAAAATACATATTATAATGTTTCAAAAAAAAGAGTCTTATAAGCTATAAGGTAATTAAGTCCTCTTCTTTATAAAAACCCATCTTAAAAAGTATAAATACATGTACCATTTCACATGTACTAATTCCATTGAACATATTTTAGAAGAATTCGAGTATATTACCATTGCGTTGCCTCTTATGGATGCTAATTCCATGAACAGATTTGAGAAGAATTCTAGTGTCAAGAATGCAATACAAAAAAAAAAAAAAACATTTTTGGAGTATTTGCATTTTATTAAAAGGTTTTTGAGATTTTTTGTGGGGTTTATGGGTTCATGGGATAGTAGACAGTACCGACCCCACCGTATTGGTATTTCAGTTGTATTTTTCCTAGCAACGATATGACCAAATCTTGTAGCTATGCATTTAACAAAGAACTCATATATTTTGAGAATATGATTCAAGACTGTTGTCATATACTTGAGCACTATTCCATTTCTTCACCATATTAGCACAAAATAGAAAGAATAATTTCTTTCACCATAATAACACATAACTTTCAAAAAAGAAAACACTTCATTCTGTGTTTTGAGGCATTTTGTGCAAATGATAGACATTTCTATGGATTTTTATCCATATTCTACAATTTAATGAGGGTTGGAGGGAGCTTACAATTCTGCATCTGTTAGTAACTGCACCCTTCGGTAGAACCAAAGAAAATTCAGGTAGATTCCTCAGCAAAGTAGACTAGCCATAATCAATTCCTTCGAGACCTCAACAGAAGAAATATATATGCATGTCAGAGGCTCCTGTTGGCACCTTTTCTTGTTGCAAGTTCTGGAAAGGTTCAAGTTTATTTTTCTAAAAGAAGAAGGGGTGTAGTTTTGAAAAGAAATGGCCAAAATATTTTCACAGCAAAATGTACATTTCCAACATGTCTAAAAACTAAAATATCTCCAAATTCAATAAACTGCTCAGAAACAAAACTTTCCCAACCATTTGTGAAAACTGCCCACGTCTTAGAATAGCACAGGTTCACATGCCACAATTGCCCACTTGGGCCATGTAGTATTGCATCTTCACATGCCCCACATTGCATTCTCTCCACATAATCAATGGGGACCTGCTGCAATAAACAAAATGCATTGGAAGAATAGTTATTTCCATCAAGAATTTATCCAATTCTAATTCTAATTCTCAATAATAATAAAAAAAATCTAATTCTAATTGCATATTTCCATCAAGAATAAACAAAATTCTAATTCTAATTACACATTTCCATCAAGAATAAACAAAATTCTCATTTTCAATTTCTATAATTGTAGTTCACTAAATTTTGGTGTAGACACCTAAAAGTAATTTTGGTGCCTTAACCGCAAATCAGTGCTACTGTACATATAATCACACCGGTGCATTTTAGTTACTATGCACTGGTGTCGTGTTACCAATGGACGCACCAGTGCAGTGCTATTAAGTGACGCACCGGTGACGAATAACCGTAAATAAAGAAAGCACAACTTTATTTTCTTTAAGTTAAAAAAAGCGGTAAATTGACAAATGGGTAGCAAAATATTTTTGAAAATGTAATTTCATAAAACAATTCCTTAAATACTAAACACTTTTCATTATTTCACTATTTTTGAAAAAAATTTCAGTGAGAGATTTGCAGGAGACATACCTGGAGCAAGGGAGCACAAGATCACTATGGAGCAATGAAATACGTTCGAACAGAAGTATTCAGACAATCAGAATTCCAAACCTCTGGTGATTCAAACCCCGTAGCATAGAATTTCAAACAATCTCGTGATTAAATCTGACTTTCTTTTTACTTTTTTCGCAGTTTTTTTACGAAGTAAGAAAAAAATTTCAATTTGTTTTCATTTTTAGAAACAAAACAAAACAAAAAATCTATTTTTACCCTAAACCCTTCATTCTTTTTGTTTCTGCCCTTTCTTCTCCCTATTTATGTGATTTCAGAATTAGGGTTTTTCATTTTAGATTGACATCCAACCCACGGGACAACTTGCATAGTCGAATCCCAATCCATGTCGGCCATTGCATGAATTTTTGAAAAAAAGAATTTTTTTATCGGTGCTGTTGGAAATATGATGCAGAGTGTTGTCCTTGATGGCAACCCATTGAATGAAGATGAAGACATGAGATTGTTGGCATGTGTTTTCCTTGATGGCAATACACCTGATGAAGTTATTCTTGACTTGATGGACTTGGTAAATGATGTAAATCTGATATGAAATGATGTTAGTTAGAAATATGATGCTGAGTGTTGTCATTGAATGGCAACCCACTTGATGAAGATAATGGCAACTTACTTGATGAAGTTGTGCTTGCTAGAATATGTTCTTGATGAAGAAAATATGATGTATCTACAGTGTGTACAGAAGGCAATGAAGAAAGGAATTTAGAATGTGCTCAAAGTATGATGAAAAGAGTATGTCTCTATGAATACGCGGATCTGTCTAAGGCAAGTCGCGTATGCACGCGGAAAAGAACGTTCCAAGTCGCGTATGGGAAAAAGCGCTCAAAAAGTGCAAATCCAGGGGCCCATGGTATTGAAGGCTCATGGTATTGGTTTGGCTCATGGTATTGAAAAAGGGGCCCGTGGTATTGAAGGCTCATGGTATTGTTTTGGCTCGTGGTATTGAAAAAGGATAAACCTATATAAGGAGAAGAAATTCATTGTGCAAATCACAAGTGTGGGTGCAAGATGTCTGAGCTTGAATGAATACTTCTCTCTGAAGTAGATCTGAATGGAAAGGGTTACACTTGAACATAAATCTGAATCTATGATGCACCTATGAAGAAATGATGAAATTGGATATCTAGATCTGAAATGTATTTTGTATCTGCTAGATCTGTTTATGGAAGGCTTAGATCTGAGATGAGGCAAACATTTGTCTGAAGTAAAGGGTTGAATCTGAACTGAATGTCTGATCTGAAGAAGTATGCAGCTCTGTAATGGTTGAAGATCTATACGCTACTTTGCCGCAAAAGAAGCGCGTATATACGCGGCTTTGCTGAAGAAAAAGCGCGTATGCGCAATCAAATTTGCCCTATAATAAGTACTGAAGTATACGCTGGTTGATGTGGATGGAAGCACGTATATACGCGACATCAGTGAAAGGAAACGTGTAAACTAGGAGTTTCTTGAAGTACGTATTAGAAATGTACGATACGTTACTTTGGTTTTACTGATATCTGTCAGTGAGTTATATGTATCTGTTTCATGGTTGACTGTGCTTAAAAGTATGGAAAGGGTCCAGTCTAAAAATATGATGAAATGTGGCCTGCAAGTGGTGTCCTAAAGGAAGCTTTGGATCCAGTGTGAAAATTGATGAAACGTGGTCCATAGAGGTGCTGAGGGTTGTAGCCTTCAGTCAGGGGGTCGTAGCTCCCTTCCAGGTGAGGCTGGTAAACGAGATCGGGGGGTCGTGGCTCCCTTCCAGGAGAGGCTGGTAAACGAGTCAGGGGGTTGGAGCTCCCTTCCAGGAGAGGCTGGTAAACGAGCGCAGGTGGGTGCCTGCGTGCTGGTCAAGTCTGCGCCAGCACATATGTTGTAAGATGTTTTCTCTATAATAAAATAATGAAGGCTGAGCAACTGCAGCGGTGGTTTTCTCCCGATTTGGGTTTCCACCTAAAAATCCTGGTGTTCATGTGTGATGCTTTGTGTGATGGCTTATTATGTTCTTACTGCACATGTTTACTGTTTATTGAACATCTGATGAATGAATGATGGAATGAAATAAGCAAAGAACTAATGACATAACTAGATCTCTGTGTATACGCTAGTTGCATGAAAGATATCCGCGTGTATACGCGAGTTTACTAAAGGAAAGTAGCATATGGGTTTTAAGGAATGAAAAAGTGAAAAGTTTTGAGTATGCAGTAAATACTGATTCACCCCCCCCTCTCAGTATTTTTCCCAACAATTGGTATCAGAGGGTGGTCCTTCTGCAGAAGCTTGATCGCTTGAAGGAGATCCGTCGCAATGGGAAAGAAGTAAAAGAAGAAGGTTACTCAAAGAAAGAAGATGCCTCAGAAATCATGTATAGCAGAAATTGAAGGAGATGAAACAGGTATTGATCGTTGTTCTTGTATTTTACTTAACTGTATATGCAAAGATTATGATAGTGAAAGTGAAGATGAAGAAGATTCTGACCAAGCTCTACAAGTGCTCATGGCAAAGAAGAAGGACACTCAAACTAAGGAGATGTCTCAGAAAACCGGTTTAGCAGACATTGAAGAAGATGAATCAGATAGTGATTGGGGTCATCCTTTGAATGATCTTCGTGGTGCAAACAATGATGAAGATAGTGAGAGAAAAGTTGTGAATCTAGAAGAAGTTATCAAAGATCAACAAAGAAAATTTAATGAGAAGGAATCTGCTAACAAAGCTTTGGTATTTAGACTGAAAAGGATGTTCGATGATGTATACAATCGAAGTAAAGGATATGAAGCTAGAATCATCTCTCTACAAGCAGATCTTGAAGAATCAAATAAGAAGAATGAAGAACTTGAAGCAGAAGTCATTTCCCTCAAAGCAGATCTCGAAAAATCAAACAAGAAGAATACAAGATTTGAAGCAGAAATCGTCTCCCTCAAAGAAGATCTGGAAAATTCAAACAAGAAGAATGAAAGACTTGAAGCTGAAATCATTTCCCTCAAAGAAGACCTGGATAAATCAAATAAGAAGAATGCAGGACTTGAAGCTGAAAACATATCTCTGAAAGTAGATCTCAAAGCATTGAAGAAGAAGAATGAAGAGCTGCAACAAACATGTGAAGAAAACGAAAATTGGTTGAAAGAAGAAATTCTAAATCTGAAGGATCAAGTAGAATATGGAAGAAGGAAAGAAGAAAGCATGACAAAGCAATGTCAAGCCCTGGAGGTTGAGGTAAACATTCTCAAAGGTAAATTAGAAGAAAAGGTTAGACTTTTGAGGTTTCAAGATAGTACTAAGATTATGGATAATATTCTTAGTAGTCAAAGGTCTCCTTCTATCAAACTTGGTCTTGGTTTTCATGAAACTGTTAAAGGAGAATCTAGTTCACAAGGAAGTGCTAAAGATTCAAAGGAAGTCAATACAAAACCTGAAGAGTTGAAAGAAACAAAAGGTCAACCAACAATGATGAAATCTCAAAGGAAATCATACAATAAGGTTGAATGCTTTAAATATCATAATTATGGGCATGCTGCAGCAAGTTGCAGGAGCAGATCATTCCAGTCACAATCAAACAGATTCTATTCAGAAAGGTACTCAGGTTGTTTTAAGGGATATTGTTTTTCATACAACAAGTATGGCCACAAAGCTGGTGATTGCAATAGAAGGAAGAATAGAAAAGCTCATTATGATTCTTATGTTTCTTTCTCTGGTCACATGAGATGTTATGCTTGTAATGTAGAAAAAGAATGCAGGATGAACAGATCTGGGAAAGTGGACAATTTTCAGCACACAGTTGGAAAGCTCAAGCAAATTTGGAAAAAGAAGGAGGACCGATCAGAAACGTAGGGAATTCAGACCCTACTGCAGTCATCCGCTTCTGAAGCTGACTTTTCTTATTGACTACAGGAATGATGTGGGATACATTATGAGATTTAGTAATGTATCGTCACAGGGGGAGCAATGCATGATGACTCTCAAGGTTGATTTGATTATTCTGGTTATATGTATTTCTGACAGAGCATCTGGTGTGAAGAAAAGACAGGAACAAAAGGTAAATTTGCAGGAGGAGATGAAGGTGTGAAATTTTCTATATTTCACTTTCCATACGAGGGTTCTATGAAACAAAGTCGCGTATACACGCGAGTTCCAGCTAACACATCCGCGTATGCATTGATGATGAGAAAATTTATCTGATAGCTGAAGATCTGGAGCAGAGGTCCAGGGGGAGCATCAGTCTGACTGCTGATGATTGAACTATTAGCATTATTCTGGTTATACTCATGATTATGATGATATGATACTTGGTTTCCTATTTTGAAGTTTATGGATGACTCTTGTTTGCTTGTTGACGAAGAGTATTCATTGTTGAGATGAAAGTATTAGTATTCAGAGATAAGGACAGATCATGCAGAGATGGTTGCTGATGACTTGCTGATAAAGGTATTCAGGATTGCACAAGTGAAGCAATAGCACTGGTTTAGGGGGAGTAGCAAGTTGATGATTGCATTGTTGGCAATATGATTACTTATTCTTGGTCCTTGTGATACTCATGCTCAAATGATGATGACTTGGTACATGGATTATTATGATGAGATTTTGAGCCCTGGTTGCTGATAAGTATCTCTTGTGCTCACACATGGATGATTTGGATGTCAGTTGATTCAGAGATAAGAATAATTCATGCAGTTGGGATTGTAGGAAGATTCCAAGCTAATCCAAAAGAGTCTCATCTTCAGGCTGTCAAAATAATATTCAAACATCTACAAGGAACTCAAGATTTTGGTCTATGGTATCTGAAGAATGTTGATCTTACTCTTCATGCTTACACTGATGCAGATTGGGCTGCAAGTGTTGATGATCGGAAAAGCACTAGTGGTGGTGCATTCTATATGGGACCCCGGTTAGTATCTTGGTTCAGCAAGAAGCAAAATTCTATTGCCTTATCAACAGCTGAAGCAGAGTATGTAGCTGCCGCGTCTTATTGCACTCAACTCCTATGGATGATGCAAACCTTGCAAGATTTTCAAATCAAATGTGCAACTCCTATCTCCATTATTTGTGATAATACAAGTGCCATCAGTATCTCAAAGAATCCTGTTATGCATTCGAAGACCAAGCACATTCCCATCAAGTATCATTTCTTACGTGAACAAGTACTTGAACAAAAGGTGAAGTTGGAGTATGTTCCCTCGAAAGAACAAGTTGCTGATATCTTTACCAAACCTCTGCCCAGGGAAGCGTTCGAGTATCTAAGACAGAAGATGGGAGTGTTCTCTGCCAGTCAAAAGAACAAATCTGCATAAATTTTAGAAGATGGTAGTAGATACGCGGGTTTCCTGAAACACAGCCGCGTATATACGCGAGTTCCTGCACAGAAAACCGCGTATGTCTGATTGCTGACATTTTTCTGTTTGAAGTCAGCTCTTTTCAGCACAGCTGCAGTGCTGTTTGGTATATCTGATACTGTTTGGTATCTCTGGTAGTGTTCCAGTTCTCATATTTCTTGTTCTAATGATTTGATGAAGATGCCTTGATGATTTGTTGGTGAAAGTGTTCAGGATGCACAAACTAAGGGAGAGCCTTAGTCATATGAAAAGGATGCTTGGATGCACAAATTCAGGGGGAGCATTGACATTGCTGAGTATAATGCATTGCTGGCATTATGATGATTTTGAAATATGTTCTTTGAAGTCTTTCTAGTGTTGGTCATAAATGGTCATTTTTGTAATTTGATGAAAAGGTCTTGTTGAGACCCATAATGTAAAATTTCTATAATCAGTCATGTAAGGACTTGTCAAATTTCTAAACCCACTTGGTTGGGTAGCTGAGTTGAAATGTGTAAACCCACTTGGTTGGGTACTTGAGTCTCATATGCAAATCCACTTGGTTGGATATTTGTTGTAAGTATGAGTCATTGGTGATAGGACATTCATAGAGTCATGTACTCCATTGGAAATTATGTTTGAAAATTCAGCATGAACTCAGGGGGAGCTTGGTCACTTCAGTATATATCAGATCTGCAGAACGCTTCTTCCACATGAGGAGAAAAGGGGGAGAGTATGTTGGCTTTTGGTCCGCCCTTTGCCCTTGATGTCAAAGGGGGAGAGTGACATGGTGTTTGAATGATGTCAAAGAATGGGCAGAATGACGGGAGAATGACATGGTGTCATTGTATTCTTAATGTAACTATCTGTTGTGGTAACCAAACACCATTATGGTTGCCATCAAGTCCAAAGGGGGAGATTGTTGGAAATATGATGCAAAGTGTTGTCCTTGATGGTAACCCACTGAATGAAGATGAAGACATGAGATTGTTGGCATGTGTTGTCCTTGATGGCAATACACCTGATGAAGTTATTCTTGACTTGATGGACTTGGTAAATGATGTAAATCTGATATGAAATGATGTTAGTTAGCAATATGATGCTGAGTGTTGTCATTGAATGGCAACCCACTTGATGAAGATAATGGCAACTTACTTGATGAAGTTGTGCTTGCTAGAATATGTTCTTGATGAAGAAAATATGATGTATCTACAGTGTGTACAGAAGGCAATGAAGAAAGGAATTTAGAATGTGCTCAAAGTATGATGAAAAGAGTATGTCTCTATGAATACGCGGATATGTCTAAGGGAAGTCGCGTATGCACGCGGAAAAGAACGTGCCAAGTCGCGTATGGGAAAAAGCGCTCAAAAAGTGCAAATCCAGGGGCCCGTGGTATTGAAGGCTCATGGTATTGAAAAAGGGGCCCGTGGTATTGAAGGCTCATGGTATTGTTTTGGCTCGTGGTATTGAAAAAGGATAAACCTATATAAGGAGAAGAAATTCATTGTGCAAATCACAAGTGTGGGTGCAAGATGTCTGAGCTTGAATGAATACTTCTCTCTGAAGTAGATCTGAATGGAAAGGGTTACACTTGAAGATAAATCTGAATCTATGATGCACCTATGAAGAAATGATGAAATTGGATATCTAGATCTGAAATGTATTTTGTATCTGCTAGATCTGTTTATGGAAGGCTTAGATCTGAGATGAGGCGAACATTTGTCTGAAGTAAAGGGTTGAATACGGCCCAGATATTTGGTTGTGGGAGTATGCGGCTACGCAATGGATTATGATCTATACGCTACTTTCTTGCGAGAAGAAGCGCGTATATACGCGGCTTTATTTGAAGAAAAAGCGTATGCTTAATCAAATTTGCCATATAATAAATCTTGAAGTATCTGTTGTGATTTGATGTGGAATGGAAACACGTGTATACGCGACATCGATGAAAGGAAAGCGCGTATGCAAACTAGGGTTTGCTGAAGCAAGGGGTATGAAATATCTGATCTGTTCTGCTGTGTTTCTGCTATCTGATCTGTGTTGATAAGTATCTGTTGGTGATGTATGTTTGTGCTTAAAAGTATGGAAAGGGTTCAGTTTGAAAATATGATGAAACATGGCCTGCAAGTGTTGTTCTATTGAAGTTGTTGGATCCAGTGTGAAAATTGATGAAACGTGGTCCGAAGGGGTGCTGAGGGTTGTAGCCTTCAGTCAGGGGGTTGTAGCTCCCTTCCAGGTGAGGCTGGTAAACGAGATCAGGGGGTCGTAGCTCCCTTCCAAGAGAGGCTGGTAAACGAGTCAGGGGGTTGGAGCTCCTTCCGGAGAAGGTGATGTGAGTAGCAGTTGATTTCAGTGTCTTTGAATTAAATCTGCTTGGCTTTATATATGTTGTAAGATGTTTTCTCTATAATAAAATATTGAAGGCTGAGCAACTGCAGCGGTGGTTTTTTCCCGACTTGGGTTTCGACCTAAAAATCCTGGTGTTCATGTGTGATGCTTTGTGTGATGGCTTATTCTGTTCTTACTGCACATGTTTACTGTTTATTGAACATCTGATGAATGAATGATGGAATGATATAAGCAAAGAACTAATGACATAACTAGATCTCTATGTATACGCTAGTTGCATGAAAGATATCCGCGTGTATACGCGAGTTTACTAAAGGAAAGTAGCGTATGGGTTTTAAGGAATGAAAAAGTGAAAAGTTTTGAGTATGCAGTAAATACTGATTCACCCCCCTCTCAGTATTTTTCCCAACAGGTGCGCCCTGTGTAACCTAGCTCATTGGTGCACTGTATTATCCAAGTGCACCACGAAAGTATCGTGTATTGAAAAAATAAAAAATAAAAAGAAAATTTAATTAGTGTGCCATATGAAAAATAGGGCACCGATGTGCTATTTCATTATGGCGCACTGTGAACGTGTTGTTTCCCAAAAATTTATTTTATTGTGTTAATCGATGCACCATGTAACATATAACGCACCGCTGTAGGTTTTAACCCTGTACAGAAATTATCTGCAAATGAATATTAAAAACAGAAAATAAACAATAGTGAGAACATAAAACATAAAACAGATATACACAGAGATTTTCCCCTAGATCCCAAATCGTGACAACCAGCTTGATTTTTCATTATATTCCTTTTAGTGCTACAACACATATATATACATGTCGAAGCATACATAAACCCCAATCCATTAACCGTGGATTAGAACATAATCGTAGTTCCCTTGACCGGATATACAAAATACCAGGGGCCGAAAACGATCATGCCCCAAAACCATGTGCAAACCCATGTACAAAACCATGTGTGGGTCCGCCCACCAAAAAATAAGGTCCAAATTTTTTTCCTGGGGCACTGCCCCCAACCCTGAACAGGGGGGTGCTCGACGCGTGACTAGTCATGGAAGGAATATAACACATACCCAACATTCTCCCACTTGTTTTTTTCTTTCTGCAGGGGGCCACAGGAGAGCTTAGTCATTATCCCAACTCTGCAACACCCATTGTTTATCTCCACCAAGAGAACTTCTGAGTGCTCACAGACTTCGTCAATGCATCTACAACATTCTTCAAGGTGTCCACCTTTACCAACAACACCCTTTTATCCTCAACCATATCTCTCACAAAGTGATATTGAACATCAATGTACCTTGTCTTTGAATGATAAGCAAGGTTCTTAGCCAAGAAAATTGCACTTTGGCTATCATATTATATCCTTATAGCTTTCTGCACCAACCCCGTACTTGAACACAATCTTTGCAACCAAACTGCTTCTTTTCTTGCATTAGTGGTTGCTATGTATTCTACCTTTGTCGTTGAAAGAGCCACTACAAACTGTCTTTTAATCATCCAATTGACTGCACCTCGAAATAGGCTAAACACATACCCACTTGTAGATCTTCTTTGATCCAGATCTCCAGTCCAGTTTGCATCAACAGAACCACAAATGTCCAACACTCTTTCCAATCCTAGTCTTCCCTCATAGCACAAGCCATAATCACTAGTGCCATGCAAATATCTGAAAACCCGCTTCACTACTGTCCAATGCTCCTTCCCTGGGTTTGACATAAACCTGCTCAATTCTCTCACTACATGTGCAATGTCTAGTCTAGTACAAACCATTGCATACATTAGGCTACCCACTGCACTTGCATATGGAACACGGGACATATCCTCCTCTTCTTCTTGTGTCTTGGGACACTGTTAAACAAACAGCTTTGTACCTACAGGAATTGGAACATTCACCAGTTTACTATCCTTCATATTGAACCTCTGCAATATAGCCTTGGCATACTTCCTCTGGTTTAACCAGAGCTTCCTCTTTGCCTGATCTCTCTTAATTTCCATGCCCAAAATATAGTTTGCAGCACCAAGATCCTTCATGTCGAATTTGGAGAACAGTTGGGTCTTCAAATCTTGGATAATTTCTTTGTCATTTCCAATCAACAACATATCATCCACATACAAGACGAAATAAATAACACGGTCACCAATTAATTTAAAATAAACACAGTGATCCTCCTTGCTTCTGGTGAAGCCAAGTCCCCGTATATAGGTATCAAATTTCTGATACCACATCCTTGGTGATTGTTTTAACCCATACAGAGACTTCTTCAACTTGCATACTAGTTCTTTCTTACCCTTCACCATAAAGCCTTCAGGTTGCTTCATGTAGATCTCCTCTTCTAGATCCCCGTGAAGAAATGTTGTCTTCACATCCATCTGTTCTATCTCAAAATCAAATGCTGCAGCAACAGATAAAAGTAATCTAATAGAAGTAACCTTGGCAACAGGAGAAAAAATATCACCGAAATCAATTCCCGGCACCTGGGAATAACCTTTCGCTACCAACCGAGCTTTGTATTTCTCCACCTTGCCTTCTACATTCATCTTCTTCTTAAACACCCATTTGCTCCCAATGGGCTTCCTTCCAGCCGGCAACTCCACCAGATCCCATGCATCGTTTTTGTGCAAGGATGCCATTTCATCAACCATGGCCTCCTTCCAGAGTTTTCCATCCTCTGAATCTACTGCCTCCCTGACAGTTCTGGGTTCATCATCAGTTATAGTTAAGGCAAAACCTGAACAGAAAGCGGATGGACTATACCTTTCTGGTTGCCTTCTTTCCCGAACTGATCTTCTCAAAGCTGGATTTTGTGGCTCTTCATCTTCTGAGTCTTCTTCTGTTGTAGAGTCTGATTCATCCTCCTTTAGCTCAAACTCTATCTTCTCAGGTTCCTTTGGTATGATTTCATGTTTAACAACATCTTTCACCTCTCTAAACACCACATCTCATCTGTACACAACCTTCCTTGTTTCTGGGTTCCAAAGCTTGTAACCCTTTAAACCATCCTTATACCCAATAAAGATGCACCTTTCAGATTTATTATCCAACTTGGTCCTTTTCTCCTTTGGAACATGTACATATGCATCACATCCAAATACCCTCAAATGTGAAAGAGAGGGTTTCTTACCAGTCCATACCTCATGTGGAGTCTTATCCTCCAATGCTAATGAAGGTGATTTGTTAACTAAGTAACATGTAGTCTCCACTGCCTTTGCCCGTAATTCTTGTCCTAACCCGATACCACTAAGCATGCTTGTTTCCTTTTCCGTCAACGTTCTGTTCATTCTTTCTACAACTCCGTTTTTTTGAGGTGTGTATGGAGTAGTCTTCTGCCGTGCTATACCACACTTCTTACAAAAATCTTCAAATTCCTTCTTGCAGAACTCCCCACCATTATCTGTCCTCAACACCTTTATCTTCTTCTCTGTCTAGTTTTCCACCAGAGCCTTAAATTATTTAAATCTATCAAAGAATTCAAATTTATTCCTCAAGAAATATATCCATGTATTCCTTGAGAAGTCATCTATGAATGAAACATAGTACACAGACTTACCCAGTGATGGAACCGACATAGGTCCAAACACATCACTTTGCACAAGCTATAATATCTTGTTCGCCCTCTTAGCACTAGAAGGAAAACTCACCTGATTCCGCTTCCCATATACACAATGTTCACAGAAATCAAAATCCAGAGAGCTATTAGACATACCTTCTACCATACCATTTCCATGCAGTATTCGAAGGCCCTTCTCTCCAGTATGTCCAAGCCTTTGATGTCATATCATGGTCTTTTCTCCAGAGACTACTAGACTTTCCGCTCCACTTTCGGGAACCATAGAAATGTTGCACCCATCAATAACATTGCTACTCTGAAGCTTGTACATAGTTCCAATCCAAACTCCTCGCATTAATACCAGTGCTCCCTGAACAATCTTACATGTATCTTTCTCGAACACTATTTTTACACCTGGATCATCCATCTTGCTTACATAAATCATATTTCTGGCCAATGCAGGAATCTGCAGAACTCCAGGAACTGTTCTAGTCCTTCCACCCTACAACTTCAACTTAACTTTTCCACGTCCAAAAACTCTGGCCTTCCTATCATCCCCTAAGAAGACATCACTGCCATCATATTTCTCATACTCGCAGAACCACTCCCTATGGGGAGTGAAGTGAAAGGATGCACCCGAGTCAATCAACCATGACTCATGATCTACATGTGTATTTGAAGAAGAAGCCAAAGACACATCCCTACCTTCATCCGAGGTGGTTTTTGCCTCTGCAGAAGGAGCATCATCAGATCCCTTTCCTTTCTTAGGAGCTTTAGATCTGTAGTCCTTTTTGTAGTGCCCTTCCCTTCCGCATTTCCAGCACACCTTTACAAACTTTCCAGGAGATTTAGATATCCCTCTAGATTTAGATCTCCCACTCGAAACCTTATTCTTGTTTCTGTTCTAGGACCTTCCTCGTACAAATAAGGCATCTCTATTATGACCCTCCATATTTCTCTGTCTCATTTCGTCTAACAGCAAGGCTAAGATAATGTCATCAAAATTCAAGGTAGTTGTATTGCTACCTATTGCAATAAACAAACTATCCCACGAATCTGGTAGAGAACACAACAAACTGATGCACTTATCTTCATCTGAGATTTTAATTTCAACATATGATAGCTGGCTTACCATAGTATTGAAGGCATTCAAATGCTCTGTCATCGAGTCTCCATCCTTCATCCTCAAGTTATACATATTTTTATGCAGGAAAAATTTATTCACCAGAGACTTAGATTGGTACAATGTCCCTAGCTTGTCCCATAAGGTCTTCATCATAGCTTCCCTAGATACACTCAACAATACTAAATCGAAGACACACAACCGTATTGTGCTCTTAGCCTTCCGATCTAGCTTCTTCCAGTCTTAATCTGACATTGCCGTTGGTTTAGTACCTGGATCTGCCGCGATCCACTGATATTTATCCACCAGTAGATCCTCCATCTTGAGCTTCCACAACTCAAAACTATGACCATTAAATTTCTCGATCTTTATCTTCCCGCCGCTCACCATCTTCTTTCACCACAAGAATTGATCCCGTAGATCTCCCACTAAACAGGGTCTACCTCAGGCCCAAGCAAAAAACCCCTCAGTAGCAAAGGCATCGCCTAGAAGCCGAAACAACACTGATACCAAATGTAGGTTTTAACCCTGTACAGAAATTATCTGCAAACGAATCTTAAAAACAAAAAATAAACAATACCGAGAGCATAAAAAATAAAACATATATACACAGAGATTTTCCCCTAGATCCCAAATCGGGATGACCAGCTTGATTTTTCATTATATTACTTTTAGTGTTACAAAACATATATATACATGTCGAAGTATACATAAACCCCAATACATTAACCTTGTATTAGAACATAACCGTAGTTCCCTTGACGAGATCTACACAATACCAGGGGTCGAAAACCATCATGCCCCAAAACCATGTGTAAACCCATGCACAAAACCATGGGCGGGTCCGCCCACCGAAAAAGAAGGTCCAAATTTTTTTTCCCGGGGAAAGGAAAAGGACCAAAAACTATTTAATGTTCTACAGGGACCAAAAACTTAGAAAAGGAACGTTGTTCTAAGAATAGGAAAAAAATAGAACATGCAAATGAAAATGAATTGCTCCTTAGCTCATCTGGAGTGGTGCTGGAGGTTAACGAAAGGGGGAAAAACTTTTACAAAAGTTTGAGGGATCTAGTGGAACAAATTTATAGACGTTCTTTCCACTTACAATACAAAAATAAATCCAATGATTCCAACAACCCCATTTTATCTGAACTACAAGAAGAGTTTCCAGATAATTGGTCAATGAGACATGTCAGAATTTTAATAGCAAAAACATACAACAACAAAAAAGAAGGAATGAAAAAGTGATATTTCTTTAAATGTTTTTGTAGAATTATTTATAAATATCACTTTTGTTATATTTACTTTTCATATATCAATATAAAAATTAAATATTTTATTTTCATGTTACATTTTCAGGAAGATTATGAAAATCTCAACAGATGAACGAGCTGATATCAGAAATATGCCAGTAGGAATGTCCAAAAAGGTGTACAAGGAGATGGCCAAAGAAATGGACAAAATTGTATTGCATGAGGAGCCATCTCAACAACAACGTGCTTCAAATGTAAGATGTAATCATTGAATTTTTCGATCATTAGGTACAATAAATAAACAATTTAGCATTAAATATTAATTTTCAAGTATTTTCTTGCAGAAAAGAAAAGAAAATGGAACCCATTCAACACATAAAATAGGACGACAAGGAAGAAAAGGGTTGATATATAAGTTTGTGAATAATTGTTACTTTCTTATAAAAACTTAACTAGATTTCATTTTTGTATTTTTTAAGTTGTTTTACAAAAATCATCATTGAATGTCTTTAAATAGGTGCTAACATACAAAGCAGAACCATCAGACTAATTGATTGAAATTAGGTTAAATATGGGTTGTGAGTATATGTTGGCATATCAAAAATCAATTGTGGAATTTGTAAGCATCTATCGATCTTGTTTTACTTAGCTTTGTCTATTAGGGTCCTATAAGTATAGGATTCATAATTTGGAATTGAATTATGATAGTCTTGTAAAATATGTACATACCTTGCTTTCTACAAGTTGTTTTCTCATATTTTGTAAAAAATAAAAAAAATAGAAAATCAAAAAGAGGATAAAGTCGTAAAAGAAAAATCAAAGGACTTAGAAAAAATAATATACCCCAAAGAAAAAAGAAATAAAATATGAAAGTGTGCAAGTCCAAATGCCACTACTTTTACTTTGTTATTGATGATTATGGCAGAGTGTCAATAAATGCTACAATCCATGATGAGATGAACTGTTTAATCTTGACTTGTCATGTTTCAATTTTATTGTTGTAGATAGTGAGAAAATATTAGTTAGACAATTTAATCCTGACTAATTAGTAGATAGGTAGAGAACAAAGAGGAGCTCATCAGTTTATTCTGAGCCCTCAAATGAAATAAGGTAGAGCTAGATAGTTTTTATTGCTTTCAAACGAATAAAATGTTCAAGGTTGCTAGCTCAAATGCACTTGCAAAATGGAAGAAAAAAAAGTTAGATTAAAGTTGGGTAGGTAGAAAGAAGAGGGAAAATCATTGTAACATTCATCACCAGGCAAAAATAACTAATTTCCCATCCCCTATAGTTATTCTTCATTCTAGACTTTCAGTCAAAGAGGCTCAGAGCATTTCTCTGACTTCTATTGGGACTGGACCCAAGGCTCAATGACTGTTAAGTTAAAAGTGTTCAATTCCTATAATAATCTTTAATTATAATCATTCACCCTACATTCATCCATTTGCACTTCACGTTCATAAGTAAAGACCTTTTACTTAATGAAAAAGAAAATCCCCTTTTGATTAATCTCCTTCATTCATAAAAACATAAAAACCCTCCAAAAATATTATATTCTAGGTCAAAGTGGTCAAATTATAAATGATAAAGCTTGGCTTTTTACATTATCACTTTACTTAGTTATAGAAATATATTTTGGTGTTTTTCATTGTCCTTGGTCATATTAACTTCTAATTTATTTATTAAATCCCTATAAACAAACCTTATCCTATTACTATAGCTCCTTTTATTTAATTATCCCAAAAAACTCACTACTAAAAGCTTTTTTTCCAAAGTTAATTATCCACATGTTCAAATAAAAAACCCCCATTATACCCCCTTTTGCATAAAACTAACATTATATAAATATTCCGCCCCCTATGGTTTATTAAACCATTCAAAAGGTTTAAAAACTATATAGTAAAATAAACAATAAGAAAACTGCTTTCATACATATCCTATGTGTTGAATGCTAAAAAATATATTGCCCATTCCACGTTTATCCTAAGTGTTAAGACTTAGGTTAAAACATATATTAGCCCACCTCACGCGCATCCCTCCCATTAAATTACCATATATGAAACTTGTTTTATATATATGCAAACCCTTTGTAAACCATATTGCCGCATATAAGCATTGACTTTTGGATATAAAAATTTGATATAAATTCATATATTATAAAGGTTTTATTTCATTGCCCAGTGCATAAAGCAGCCCGGTCCCACAACTTTCAACCACAACTTCCAAATTCATCCTGACCATTTTCTCCCACTTCTCATATCCGACGTTGGACAATGCGTTTTGCGCTCCCAAACTAAACGACTGCCAAACGTCCAAACGAGCGCGAAATAGGCAATTTTCCCATTACCGCCTCATATGACGTGTCGCATTTTGATTGCGTCGCGTTCGTTTTGGGAAAAACCATTTACAACCCAAGCCCAACGCAAAAACAGCTTCCAGTTTTTCGCATTCACAAATAGAAAACTGCTCCCGCCACATATTTGACACGCATTTATTACAGTTTGTAAAGATTTATATCAAAGGATAAAACTTTGTTATAATGTTTATTAAACGTTATTGTGCATTCCCGACTGTGAAAAGCTGCCCAACTGTGCAAAAAAAATTCTTGTTGCTCAAATTATCGACCTTTACCTAGAGAAAAAACTTGATTTCAATTGCTATTCCACTGTTTGAAGATTATAAAGCAATTCTCTGCATCAACAATTCAGACCAATCCATAGGAACTACCAAAGTTTCAGAAACCCTTCTCAAAAGCATCAAGATACCTACAAACCAGGTATTTTCCCGAATTTGACCTGCAATTTCACAATTTGAACCGCCAATCAAACCAATTGAGATAAAATTAGTAAAATTACCCATCCATTTTTTCTGAAACCTTGAGAAAAGAGGGCAAACCCTCACAATTTTTTCCCATAAATTTCCATTTGCTGAAAACCTCATTTTTAAGTCAAATTCTCAGTCAGACACCCTTGAAAAACAAATTCCACGTCTAAGAAAGTTTTTAAACCTACAGAATACCTCAAAACCCCTTTTGCAGCACCAGTCATTCAGAAAACCTACGTTTTCTATCTTAAACTTGTTGAGTGTGCCCCAAAGTTCCTAATTGAGCACTGAATTACCCATTTCCATCATCTTTGCCTACAAAGACTGCTCAATTACCCTCTGTTTCAACAAATTAACTATAGAAAACTATATAATCTTGCTTTAGTTATCCCAAAATGACAAAAAAACAAATGACACCTAAAGACGGAGGATCCAAGCCTGTCAAACCTAGAGGATCCAAACCTCCCAAGTCTGAAGCAGTAAAAGCCCCAAAGTCTACTCTTGCAATCAATGCTAAAACCACTATGACTGTTAACCCTCTTCAACCACCAGTGTCTACTGAAGAAGTCATCCCCTTGGTTGATGTAGATTATAAAATTGTAGACCCAGTGGTAGAATTTAACTTATTAGAAGTTCATAATTGGTGCCATGAAAAGTTCCTATACAAAGAAGAAATGCCTTTCTGGGATACAAATTTACCCAAATATGTAGTCCCAGTAACACATCCTGGTCAAGACCTGGTAAGAATGCGTCAAAAGTATTATGTTCCAAACCAAAGATCAATTGTGAATTCTGATAGAGAGATTTTATTTCTTATCACAACAGAGTCTAATAATGAGATGTTACAACTTCAGTTTGACCCTAGGGCAATCCCCCTATCCATTGAAGCATTAACACAATTATATTTGGGATTGGATTTCCCCAAAAGATTCATGATTTTTCAAAACATCATGCCTAGTCATGTATATATTCCAAAGTTGAATCCTCACTATTGCACTTCCAAGTTTCCAGAGGGTTCTAGGCATGTAATTTCGATGTTATCCTTCATATTGGGATATTTCACTGATGAGTTTACTAATGAATCCATCCTTGGGTTTTTTTCTACCTTGTCTCCTGGTCAACCTCCTGCTGTGATCTATGGCTTTTCCAGGTTTATATCTGATTCCATACATTATCAATTGAAAAAGTTACCCACTGAAGGGGTATTTAGGTATTCTTCCTATTTATTTCATTTGTTCTTATTCTCACAAGCAGATCACTTCCCAATAACATTACAGAAAATGAATGTAGAGGGCCAGCCCCTATCAGTTGTATTTTGGACATCACTATTGAGAAAAGAAGGAAATGAATATAACTACACATATTTCACAGATTTGTTCATCAGGCCAGCTATGAATTTGCTACAAAAATCAGAACAACCTAGAGTAAGTGAAGAAATGAAAAGGATATTACAACTGTCAGAAGAATGTAAAATGGGAGATTGGTACTTGTATGAGAAACACACTGGATTAAGAATCTTTGGAACTAATCTGCTTCCATACAAATACCAAAGTTTTTGACTATCAGAGTCTTTGCTATAGAGTATTTGAGACAGGTTTTGAATGTTGATGCTATCCATTTCATGGCTTCTAAAAATAAGATCCAGTTCAAACTAAAAAATCAAATTGGCCCTTTCATAGTGAATAATAGGGATGTTGAGAAAGAGATAGAAAAAATATTATCAGATCTAAAATTTCAAGTGAGTTTCCCTTGGAATTATGACCACCAAGGTCTTTTAAATAGTATAAGGGTTAAAAATAAGCTGCCTCCATTTATGCATGAGCTAAAGCCTGATATTGAAATTTTTTCCAATCAGACAGAATGGGAAGAAAATACATTGGTATATTTAACTGCAAATACACAGCCAATAGGAAAAAGGGATACCACACTTGTTGTGGTAACTTCTAAACAGCCAGAAGTTTCAAACAAAAGGAGCAGAGATGAGGGAGCCTAGACAGCAGAACTACCTCAGATACTAAGTTTAAGCTCATCTATAACAAAAGGCTCAGATTTTGTTCCATTGGAAAAGAAAAACTTATTGAGGTTGAAGATGAACCAGAGGTCAGCAATGATGAGGCCACTACAATAATAAAGGAGACTTTGACAGAGATAGAAAGAGAACAAGCAGCAGGTAAAGGATCAGACACTCAGATGATTGGAAAGCAGGTAAATATGGAAACTTCTTCTTCTCAAATAGCAAAAGAAAAATATTTGGACATCAAGGAAAGATATAAGCAAATCAAACAAAGGAATGAGGAAATCAAAAGTGAGATTTATTCTCAATTTATCAAACAGAAGCCAAGAAATCAAGATAGATTGCTTACAACATTTGATTATTCCTTAAATAAGATGATCATGTCCTATTTACAACCAACTACTTCAACTCCAAAAATAGTGGCTGACTACAAAAAGGTGGAATTTGAAGTAGATACTGAAAAGGTGCATGAATTGGATCAGATAGAATTCCACAGACATAGCTCTGAGATGCTATATTCCACTGTGGTGAAAAAAGCAATGAGTGTGACCAATTTTCAGAATACCATTATCAACTTGCAAGACCAAATGAAACTTGACAAAAGCTCTTTATATGCAAAAGATCTAAGGATCAAGGCCTTAGAAGATTTGATTTTACAAATAGGAGTTGACCCATCAAATGTACAAGCTGCTGAAGTATTTATCAAAAAGAAAAATGATGATATTGTTGCTTTAAGGAAAGAGTTAAAACTTCCTCAAAGTGAGTACCCACAGAGTAAGGAGATACTTCAAGAACAGAAGGAAAATGATGATATGATGCAGTTGATCATAAAGCTAACTGCCCAAATCAAGGATATGGAAAGTCAATTGGATATACTGTTGAAATAAAAAAGAATCTTTGAAGGAAACTAATACTTCCACCATTCCTACAGTCATACCTATTATTACAGCTGCTATTCTTTCTACACTGGGAGAAAAGTTAGCACCAAAAGAGCCACTGGAAACTACAGTGTCAGTGCAATCAACTACCACCTCCAATACAGAATCTTCAACATCACAGGCACAACAGACAAATGATGTAAGGTAGATTGTCAAAGTAATGGAAGAAATGACATTGAAAACTAATAAAATTAACAGTTTGCAGAAACAAATTCAGAATATGGAGGTATCTAACAAAGCAACATTGATTAATGCCAATAATTATGAACAAAAATCCAAAATACTTGAAGAGAAAGTAAAAAACATTCAAAAGGATTTGAGTTTCACTACACATATTTCTTATATAAGAAATTATCTATGGATCAATATTATTGAGGCTATACATCTTCAATGGCCATCAATTCAAATAATATATGAACAAAGAGACCTCCTTCTAGCAGCACAAGTGGAAATACAAAAAACAATACAAGAATTAGCAGACAAACTAGCATAGGCATTAAAGCTAATTACTTTTTTAAATAGTAAGAACAAGACAGAGCTAGAATAATTGAAGATACAGGACAGGACAAAGACTATATTGCAAATCAAGAAAGTTTTTACAAAGAAAACTCTAATGAACAACTTGAAAGAAAAATGTGATGCCATGAATTTTTCCATTACCAAATTTTTAGCAAAGTACACTATGCTAAGACAATTTGGTATTCCTGATATACAAGTTTTCAATGATAAGTTGATCGACCAAAAGGAATATGACAAAAATATAAGGGACCATGCCAAAGAACAAGTTAATAAGCCACTGCCACAGGGCTTTCCAATAGGGAAAGTTGTTCTCCAGTATATTGAGGACTTGTTTTTCCTTCAACATGAAATCAAGCATCTATTTGTTATGAAACCAAATTTTTCCAAGTATACTGATGCTGATGAGAACTTCAGAAAATTAAAAAGTGTAAAAATACTAGATGCTGAACAATGGCAGACTTTTACAGACTTGTTGTAGCAGCAAAGAAGCAAAACAATGAAAGAAAATGCAGATGAAGCAGTCAGTCTGAGAAGAAAACAAATAAAACAGTTATTTGATTTTGATTTTTTGCCTGCTGAGAAGTCTCTTTTTACAACAGTTAAAGGTTAAAATGTCAGTTTAAAGAGTATCAGAGTGAAAGGGCAGAGTCAAAGTGTATCAGAAAGAAAAGCAACAGTCAGCAGATTTTGACTGTTGTAAATTCCTTTTTTACAACAGCAACATGATAAATAAACAGCGTGAAAGAACCTCAGGGATGAAGTACAATGTCAAAGAGTATAAGTGGAAAGAGTATCAGTGAAGTTATCTTCCAAAGATATTTTTCAATATGCCAGCAAGCATGGACAACTATTCAACAAACAGTTTTGTTTGATAAGATTAGTTCTATATTTTCTAGATAAGAGGACAACTTGCTAAAGTTGTTAAGCAGTTGTCTCTCTTAATGTGTAAAGATATTTTATATTTCCTAGAACTATTCCTAGATCTCTCTAGGATATTTGTAATAAACATTTGTATAAATACTTCAGTTTATGAAGTGTTTAGTGTGGAATAAAATTGCTAAGAACATTATATACATTTTGCTAGTACGTTGGAGGCTCTCATGTGTTGATTTCAAAGCAGCAGTCTGGAAAATAGACAATTGGACTTCATAATTCAAGATTCATGTGATAATTTGAAGAGTAAAGTGCATCTCTCTTGTCATTGTTTCCATTCTAAGTTACATACAATTTCATATATGTTGTTCAATATTAATGATTAATTAGGAGTATTACTTCAGGATTAGTGTAAAAACTCCTTGTCTTAACTACTTAGTCATTTAAATATTTTTTGCTAATTTCCAGATTTAGGAATTATTAATTGCTCCTAGTCCCGTTTGACCCTTTCCTCCTTCCTATTTTTCTGGATCAAGGGATCCTTCATTGCCCTTTATCCCGAAGAAAGCCATCTCATCAAAACAATCTATCCAAATCTCTGAGGGTTATCTACCTTGCCCTGAATACATTAGCATCCTTTTGGCCTTGCCTTCTAGTTCTGCTTTCTCGACTTTGATTCCATAGCCCAATGGACTAGTAGATCCCTCTTTAAGTTTCCTTTAAGTAATCTTATTTTCCAGCAAACATTTCAAAACCAAAACTAATTGTTCTATCATAACTAGCCTAAAACATTAAACAAAACAAAGGTAAATCATAAAGAGAGAGTCCTCTCTGAAATTTAGGAAGGCTAGATCCTAAATTTCCAAAGTAGGTTTGTGGTTACCCCTAGTTTTCTTAAACTAAAAATCAAAAGCCCATAATCTTTAGAAATTACTAGGGTGATAACATACTGATGACCATACTGGGGATCTAACCAATCTCTAGTTTTAAATTTAATCTTAAAGGAATATATTTTATTTATCGTTTTACTTTAAGATTATTTTTAAAGGGTTGTGGGTATTCATAAACAGTCATTCTGGCTTCTAAGAAAACCTACTATACCAGGTCTAGCCCAGATTCTAAGCCTGTAGTTATAGTAGATAACCCAGAACATATTGGAAAAAATAAAAAGAAAAAACAAATTGTCAATTTAGAAACTAAGGTACATTAAGAAAAGCTAATTCTTTACCCAAATAATTAGTGAGCTTATCTGATATTGATTTTGATTTCAAGTTTGAACATTCATTGTTTAAAATTAAATCTGAAACTGATTTAAAAGATATTGTAATAGATCTTGTTTTTCCTTCTTTCTTGAAAGCAAAACAAAATATTATTTCAACAAAAATAAAATCAGAAAAATCTGAAACTCAAAGTCAATTAGAAAGGACTAATGTTACATGGATTAAAGACATTGATGAAGCTATTAAATTAGCACATTTATTATCTAACATTAAGCCTCCAGTTTCTTAGTTGCACACCACAATAATTCCAGCAGCAGATTCAACTCTGTATGCATTCACCTCATTTTTAGACACCATTGTAAGTTCATCCACCGAAAAATTTAGTCCTAAGTTTCCTTTGCAGCCTAGGATATTATTCCCCTCATTCACTCAGTCCACTGCATCCACTAGTTTTATAAGCACAACATCTTTATTTCCAAGTAATTCCATATATATACTAACCTCTTTTCCAAGCTCATCAAGCATAGCTTTCAGCTCATCAGCTACCATATCTAGCACTTCTCCTATCATTACTGTTATACCTCCTAGTTGAACAAAAATTCAAGCCATGGCTGCTAGGTATGCTCCTCTTGTATTACCCCAAAACCTCCATGATATGCCCCAAGATTATCAGAAAAAAATACCACTATTTGATGGCCAATCACAATATACTGCTCAATAACATGTTACAAGAATAACAGATTAATGTGAAATCTATGAAATAGATGAATCAGATGTTCAAATGAGGTTATTTGTTCAAAGTCTAACAGGAGAGGTTAATAAATGGTTTAAAAATTTAGCTGCTGGTAGTATAGCTAATTTAGCTACATTTCATAGAGAATTCTTAAATAAATGGGAAAAGAAAAAGAACCCCCTGCAAATTTTATCTGAATTTGATGCTTTAAAGGGAGCTGCTAATGAATCTGTTCACGGTTACTGCACTAGGTATAACAGTGTTTATAATGCCATTCCCGTTGATCTTAAATCTACACCCTATTCTGTACTTCTTAAATTTCCTGATGAATTTGATCCAGATATGGCATGCCAACTAAGAGAAAGGACTGTTGAAACATTAGAACAGATGCAATTAGATGCTGTTGGTGTAGAAATTAATATTCTAGCCAAAAAATCTAGACTTAGGAATGAAAGGAGACACTAGTACATTTCGGGGAAATTTCGACACTTGGTTCCGATACTTTTGACCAAATGTCGGAAATTTCCCCAAATTTTTTCAATCCTGCCCGGAACCATCGCTATACCGACATTTAGAGAAAAGTGTCGCAATAACGACACTTAGACAAAGTGTTGCAATTGCGACGTTTGGAGGAAGATGTCGCAATTGCGACACTATGCCCCAAAGCGTCGCTATTGCGACCGCTGCCTCCAAACGTCGCAAGTGCAACACAATGTCTAAGTGTCGCAATAGCGACGCTTTGGCCACCGTCGGTATAACGACACTTATATGCCTTTGCAAAATCCGTGTCACTTATGGTTTATTTTTTATTTTCTTTTGCTTGAACTAAGTCTTATTTCCATGTGTATTGTGTAATTTCACTTTTATTGCATATTATAGAATGTGTTTGTTTATAAGATTATATGATACACGTGAGATAAAGGTTTATTATTTATCATATATAAATAAAATTTATCAATATTGTACATTTACACTTTTATGAGGTGATGTTATAAATAAATTCATAAATATCTCTTTTTAATCCTCATTTAACTCCATGAATATGTTTGGAAATGAAATTTCAATAGATTAATTTTCTCCTAACCTATGTATCATCAATATTGTACATTTACATTCTTAATTATGAGGTGATGTTATAGGTAAATCCATGAATATCTCCTTTTAATCTTCATTTTACTCCATGAATATGTTTGGAAATGAAATTTCAATAGATTAATTTTCTTTCTATTATATGTTTTACGAAGATGTGGTAAAGAATTCTCTCTTGTTCTTCTTAGAAATAATTATATATAATTTTATTTTATTTTCAAAATAGATTAAAAAAACTATATGAGAAAAATAATTAATTCATCAATATGTGTGTGTGTGTGTGTGTTGTGATGAATAATTTCATAGTTCAACTTAATTGTTCATTATATAATCATGTGACCATCACCAATGATATATCTTAAAAAGCAACTGAAAAGCAATGTGTACAAAACCGGTGTATACTATAGAGAGTGGTTCTCATATCACTATGTAAATTGTTGTATGCTACTTCAACAAAATTATAAGATAAACTATAATACACATCATATATGCACCATAACAATTGCCATACAACTAATTTGTTTTAGGATACATGTGGCATTCTAGGGGTAAATTCCATATGAGGTGTATATCAATCTATTAGGTGTTGGTAAGTTGTGAGTATCTAAGAAATGATAAGGAATATCCATACATCATGATCTTGTAATGTGATTATAAATTGTGTCTATAATTTCCATAAAATGTATAAATGATTTGTTTAAAAAAAAATCAACACAATCAACCCTAAACAATGCTCATGATGTGGAATGTCATTGGCGAAACCAAAATGATGGTCACATGTCCCATTTCTATGGTAATGGTGATCATATATATGTTGTAGCGACACATGATGAGTAATTAAATAAATCTCAGAGTGTGACTCATTGTGCCATATTTTTTTAAAGCATGATTTGTTTTCCTAGTTTTTACTAATTTGTTAACATATTTTATTCATTTGGAAAGCTAATTAATGATGCTTTAAGTAATTAGGACCCAATGAGAGATCATATTCACATCTTCATTGAAATATATTTGGTAATTGTAGTCACTATATGAACCACACATGCATGCTACTTAAGAAAAATTGAAATATAAACTATAATACACATCTTATATCTGCCATAACAATTGTTAACTTATTTACTTCTAGATACATATGAAATACTTCAGGTAAATGCACTATTATGTGTATACCAATATAGTAGGTGTTGGTAAGTTATGAAGATCTAAGAAATGATAGGGTATCCACACATTAGTGCCCTGGTGAATTTTTTGCATAATTTTATATTTGTTGTAATTTTGTTGCTTGGATTTGTTATAGATTTCAAATAATACAATTATCTACCAATTGTTATTTATAAAGAATAAGTACAATAAGTAGTCACCTAAAAGTGAGCCATGTGAAAATATTGGTAACATGAGTAACCTGGTAAGCTGTAAATGAAAAGTGAATAGCCTCCGCTCACCAACAGGTGGCAGGCAGGGTTGGAATTTGGATTTCTCTTTACCCGTCACACAATTTTTTCTGACGTTTTGGTCATTATTTTTCTATTCAATAAACGTTATGTTTAAAATTTTGCACTTCATTAATGACGTTCTCGTAATAAATTAACCCTTCACCAATAAAAGTTTGATTAAAAAAATTGAACGCTCTTCCATTTTCTTTGGATTTTGGAGTGTGATATATCTGTGTCATGGACTTTTAATACCTAAAGTTTCAAGAGAAATAAATGATTCTTGTCAAACTGATATTTCCTAAATATATGCATGATCTACTAAAAATTACTTCAAAAAGAAAGTAACCTTCCAATATAAAGAAAAAAACATGAACGCTCTTTCCCTAAATTGCAATAAATTTATGTGTATTATTAATATTGCATAATCTGTCTTATAAAAATTGCATAATCGGACTAAGAAAAAATCCTCAGTGCATTTTTTATTGTTGTTGTGATTAAAATAATGAGCCAAAGAATGCTAAGGCACTCAGAGAAATCAATCTATGTATTATTTCTCACAAAATCATGTTGAGTAGTGGAGACTAAGCGCTAGATTTTTTTTGTCCTCAATCTCTCTATTAATTATGTCTATGTAGTTATAAGAATAACAAGCCAAAGAAATCTCAGGCTTCCAGAGAAATTAGTCTCTGTGTGCAGAAATTAATGATTATTGTTGACTAAATGTTATACCATTTGAAATTGCTGAGCGAAATTAATCAGGCCATGATGTACCATTTGTCAGTATCTATTTTCTCATGTATGAAAGTTGATGTACCATTAAAAGTTTAATAATTCTATTGAAAGTTTAATAACTATATATATATATATATATATATATATATTTTTTTTTTTTTTTTAAATTTAATGATTAATAATAATTAAATTAAAATTCTTAAAAGACAAAATAAAAACCTAATAATCACGAACTATTATGATAATTTAAAAATATAGAACTCAGGCTTAACATAGTTACAAGGATACCAAGAAAAGAAGAGTTCATGTGCATGATAACCTCTTTCTTGACAACCTATGAATGACATTCTCAATGAAGACTCAAGACTCAACTGGATTGGATTGTGTATCAAAACAATAGGAATGAATCAAAGTTCAACGAATGAATAACTTGATTGAGAGAATTTATAGGGAAAGGTAACTTGACTATCAATCTACTAAACCTCACTTCCATGATTTAAAAAACACCCCCACCTTCTCAGTGGTCCCATCATGTTCCACCTATTGAAAAACAACCAACAAATATTATTTTTTATATATTTTTGCATGGCCATTGGACAATGATTTACTATGGTTTTCCTACTAAATTCCAATGGATGATTATAAAAAAATATTGAGAATTAGTTTGGTCTCAAGGCATAGCCAAGAGTCTTACTGGATAATTATAGATTACCTCTCCATTGGATGATTGTACATTTTTCATCTACTTTTTCACGTGAGTTTCAGTTGATGCTAGATCTTTGCCTTCAATTTCTTTAGTGAAGCTAAGAGTTAATTTTGATCTTACATTAATAACTATATATACTTGCATGAATGTCCATGCTTTTATACTTCCCCACTGTGGTCAGTGTTGATGTATGGCCTTGGCCCATTGATCTTACAATTAACTCACTATTCATATTCAATTTTCTCCAGTTCAGCCCAATAAAATAAGGAAAACAGAAAATGAAGTCTTGATTTTTCTTTCTAGTGCTCCTACATAATACAAATACTCTTAGAAACCAATTAATATATAAATTGTCATCATTCATGCTAAAATTAGTTTCAATTTTTTTAATGAATATGCTTACAATTAACAGATTACATTGCTCACAGAATAAGAGATAATTTAGAACTATGATTTCACTATAATAAATTACCTTAGCAGTTCAAACTTCGAACATACCTTCTGAAATTAAAATATGGCACATTAATGAGCCAATCTAGTTTCCTCAGAGCCAATCTTGAGCTCGGCCTAAGTCTGAATTCCTTGAGAGTGTGAGTGTAAGGAACTAGACGCCTAAAGCTTTTATTTTGTGCTTGTGTAATTCACTGTTTGACCATCAAGCCAAGCCACCAGCTATATTAACACTACTTCATGTTGGGGCAGATTGGCATTCTAATTTTTTAGTGCTATAGTCGTACTTTTTCATTGCTTCACTAATCACAAACTTGGAAGTTTGCAGGGCAACGAGCTTTATTTTTTCTTTGGTGTTTTATGTAAAAGAAAGGATTTGTGAACTTTTTGTAATAGGAAGGGGAAAACTAAATTGATTCTAATTTTAAAATATCAATAATGATAAGTGGTAATTCCTTTATTAAATTTTTAATTTTGAGTGAGCCAAAAAAGTAACTTTCCTTACTTTTTGAGTACAGCCTTGCAATTGCGAAGAGGACTAATGTTGCAAAATTATTGGTAAGTGGAAATTAAAGGGCGTAAGAAATTTTTTGAAAAATTTTCAAACGTCAAAATTAAGTCTTCTATCCTTCCTAGCACATCATGGAAAACGGGAATCCACAAATTCTAGTCGTCAAATATGTGCAAAATGCCTTATGACGGGAAAAATGGAGGACTGGTCCTATGTTGCTACATGAGTTAGGGTTTCATGTGGTAGCAAGGAACCTTGTATAGTTTTTCAAGGATAGGAAAGGAGAATATTGTCAGTTAATCATCACGTGAAACTTCATCACCATTTGAAAATTGTGTCCTAATTTGAAACAATAAGACTACCCAACTATTTCATTATTTAATTTATATTGTGTAATACAAAGAAATATCCTAGATAACTTAAATAATGTAAGCACTTTTGCAAAAATTTAGTGGGAAGAACCTTCAATTACATTTATTCTAAAGATCCACTTGCATTTTAAGCCATTTTAATTAGTCTTTCATGGCTATTCTAGTAAAAATTTCAACCCCTTGTATAAATTTGTTTGTCACTTGTATTAGAAATGCAAAAATCAAATGTATATAAAAACGATTTGAAATGAAAAAATCAAAAGCGCACTACATAAAAATGATTTTATTAAAAACTACATTAACATCTGATATCACGCACACATTCACCCTCAACTCTTGCAGAACAGCATTCGCCCTCAGCTCTTGTAGAATAGCATTTGCCCTGAGCTCTTGCAGAACAGCATTCGCCCTCAGCATTCGCCCTCAGCTCTTGCAGAATAGCATTCGCCCTTGGCTCTTGTAGAACAACATTCACCCTCAGCTCTTGCAAAACAGCATTCGCCCTCAGTATTTTCCCTCAGCTCTTGCAGAATAGCATTCGCCCTCAGCATTCGCCCTCAGATCTTGCAGAACAGCATTCGCCCTCAGCTCTTGCAAAACAACAATCGCCCTCAGCTCTTACAAAATGGTAAGTTCTTACTACAGGCCCTTCCTCCTATAGAAGGGTTGACTCTATTTGGGTTTTTTTGGTTAATTCCATTAGATTGTGTTAGGCTATAGTGTTCTCTCTAGATATCTTCCAATGTTCTTTCGGATGAGTTTCAAAGAGGATGTGTAAGATGTGTTTGTGCTTACATGAATTTGACTCCACCAGTTTCATGAAGTTTAAGCTATGGATTTTAGTTCGAAAAACTCATCCATCTCAACACCCAGTAACAAATTGCCCTTGGTCTGATCTATATTGAAGGTGAAGTGCAAAGTGGTAGAGAATGGGAGATCGAAAGTCATCAACTTTATCACAAGGGTAGTACTCCAGATCGAAAGTGATGAGCTTTAGTTCTCCAGATTTGGGGATTTTCTGATATTTGGGGATTTTATGATGACATACCAAAGGTCACATCCATAAAACCATATCAAGGTCAATGTTGAGATCATTCTCATATATATATAGGTCACTGATATATAGGGTTAATATCATCATCACTATCCATGGAAACCGAATGGTTACAAAATCTGTGATTGTGGTTGGCTCATTTATAATTATTACCCATTTACAGTAGAGCACAGAAACACTAAATATGGCCGGAGCAAAGCCTTTACAATAGGCAATGGAATTGCAGCTACTTCATCAATAATCAATAGCTCCACTTGAGAAAAATTTTCATAATCTTGGGGCTGGATATATTGCAGAGCAAACAATTGTAGTTATCATTCATGCTCCAATATATTAATATAATTTTTACATCGAACTGAAGAAAGGGAAACAAGAAAATGCTAGCCATCATACAATGCTTTGACATAAGAGTTTTGAGTGACATACTTGAAAAAAGAACTCATCCACTGATATTTATAATCATTTGAGTTATTCATGTTAAACACAATATCAAGAATCAAGATTCAATACCCTCTATTATCTTCATCACCCAATACAAGATTTAAATTATTCCAAAAGAAATGCTTATTAAATTGGCAGCCATTATTTCTCCCTGCTTTAAAAAACCCTACATTTAAATGAAAACAAGCATTGCATTTCAACTACAAAAATATATTAGTGTTCAAGTGTACATGTGTGCATCACTTGTGTAGGGTATTCCTTTTCCACTTTCACATTATCCAAGAATGTGTGTAGTATAGTTCATATTTTTTGTGATTTAGATTATCTTAAAAAAGGAAAGGTAAATTATTTCCCATGGAAAAATAAGGTTTTCCCTTTTTACTACTGGAAATGGTACAACAAAGTTCCATTTCTACCCGAAACTCCTATGAAATAGGAACCAAATAAAGGCCATGTCCTCAATGGACATCGTTTGGCTTTGAAAATGGCCATTGCACCGTGTTGTTTCTTATATTACATCACGATAGTTTCTTAGGTAATTTCTTGTTTCTTGAGATGAAAAACAACCAAAGAAATCATGAAGATCCTTTCAAGAAATAAATGATCATTTCTCAATCATATCTCAACTATTTTTTATTTTATTCAGTGGTTGCTTACTTTGAGAGAAATTTGACACTTTTATAAGGAATATAACATAAAAACACAAAATGGGAAGGAATTGATGAGGTAGATGACCTTTAGTTGTTATCAATTAAGAATTGATAATACACTATGCATGTTATGTACTACAAAATAGATTCATTCCTAGAGTTAGGACACAGAGTATTGAATCAATGTTGTAGTTTCTAACTTCTTGTATTGGTTCATCAATCTTGAAATTCAGACATTGCATGTCTTCATTGCTTCATGTTGGAATAATTTGCATTATATCATACAATAGGAAATTAGGAATTATGATTATTATTACTTTATGGATCTGTTAAGTTACTTTTAAGTTTGCATGGTTTAGTGTGAAATTATTCTAGTGTGCCCCTAGGCCCAGGTGAAGGAATGCCAAGGACTGAGAACCCTAGGTTTTAAATGGTATTGTTTCTTATACCCAAAAACCCCTCAACATCACTTCTTATTAGTTCTTAAAAATAGTGTTGTAAACAATTTGAGAATTGATATAGCAAAATCTCTCACTTCTCAAGATAAAGTCCTAAAGCTAAAGTGTGATACCATGTGTAATTCAATAGCCCCATTGTCACCTCACCAACCTCTTTTCACTTCGGGCTAGCTCTCCTCCAACTCAAGGAGGGTTCTCCCTAGTAGATGTTAGGGATCTAATGGCCCAACCAAACCAAGTCAAGAGCCCCCTAACTCTCTATGTTTACTACTATCAATCAAAATATTGAACAATAGGGTCATACATGCATCCTGAAGATAAAATTGCCAGGGTATTTTTGGGTAATTTCAAAGGAAAAGTCCCCAAACACATATAATCAAGGAATTATAACGTGATTTCAAACATTAAATATCAACAAAATCGTTTAAAGGATATTGAAAGGAAAAAGGTGATGGAAGATAGAAAGTGCCTTACTTAAATGCTCTAAGGATTTTTCAATAGTTGCTCCAAAAGCTTCACTTCAAGGCCCTTCAAGATCGTCTCCAACAATGCTATACCATCAACTTCAACAATGTTGCTCCAAAAATGTCCTCAGGGTCTTCACAACAAGTTTACTAGAAGTTGCTCCAACAATATATTCAATAAGGTCTTCATTGTCAACTCGTCTCTTGTTTGGGTGCCTTAATGTGCAATGACATGTTTCCAGGACTGAATTCAATGCAAGGCATATTTGAAACTCTAACTTTGTCTTCCGGTGTCTTATTATAAATTATTTCAGTTTTCATTTTGTGTTTTCAAGTTAGATATTGTTTTCAAGTTTTTACATTTATAATTTTATTGCAATGTGGCAGACTGATTAGGGCAGTACAGGAACAACCCCGAGACGGGATGATCGCGAAAAGAGGCCAGTGGAAGAACATGTAAAGTTCCAGCATTGCTCTATCTTCAGGTATTTTAGTTATTTACATAATTGAAATAATATTAATTTTGTTCAAATATGCAGACACCTAGCCATGGTACGCCTGATGATTCCCTCTATGAGGAACAACTTTCTTCATCCCTATCTCCAGTGCTCTTTTTGCGAAAAAAGGCACGAAATGCAAGGTCGAAATTTGATACTTTGATAGACGTGCCTCAAACACCTAAAACATAAGAGAGGATAAAACAACTTATGACCCAGCTAGAAACATATCAAGTAATAATAAAAATTCAAAAGGATATTTTTTTTGTTTTGCATGAGATGAATTGTGATAGTTTGATTTTTAATTTTTACATTGACTAAACTAACAAAAATTTCTTTTGTATGTAGCATTTTCTGGCACTTGCTGAACCCGGTGTTGGTGGTAGTGGGACACAAGGGCAAGAGATTGCCCAACAACCCTCTCGTACACCTTCTACTCCTTTAGGTGCCAGCCAAGAAACACACCCTGCCCAAGCAGACACCCATCCAACCGCTGAACGTGTTGGCAATGATGAGGCTGATATGGCCAACTACATTATTGTGTTTCCTAGAGCTACACGTGTCAGCTCCACAGGGACCATTAATGGCACGTTTTTGGTGAACGATGAAGGTGTCCCTATAAAGCACGTACAACTCCCAGGTAAATTTTAATATTTTAACTATTTCATGTACTCTATCTAAAACATATTTATCATGATTTTTATTTTTAAATTAATGATAATATCATTTTTTTTCTGTGTAGGAAACAATGAGTTCTACAGGTTTTTGGAGAGCCATGCGTTGGTAATTTTTGGCCCAACCATATGCACAAGGTGGAATTCCTAGAATTCCAACCTGAAAAAAGAACTTCTAGATTATCTAGAAGCCCTTTTTGGGGTCGACACATTTGACAGAACAACGATGGCTCGGGTAGCCAACAAATATTTGAAATATACCAGGGACACATATAGGACGCAATTGAAATTTAACCCTAGATACGAGTGTCCTCTCACAGTTCCAGAGAGTGAGTGGAGAGCACTCATCCATGACGGAAAAGAGAAAAGGGCAAAGAAAGAAGGAAAAATGCCAACTGGACCCGCAAGGTAAATTACAATTTTAATTCAATAGCTTTAATTTTCTTTATGTCTAAAATAAAAGTGTGCTACGTCATATCTGACTTCAATATTTTGATGCTAGGTTGCCTGACACCTCAAAGGCAACCAAAGCTAGGATTGAGAAAAAGGGCCATCACAAGCTCGGCCAGGGTGGCTACTTGAAATTAGCTGCAAGAATTATAATTAAGTAGCTAAACATCTTATAATTAATTGTATCGCCTTCCAACGTTTTTGTAATCCTATCAGATATGATTAAAAATACACAATCATATATAATGTAGGGTGATGACTTTGGAACAATAACTACAGAGGAAGATAAAAATATTGCTTTCCGTTTTGGCTATCAAGCTGTAGTTGAACGTCGCAGAAGCTTGGGGCGGGTCCCAAGATCTACAATGCCTGATAAGGTAAAACATTAACCTTTCAATATTTTTGTTTTCGTCCATAAATTTAATGTCTAACAACTTTGTTTAAATCAGGGGAGCAACACTACCGACGAGGTAAATAACCCAGTTTTAGAGCCAGATGTAGATGATCCTCCCGTGCAACCTGATCATTGTAGTGGGGACCAGGCCGACAATGCTGCTATCAGTGAGGGCCGTGACGGTAATTAATTTCCACTTATAATTTTTTCTAATTATACCTTGATGGTTGTCCTTATAACGTTTTTTGTTTAAATGAAAGAGAATGTTTCCCTTGAGGATCTTACCACCAGAGAGGAAGATAGGGCAACAGTCCCAACGACGACAACTGGTGCACCAGGTAAATAATCTCATTGCAATTTTTTTTATTAATATTACCGAACTAGTTCAATGATATTTAAAAACTGACAATTAAAATTTAATATTATCTGTTTTTTTAGGTGATGCCCCGTCACTGGATGAGACCAGACATCGTGACTACGCAACTAGGTCAGCAGTGCGGGTCAAAAGGCACGAAACAGGAGCAGAGCACGATGATATTGATGATGTAATTAGGAGCTTTAGAAATAGGAAGAAGAAAAAAAAAATTGATAATGTAAAATATTGTATTATTATAAGACAAACGTTACCATACTTGGAACGTTTTTTGCGTTATATAAAAAACTCATTTATCATACTATATTTATGTTAAGCATTAATTGCAATGTTTCCTTGCGTACTTTTTGTTGAATTGTTTTTTTATTAGTTATTGAATATTTTTTTTTATGCTCATGAAAGTAAAAAATGAAATATAGATTGGGTATTAGGGAATTGAGAGTGATGTGAGGGGGGGGAGGGGCCATAAGAGCTTCCACCTTCACGTGGTTGGCCCTGTTTAGTAGAGAATAATTTATTGGAGCGATTTAATCTTGGAGCAAACCTCCCTCGATCCAGCGTAGCAACAAAAAAGTCACTGTTGACTTAGTTGCTACTCTTTCAGATCGTGGGAGGCTTGTTTCAAGTTCATGTGACTCCAATAAATTGTTCTTGAAACGAAGAGGAGCTTATTCAGGTATGTTTTGACATTTTCAACATATGTTCTAACATTATCATAAGAATGCATCTTAGAGTAAAAAATACTACATCAATTACTTGTATTTATTGTATAGATAATGATGGATTTTGATTGACTTGGTAGTGCAGGTACAAATCCTCTTGCATCATGAGCAATACAACTTGTCACCCAGGGTCATGTCCAGGATATTTTTGCTTGTGCGCTTGACCAGGTTCATAATGTCACATTTTGTAAGTTCCTTTGCAGTTCATAATTCAATATTAAGCTTATTCATGATTATTATCTAGGTTTTTTGTATGTGTTTTTTCATCTATTTGATTGTAAGAAACTCTGCATGTTTCCTTTTATTCACTATGATTTCTCCCATTACCACTCCCAGGACGAATCCGATTTTATTGTTACATAGGTTACTTTATTGTTACTATGATTTCTCCATTTACGATTTCATAGGTTACATCATGTAAAGTTGTCAATCTCAAGTTGGTGATGAGCTTTAGTTCTCCAGATTTGGGGCTTTTCTGATATTTTCTCCCTCATGTCATTCCTGCATCACCTCGTTGTTTGAGCATACCAATTGTCTACCACTTGTACCAATTGGCACATGTCAATCTCTGAGTGGTGCCACATTTCACCTATTTTCGGCCCACTTGACCACCTGAAAAACTCAAATCCACACACCATGTGTCTTTATCATGGAGTGACACATGTCCTAGATATTTAGGCCGATAGGCCTTCTGTTATGAGAGAGATCAATTTTTTTTGTCAACACTTCTTATGTAGGCAAGACAGCTGTTACTTGTTTAATCTGACAGTCACAGTCTCTCGGGTTACCTTCTAGGTTTGACATACCACTGGTTTCTGGTATAGTTCCATGGAATCGATCTGAAAATACCAGAAACAATCCACACACCTGCAACCGTCGACAGACCTGCCGTTTTAGTAGCTGCATTTCCGCAACTGCCAATACACCTGCCGTTTTAGTTGCTGCATTTCGGAAACTGCCAATACACCTGCCATTTCATTCTTCTGGACTCTCTGTATGCATATTTTTCATATAATTTTATCACGAAGTTGGCTGTAGTGCTTTGACATGCCTTTGAATATTTTTGCAGGTTAGAAGACATTTTAGGCCAGAGTTATTGAATAGACTTGATGAGATAGTTGTATTTGATCCTCTTTCTCGTGATGAGCTCGGAAAATTTGCTAGACTACACATGAAAGATGTAGTGATTCGTCTTGCAGAGAGAGGTGTTGCTTTAGGGGTTACATATGTTTCTCTGGATCTTGTTCTTCAGGAAGCCTATGATCCTGTAAGTAATCACTTTGTTTTTCTTTCTTTCTTATTCAGAGTCTATCTTGCCAGGGGATGTGCCCATTATGGTTTTTTATGAGATCGTTGTCAATTTCATCACCGTCCCTCATAATATGTTTGATTGTGTTTATAAATAATAAAAAATTATTACACCAAACAATAAACAATTAACTGTACTATGAGTAATATGATATCTTGAAATAATTCTCATCATAATTTCATAACCTCTTCTCTCACTTGGTGGTGTCTATATCACTAAGTGTGTCTTCTTTAAAATTATAGTTACAGCAGACAATGAACAATCAACTGCACTGAGTGATATCTTGTAATAATTCTTATTATAATTTCCTAATCTCTACTCTCACTAGGTGTCTATATCACTAGGTGTATCTATTTCAAAATTATAGTTTCAATGGTAGATAAATTTTTATCTTAAAATTATAGCTTTGATGATGATACCTTGTGATTGATAATGCAGTTTGAAGCAGCTTTGGCTTTGACTAATATAGTCTCAGGAACCTCTGAGAATACAAAGGTTGTGATTGATTACGGGGCACTGCCTATATTGTGGAACTTCTTACCTATGGGAATGATAATGTTCGAGAATAGGTAGCACGTTTATTTTAGAGGCATAAAATTATTCTTCCCAACTATCTTTATATGTCTGTAATTTTGGAATTTGATTTAAAAAACTAGTACCCAACTTTGAGTTCAACTGGTGTTCGTGCAAGGCTGTTTGGGCTTTGGGAAATATCGCTGGAGACTCTACAACATTTAGATATATTGACCTCAGTCATGGAGCTATGAGGCAGGTGCTTGCCCAGTTGAATGATACTACTAGAATTTCAATGATAAGAAATGCTACATGGGCTCTGTCAAATTTTTTCCGTGGTAAACCCCAACCACTATTCGAACAGGTAAGAAAAATACATTTTCTACCTCTTCTTCTTAGTTCACAGATACTGTGGATTTTTTTTATAGATCTTGGTGCTTGGTAGATTTGGACGTAATATGGACCTAGGCACTTGTTCATTACAATGACTCTGTCATTAGGTTTTAGAAAATGCTTAGAAATTTGGGTTTCACAAGGGGATTACCCTTGCTTGCAATTATTGATTATCAATCACATTCAAAAAAATTCTTTCGTAGCATTGCTGAGCTCTTTGTAGGTGAATTTCCGAGGCAATTTCACAATATCTGAACTAAATTTTTCTGTCCTTTTCAATACTCTTCGCTTGTAACAGAACCAGACAAACAATCTAGTGGCCAATGCAACAACAACAACACCTCCTGTTGCAATGCCTGCAATTCACCCTCTCTGCATGCATGAATGACTATGGCACCCTCTTTTGTGAACAGGTACTGTAGCTGAAGGTACTAGTTTCCATTAGGATCATGGAATTCAACATCCAAAATAGTATCAAATTCCACTGCAATAGTATTCCCCGGCAAGGGCAACAGTTCATTGAGACCTATTGGACTCATCAGCCCCAAATAGCCTCCAGGGCTACCCAGAGTGTGATATGATGATCCATCCCCAATTGAAACAAGAACAGGACCCGCATTGGTTACAGAAAACAAGAAACACGTTTTGAAAGAAGAAGAAACTTTTGTATTAGGGTCCAGAAATCTAATTGGTCTATTGTACAATGCCCTACCTACACTTCAAATTGGTACTCCCAACTCCATGCTAAGGCTCACAGTGCCATTCTTCAGATGAGCATCTTAGCTTGAATTTTGATTCCAAAAAACCCAAGTCCCCTGTTCTATGCCCAAGACCTCTGTTACAACGAGTAGAGTTCTAAGCAAAATACTTCACAATAGGAAGCAAAAGAAACATCGCAAAATTTATCGCTTTAGACTGATAATTTTCTGTGTGAAAATTCAACTGTGGACAGTAAAAACATAATATCAAACACAACCAATCCACAATGGAATTTGAACATGAGGATTTATAACCACAGAAAACCCTCTCCAGGTTAAAAGAATTCCAGAATGGCTTTAAGATTCTAATTTCTACTAATGAGCGCTTACAACACCATAGCAATTATTGTCACAATGAAATCTACTGGAAGAAAAGCCCTTGTATAGTTTCTACATTTCCACAGTGGAAGAAAGAATCTTGCTATCTCTCATGATCTGGTTCTGTGGTCAGATCCTTTGCTATGGCTGTCTTGTTCTGCTAAATGTGAATTTGTCTTAGCTTTAGCTCTGGTTCTCATTTAGGTTCGTGGCTATCTGATCTTGCTGTGGCTTTGACTATACAAACTTGTTCAATGGGAAAATTTTGACTCTGCTATATATAAGAGCTTCAATGGGTGCTCTCAAATTGCTCTACTACAGTAGTTGCACTCTCAATGGACTTCTACAGCAATTGGCACCATCAATCTACTTTGTTAAAATGATGGCTCACGTCAACAAATTGTGCTACAACCATTGGCACCATGAATCTTCTCTCTGCTTTGTCAAATGGTTGGCACCATCAACTGACTTTGTGCTCCTCGGGGTGATGACAGTGGCAAACACTTTTTTGGGTAGCTTTGTTTTGTCTTTGATTCAAGGCAGAACTATGTTGGCCTTATTTTTTTAGTCCTTGGAACTTAGTTCTCTCATATTTGCCATCCTATCCCTAGTTTTCTACCGAGAAAGACATAACTTCACGATATCAAAATTGACTATTTTTGGCCATTTATCTTTAGTAATGGTACAGCTTTAATTTGGTGGATTCGTACAGTATCTGAAGAGCACTCTCAAGCTGTTATTCAGTATTTTAGCATAACTACTACATTTAACTACCATGCTCTAATATTTATATCAACCATAAGCATTCTTAAGGTAGTTCCACGTTTATGAAGCAGAAGGAATGCTTCTGACAGCTTCTTATCATAGTGGTACAATTCTGTTCGCAGTTTATCTTTTCTAAACCTCCAATTTTCCAAACGTAGTAGAGACTACAGTTTGCATCTCAAATTTTGGACAAATATATTTAGTATTCTACAGAAAATTCATTAAGAATACAATGCTATGTCTACCAAGCACAAAAAATTGTTGTACTAAGTCATCTAAACATCTTGTCATCCTCGTTTTATATTCCTTTTCTATTTTCGCAAAGTCTCCTCTGCTACGGAAAATGTAATTATATTAATTATTTTCCATCGATATACGGATTGGATCTAATTATATGTAAAACCTTGCTACAGTGGTTATTCAAATGGGTTAGAATGTGCATTGTTATTTTCTTCTTTTGAAATACATGCATTACCACTACGTGAGATCTTTGCATTAATTTTGAAATGTTGAGATCTTTGCATTTATGTTGCCTCTGCTTGGTGGTGTCTCTGAGATTGAGCTGATCCAAAGGCAATGGATGTGCATCAACGATCGATTTCTCTTTGCTAGTACTGTAATCGAAATCCTCTAGCATGCAAACAAGTGTCGCAGCAATTATATCTAGGATTGATCATTTTTTTCTCACCTTCACTTTAGGCTTGGAAAACCTTGTTCCAGATTTTTTAGCATTTGACTCACCTGATAGACAGTGATCTATGTGGGCATTTAAGGCTATATTGGATGTAGATGAGAAATATCTACAAACAGGACAAACCTTTGGTATCATGGCCTTTGGAAGAGATCCCGGATTCCCAAATTCTTCGTTCTTCCTAGGATCTGCCTTGTAGGCTCTTCCCTCTTCTACACTACTTGAATTGGAGCACCTCCATTATGATATCAAATCATCCGCTACTATTAAATGACACAGGTCGCAGATGCTTTGATAGACTCGCCTTTTGGGCACTTCACCGCGAACCAAGTTTTAAAATTTCACAACCCACTTGATATTTATCCCTAGCAAAAGTGTCAAATGTGAAGATCAGGATTTTGATGAAGCAAATAACTTGGTAAAGAGAATTTTTGATTACTTATGTATTCGGCCCAACAATATATATTTTGATGCACTATCATTTTTAACCATGTGCTGAAAAACATACAAAAAACTATTTTTTTAGTGAAATTTAAGTTCACAAGAATCGATGCCAGTCAAAATCTAGACCTTGCTCCCAGCTTACTGGTAAAAGGCGGTACTCATATTTCATGCAAGTAATGGAATGCCTTTTTCGTTGTTTTATCTCATCTTGTTCGAACTTCCAAGTCTAGCATCAATGATTGTCTTATGCTTTAGAAAAACGGTATTATGCTTTAGAGAAGTGTATCTACTTCTTATTATACTTCTTAACTTCCAAGTCTAGCATTAATGATTATTTTATGCTTCACACATAATCTAGTTTTTATTATACTCCTTGAAACATTTTTTATTAGTTGAATGAGACAAACTTAAAAGGAGTAAGCTAATATATTAGCAAAAGGATTTCTATCACAAATCTAAGATTCTTATAGGAATTCAATGGAAATTTCAGGCATCACCTGAGTAATCTTCAATGTCTGCAAATTTTGACATCCAGAGAGAAGTTTGTTACAAAATTAGGCAGCTCCTACTTGAAAACATGTTGATGTTGATGCGTAGCAATCTCCTTCATTTATAGCCATGTGTTGGAATATTTGAAAATTCCAGAATAACAATGGAGAGAGTAATACTCTCCTCTTCTAACACACAGAAAATATTGAAATTTCTTCACTAGAAACAGAGTTCAACACTTTGAAAAATTTCTATTCCTTCAAAAAAAAACTATCACAAATTCTTCCTCACTGAGAGGGATTACAAAATGTGACTGCTGCAAAATGCAGTGCACTCAAAATTCTTCTCTGTCTATAAAACTATGCACTGCTGTGCTCTTCAAAACACTTACACTGCTATTGTGTGTAATAATAAACTTTACAACTACATTCCGAAACAGGCTGACAGCCCTTTTCTTTTATATGCAATGCATATATTAAAAACATAACAAAACTATGCAAATAACAAATCTATTAAAATGCTCCTGGGGTCCACAATTTATAAATGTTTTAATATATATATGAAATATATATATAAAACATATATACATCGCATTTAAAACAAAATATTACCAAAACTAGTGTGGGACCTTAACAAACAATAAAATTATTCCGCCGCGCGTTATATAAAATAGAACCCTTTAGCTGTGGAGCCTGTCGGACTTCAAACGGCGATAAACCATAATTCAAACCAAATTCGCGTTCCAAAATAGCCTACTGATGTCGGCCAATTTTGTGACGCGAAAATCAAATGAATTCCGCCCTAATCTTTTTCGGGTCCGAATTTGGGTTGGCGTACGGAGAGAGAGTTGTGACGCGAATTTCTTATCAAATTCACCCTAATCTTTTTCGGGTCTGGATTTCCACTGCGCGAGTAGCCCAAACAAAGATCCACTCCAATCAATTTCTGCCACGTGTCCTCCTCTGGCTTTTCATATCAATCGCATTAAGTTTTAATGTCGTTGTTCAATCAATCACATTAAGTTTTAACGTTGTTCAAGATCGGACCTCCACTCCTGTTAGCGATTCTGCATGATCCAATATGCTTTGGCCTTCGGTTCTCATCAATGAGAGATTTATGACGAGCGTTCTTCAATGCCATTGTAGTTGGGTCGATAAAATGGTGTTTCGCTATGGTTTCTCAGACGAGCCGCAAACTTTGAATTGCAGATACTCTCTAGTTGCTGGGTTACACTGCCTGCTCACTGTGACGGGAAGGAGAAGCCAGTTGAACTGCTGCTTAGACCTTGGTGCAAATCTGCATTTCTCTCGGTCTAGTATGTGTCTGTCTTCCTCGGTTTCTTGGAATCCTGCTTCTCCGTCTCGTCTTGTGCCCACTACTGAGACTACACCCATGCCTCGCATGCGTCAAAGGATGTGTTGTCGCAGGGATAGCACCAGAGGCCAACCCCTGCGCGCTCCCTCCAGCCCCTCAACCGATTCATCTTCCCAATCAAGTGATTATTATGCAGGCTGCTATCCAAACACTAGAAGTGGGCGGGGTCTGGTTCTAGGATCTGGCCACTGCATGGGCTCCCTTGATCCTCATTTCCCCACTGCTTCACCTTCTCCCATGACGCGCACTATGCTTTTTTTCTTTAATTTCTCTCTGAACCTCCCACGAATCACAGCTTCAATCACCGTGGTTTTCCATGAAGAAGCCCAAGTGGAGGAACAATGCACCCATCTGGTGGGTCTGAGCTCATAAAAATCACAGCTTTCGAGCCTTCAGGAGGGGAGCGGTGGCATGAATGTGCAGGAACTGGATGCTTAGGTTCGTAGGGCTCGTGATGTGGAGATAGTGCCTTGAGATCCTGGACCTTCCGTGTCTGACGCTGCTCCCGCCATGGACAGTGAGATGTTTGCCAAAGGATGGTGCCGAATTGTCAAAGAACCACCGGATGAGTAGCTGGTTCTCTTTGGTTTGGTTTTCTTGCTTCGCGGCCCACTTAATTGGGCATGTTTTTGTTTATGTTACTGTGCTGGACCTCTGTTTTATTTTTGAATTTTGTAAACAATGGTTCCCCTACGTGGGCAATGCAACGACCTGAAAAACGTTCAAGACTAGTTTCCCCGTATGAGGGCAGTCTTCTTTTTTTTATTTTTTGAAAAATTTTCCATAAGTCTGGGCAATGTTTTTGACTTTCGTCATGCTATAATTTTATTCCCACTGTTAATAGATTAACCTTACTTAGAAAAAAAAAATTTACCCTGTTTCGATTTTAAACCTATTTTTTGAAATACAGAGCCATGTTTAAATGATTGTTTATAGTCGAAGCGCTACGGGATGGTTTATTATATTAATATTTCACGGTCAAATTATGTTCATAAAAATTGGAACACCCACAATTCATAACAAATATTGGAGATTTACTGTCCTGTTTTAAAGTTTCATTTTTATGTTTGCCAAACGATGGTGCTGAATTGTCGAAGAACCACCAGATGAGTAGCTGCTTCTCTTTGGTTTGGTTTTATTGCTTCGTGGCCCACTTAATTGGGCATGTTTTTTCTTATATTACTGTTCTAGACCTCTATTTTATTTTTGAATTTTTTAAACACTGTAATCGTCAAAGATATCAAACGATGGTTCCCCTGCATGGGAAATGCAACGACCTAAAAAACGTTCAAGACTGGTTTCCTCGTATGAGGGAAGTCTTATTTTTTGATTTTTTGACAAATTTTCCATAAGTCTGGGCAATGTTTTTGACTTCAGTCATTCTGTAATTTTATTCCCACTGTTAATAGATTAACCTTACTGAGAAAAAAAAAAAAAAAAGTTGCCCTGTTTCTATTTTAAACCTGTTTTTTGAAATACAGAGCCATGTTTATATGATTGTTTATAGTCGAAGCACTATGGGGTGGTTTATTATATTAATATTTCACGGTCGAATTATGTTCATAACAATTGGAACGCCCATAATTCATAACAAATATTGGATATTTACTGTCCTGTTTTAAAGTTTCATTTTTTTTTTTTTTAAATTGAACCCGCCATCGGTATACTGACGCTTTGTAAGCGTTGGTCTTCTGACGTTTTGAACGATTTCCATTTTTTTCGGTCTTGTGACGTCCGTCGATATTGCGACAGTTCTTCCTAGTGTTGGTATTGCGATGCTTTTGGAATGCGTCAGTATTGCGACGCTTCTAGAAAGCGTCAGTCTTGCGACACTTTTGTATGGCGTCGAAATTGCGACAGCTTAAAAATGTCGGAAGAGCAATAGTATAAAAACGTCGAAAGGGCGACGTTCAAAACATCGGACCACATTTCGTCAGAATTGCGACAGTTTACAAACTTCAGAAGAGAGACAGTATAAAAACATCGGAAGAGCAACGTTCAAAACGTCGAACCACATTTTGTCAGAATTACGACAATTTACAAATGTCGGAAGAGCGACAATTTGGGAAACGTCAGAAGAGCGACACTTGTTTGGAAGCAACAGAAAAAGTGTCGGTAGTGTGACACTTCATCAAGGCGTCGGAATTGAGACGTAATGTCGAACCACGTTTTGCCCGTCCTCGAACTGTCGCTCTTGCAACAACTATGTGTCGGAATAACGACGAAGTGGCCGTCATAAATTGGGCCAAATTTTCTAGTGAGAGTCACAATCAAAGAAGAAACATTAAATTTAGATGCAAAACTTGATTTCCTTCCTAAAACTTTAGAAAATGTGGTTGATAGATTAGAAAATATTGAGAGAAAACCATAGTGGGATAACTAACCTCAAATCAGAAATCCCAACTTCAGAAAAAAACAATAACCCTGGAAAAGCTAAAGAAGCTGCTCCAGATCAAAACATTAGGCCCCCATTCCAAAATAACTATGCTGAAAGTTCTCAAAATAATGATGAAGATGAGGATGACATTAATACATTAATGGGGATAGATGAAGAAAACACTATTTTCCTCACTTAGGAGGATCATGAACTTTTTGAGCTTCAACAACTCAAAGTAGAATCTAGTGAATCCTTTGATTTCAAACAACGTTATGACTTTGCTATTAATGAAATTCACAGTAAGTATAACCTCAGATATAGAAAAAACAATGAAACTTCTAAAAAAAAACTTCTCAAAATCAAACTAAAAAGAATGTAGAAGCACTAAAAACAAAGATTTTGCAAATTCTCCCTAGGGAAAACAAGAAAAATTCCAATCCTCCTAGTCCCAAAAAATCACCAAGTCCAAAAATTGTTGACATCACTGAAGAAGTGGCCCAATCCTCCAACAATGCCTAAAAGGCCAACACTACTAAAGCCCCTAATTCAGTAAAATAAACAATTCCTGATACAAAGAAGAATCCTGCTGATTCTAAATCAGCAAATCCCAAAACTGTTAATACCAAAGATTCTGATGAAAGTTCAAAATATGAAAAAAACTTCTGCTGCCTCTAAATCTATCCTTGAAAAGAGAACTAAAGACAACAAAAGTCAAGAAACACAGACAGAGAATAAAAGAACAACTCAAGATAAAAGTACATCTGCTGAAATTCATGAAAAACCCACTCAGATAACTGTCTCAAAAGATGAAGTGATTCAGATTAGTAAGTCTCAATCATCATTTAATATTCAATATGAAAAAGCTAAGTTAAAAATACCAATTCCTTTAATAGAATTGGTAAAAAATGACTTATATAAATCAACAATTACTGAAACTTTGAATATGAATGATGGTGAAGATTCTATTAATTTAAATGATGATCAGCCTGAATTAATTTTTGGCCCTGATGTAAACGGTAAGCATTCAGATGGATCAGTTCCTCCCTTCTATATTAGTCTTACTATTCACAATCAGATTTTAAATAATGCAATGTTAGATTCAGGAGCTTCCCACAATTTAATGCCAAAAGCTATCATGGAAACTTTGAATTTAGAAATAACAAGGCCATATAAAGATTTATTTTCTTTTGATTCAAGCAAGGTTAAGTGCATTGGATTGATAAAAGACTTATGTGTGAATTTGGTTCAGTATCCTGGTAAAAGCATGGTTATGGATATTGTAGTAGCTGATATCCCACCAAAATATGCTATGCTTCTTTCTCGCTCATGGGGAGCTAAGTTGCAGGGATCTCTACAATTAGACATGAGCTATGCCACCATAACAGTGTTTGGACAACCTAAGAAACTTTACAGAGAAAATTTAATGAAATACATGGTCAGTAATGCTGAGAGATCAATAAATTACCCAATTTACTCAACACCAACTGATCTTGACTCTTTCATTTTATGTAACTCTGATAATAATGAAATCCAAACTGAATTAATTGACATAAAGCCTAAACCAAATAATGATAATATTTTTCATGAATCCCTTTGGAATTTAAACTTTGATGGCTCAGTGAACAAGTCAGGAGCAGGAGCTGGAGTGTGGATCACAAAAATTGAGACCAGTCATTTGGAAGGACATGCCTTTAGACTCAACTTCAAATGTACTAACAACATGGTAGAGTATGAGGCACTTATCTTAGGCCTCCAAATCATCAGAAATTTAGGAGGTAAGAGAATTTTAATTATGGGAGATTCGGAATTAGTCATTAAACAAATAAATGCTGAATATTTTGTTCATAATCCTAAATTAGCCAGATATAGAGATGCAGCAATTGACTAGGTTGATGATTTACTAGAATGTAAGTTTGCTACTATTCCTAGAAATCAAAATTTGCAAGCACATTGCCTAGCAAATTTTGCTGGCACATGTAATTTAACTTTTCAACCAACACATAGATATACTGCTGAAGTTAAATATAGACCCATTGTCCCAGACAATGTCAAATACTAGCAGATTTTCTCTGAAGATGAACAGATTTATCATTTTTTGAATAATGAGGATGAATTTCAAAATTGTAAGATAGACACAGATGGTAATTTAGATTTAGAATATAACATAGATTTAGATGTTAATTTTGAAATAAATAACATAGATACACATAAACTTACCAAACCCACTGTATTTACTCAATCTGACATAGATAACTTAAAGAAGGTAGATATAGAGGAAATAATTGAAGATTAAATTGAGATGTTAGATTTAAAAGATAATTTCTTACCTAAGGGTTTAACTCCTTTGGAGGATTTGTTTGATTCCAATGATGTACCCAAAAAGCCTAAAATGGAACCAGTCAAGTCTGACATCGAAGAATGTAACATTGGGACAGAAACAAAACCAAAAATGATCAAATTGTCAAAATCTTTACCCCCTCAAGAAAAATAAAAATACATTGAACTTTTAAAGGAATATCAAGATGTGTTTGCATGGAGTTATGAAGATTTAAAATCATATGACACAAACATAATTCAACATAAGATTCCTATAAAAGATGATCAGAAACCATTTAGACAAAAATTGAGGAGGATTAATCCTGTCCTATTACCTTTGATTGAAAAAGAAGTTAAACGCATGTATGATGCCCAAATAATTGCACCAATCATATATTCTGATTGGGTTTCTAACTTGGTACCTACAAGAAAGAAAACTGGTGAAATCAGATTATGTGTAGATTTCAGGAATCTTAATAAAGTGTCTTTAAAAGACAATTACCCTTTACCCAAAATAGACCATATTTTACAAAGGGTAGTTGGTTCTTCTAGGATATCTTTATTAGATGGTTTTTCTGGATATAACCGGATACTTGTCCAAAAGGAAGACTAACCCAAAACAACTTTTACCACTCCATGGGGCACTTTCATGTATGTGAAAATGCCTTTTGGTTTGATGAATACTGGAGCTACCTTTTAGAGGGCTATGGATATAGCCTTTGCTAAGGAAAGACATGAATTTTTGGTTATTTATTTAGATGATATTACCATTTTTTCTAAGACAAATAATGAGCATTTGGATCATCTGAGACAAGTTTTCATTAAGTGTAGGAAATTTGTTATATCATTAAATCCTTTAAAAACTGTTTTTGGACTAGAGGAAGGAAAATTACTTGGACACATAATTTCAAAGGAAGGTATTAGGATATATCTAGCAAGAATAGAAGCCATACTGAACATTCACCCACCTAGGAACATCAAAGAATTACAAGCCTTTTTAGGTAAAATTAACTTTTTAAGAAGATTTATTTCTAATCTAGTAGAAATCATTAAAGAACTGAACAACATGTTAAAAAAGCACTCTGTTTTAAAATGGACAGTTGAAGCAAAATAGTCATTTGAATCCATTAAACATGCTTTAACAAAAACTCCATTCCTAATAAGTCCAGACTTCAAGAAAGATTTTATATTCTTTTCATTTGCCTTAGAACATACCATAGCTGCAGTTATACTACAAAAAAAGACCAAGTTTTTGAACAACCCAGAGCATTTTTCAGTAAAAACATTAGAGATGCACCTTTGAGATATAAAATAATGGAAAAAGAAGCTTTAGCTTTGGTTAAAGCCATAAAATATTTCAGAGTGTACATTCTTTACTCCCACATTATTGCCTATGTCCTTAATTCTGTGGTCAAATATATCTTAACACGGGATGGGCTAGTTGGAAGAAGAGGAAAGTGGATTGCCACTATCCTTGAATATGACATAGAGATTAAACCGACCAAGCTCATAAAAAGACAAGGTTTAGCCAGAATGATGGCTGAATCCAATTGTAATGCTTTGGATATAAATTTTATTTCCCAGGTTGATGACCAGGAAGAGATTGTGACTCCATTGATCAGTGAAGCCTTTCTAGACTCACCATGGTACTCAGATATTATCTGTGTACTTACAAATTTACAATCTCCTTCTGGATTAACTAGAACTAAATCTAGGTTCATCAAATTTAAAGCAATGAGATATTGTATTTTAGATAATATGATTTATTGGAAAGAACAAAGTGGGATATTACTGAATTGTTTACTAAAATCAAAAGCTGACAAAATTCTTGTAGAATTTCATGCAGGCGATTGTGGAGGACACTTATACTGGAAAATTACAGAAGATAATATCCTTAGAGCTAGTTTCTATTGGCCTACCTTATTTGCTGATGTGAAAAGTTTTGTTACTTCACGTCACAAATGTCAGATTTTTGAAGGAAAAAGGAATTTGTTACCTTTACCACTCAAACCTATTTCTACTGAGATGCCTTTTCAACAATGGGGTTTAGACTTCATTGGAGAAATTCATCCCCCATCCTCTGGCTAACACAAGTGGATATTGACTACCATAGATTATTTCACCAAGTGGATTGAAGCCATTCCTACCAGACAATCCACTGATTCAGTCATTATCTCTTTCATAGAAAATAACCTTTTATCTAGATTTGGATGCCCACAGAAAATTATTATTGATAATGCAGCTGCATTTAAATATAAGAAAATGATTGTCTTTTGCCACAAGTATCATATTACCCTAGGCCACTCTACTGCTTATTACCCTCAGGGTAATGGCCTAGTTGAATCTTCAAATAAAATCCTTGTGAGTATCATCAAAAAACTACTTGAAGAAAGTAAGAAAACTTGGAATAAAAAGTTAGTCTATGCCTTATGGGTAGATAGACTTACTACCAAGAAGTCAATTGGAACATCTCCTTACCAGATTGTATATGGGATGGATGCATCTTTCCCATCATCTTTAGGTGTTTCAGTCATGAAAATTATCCAAGAATCACAGGTAGAACTCAATGATATACAAATAAGGATAAATCAAACTATCCATCTGCAACAGACTAGGGAAGAAGTCTATGAAAAATCTCAGGTCATTCAAGAGAAAATCAAGAAAATATTTGATAAAAGGACGAAATAAGATGACTTTGCCATAAGAGATAAAGTGTTAAAATGGGATTCCAGGAGAGAAGAAAAAGGAAAACATGGAAAGTTTTACTTTCTATGGAAAGGTCCTTATGTCATTTATGGGTACAGAGGTAACAATGCATTTTTTATCAGAAATTTGGATGGAACAGACATTCCAGAAGGACCAGTGAATGGTAGAATGCTCAAACACTACTATTCTTCCGAGTTAACTAATAGTTAGTCCTAGTTTCCTTTTACATCATTGTAAATATCCATTGCACGTTGTAGATTGGATTGGATGTTTTATTTCCAAAGTTGAAGCCCGAAGTGAAGGCCCTAAGCTTTGAAGAATAAAAAATCATAAGTATGAGTTGTTGCAGAAAACAAAAGATAGTTACAGGATCATCATGGTCAAAATGGAAGGCTACTGATCTTAGAGTTCTTGACATTTCACCAGGAAATGCCATCCCCATGTGAAGCCACTGTTAGGGTCCTATAAGTATAGGATTCATAATTTGGAATTGACTTATGATAGTCTTGTAAAATATGTACATACCTTGCTTTCTGCAAGTTGTTTTCTCATATTTTGTAAAAAATAAAAAAATAGAAAATCAAAAAGAGGGTAAAGTCCTAAAATAAAAATCGAAGGACTTAGAAAAAATAATATACCCCAAAGAAAAAAGAAATAAAATATGAAAGTGTGCAAGTCCAAATGCCACTACTTTTACTTTGTTACTGATGATTATGGCAGAGTGTCAATAAATGCCATAATCCATGATGAGTTGAACTGTTTAATCTTAACTTGTCATGTTTCAATTTTATTGTTGTAGATAGTGAATAAATATTATTCAGACAGTTTAGTCCTGACTAATTAGTGGATAGGTAGAGAACAAAGAGGAGCTCATCAGTTTAATATGAGCCCTCAGATGAAATAAGTAGAGTTAGATAGTTTTTATTGCTTTCAAAAGAATTAAATGTTCAAGGTTGCTAGCTCAAATGTACCTACAAAATGGAAGAAAAAAATGTTATTTTAAAGTTGGGTAGGTAGAAAGAAGGGGGGAAATCATTGTAATATTCCTCACCGGGCAAAAATAACTAATTTCCCATCTCCTACAGTTATTTTGCATTCTAGGCTTTAAGTCAAAGAGGCTCAGAGCATTTCTCTGACTTTTGTTGGGACCGGACCCATGGCTCAATGATTGTTAAGTTAAAAGTGTTCAATTCCTATAATAATGCTTAATTATAATCATTCACCCTACATTCATCCATTTGCACTTCACGTTCATAAGTAAAGACCTTTTACTTAATGAAAAAGAAAATCCCCTTTTGATTAATCTCCTTCATTCATAAAAACATAAAAACCCTCCAAAAATATTATATTCTAGGTCAAAGTGGTCAAATTATAAATTATAAAGCTTGGCTTTTTCCATTATCACTTTACTTAGTTATAGAAATATATTTTGGTGTTTTTCATTGTCCTTGGTCATATTAACTTCTAATTTATTTATTAAATCCCTATAAACAAACCTTATCCTATTATTATAGCTCCTTTTATTTAATTATCCCAAAAAACCCACTATTAAAAGCTTTTTTGCCAAAGTTAATTATTCACATGTTCAAATAAAAAACCCCATTATACCCCCTTTGGCATAAAACTAACATTATATAAATATTCCGCCCCCTATGGTTTATTAAACCATTCAAAAGGTTTAAAAACTATATGATAAAATAAACAATAAGAAAATCACTTTCATACATATCCTATGTGTTGAATGCTCAAAAAAATATTGCCCATTCCACGTTTATCCTAAGTGTTAAGACTTATGTTAAAACATATATTAGCCCGCCTCACGTGCATCCCTCCCATTTAATTACCATATATGAAATATATTTTATATATATGCAAACCCTTTGTAAACCATATTGCCGCATATAAGCATTGCCTTTTGGATATAAAAATTTAATATAAATTCATATATTATAAAGGTTTTATTTCATTGCCCAGCGCATAAAGTAGCCCGATCCCACAACTTTTGACCGCAAATTCCAAATTCATCCTGACCATTCGCTCCCAATTCTCATATCCGACGGTGGACGATGCGTTTCGCGCTCCCAAACTAAACGACTGACAAACATCCAAACGAGGGTGAAATAGGCAGTTTTCCCATTGCTGCCTCATATGACATGTCGCATTTTGATTGCGTCGCATTCGTTTTGGGAAAAACCATTTACAACCCAAACCCAACGCGAAAATAGCTTCCGGTTTTTCGCGTTCACAAACAGAAAACCGCTCCCGCCACAGATTTGACCCGCATTTATTACAGTTTGTAAAGATTTATATCAAAGGATAAAACTTTGTTATAATGTTTATTAAACGTTATTGTGCATTCCAGACTGTGAAAAGCCGCTCGACTGTGCAATAAAAAATCATGTTGCTCAAATTATCGACCTTTACCCAGAGAAAAAACCTGATTTCAACCGCTGTTCCACTGTTTGAAGATTATTTAAAGCAATTCTTTGCATCAGCGATTTAGACCAATCTGCAGGAACTACCAAAGTTTCATAAACCCTTCTCAAAATCATCAAGGTACCTGAAAATTAGGTATTTTCCCGAATTTGACCTGCAATTTCATAATTTGAACCACCAATCAAACCAATTGAGATAAAATTAGTAAAATTGCCCATCCATTTTGTCCGAAACCTTGAGAAAATAGGGAAAACCCTCGCAATTTTTTCCCATAAATTTCCATTTGCTGAAAACCTCATTTTTAAGCCAAATTCTCAGTCAGACACCCTTGAAAAAAAAAATCCACAGCTAAGAAAGGTTTTAAACCTACATAATACTTCAAAACCCCTTTTGCATCCCTAGCCATTCAAAAAACCTATGTTTTCTATCTTAAACTTGTTGAATGTGCCCCAAAGTTCCTAATTGAGCACTAAATTGCCCATTGCATCATCTTTGCCTACAAAGACTGCTCAATTACCCTCTGTTTCAACAAATTAACAATAGAAAATTGTATAATCTTTCTTTAGTTATCTCAAAATGACAAAAAATCAAATGACACCTAAAGTCGAACGATCCAAGCCTGTCAAACCTGGAGGATCCAAACCTCCCAAGTCTAAAGCAGTAAAAGCCCCAAAGTCTACTCCTGCAATCACTGCTAAAACCACTATGATTGTTAACCCTCTTCAACCACCAGTGTCTACTGAAGAAGTCATCCCCTTGGTTAATGTAGATTATAAAATTGTAGACCCAGTGGTAGAATTTAACTTATTAGAAGTTCATAATTGGTGCCATGAAAAGTTCCTAGACAAAGAAGAAATGCCTCTTTGGGATACAAATTTACCCAAATATGTAGTCCCAGTAACACATCCTGGTCAAGACCTGGTAAGAATGTGTCAAAAGTATTATGTTCCAGACCAAAGATCAATTGTGAATGCTGATAGAGAGATTTTATTTTGCTATCACAGCAGAGTCTATTAATGAGATTTTACAACTTCAGTTTGACCCCAGGGCAGTCCCTCGATCCATTGAAGCATTAACACAATTATATTTGGGATTTTATTTCCCCAAAAGATTCATGATTTTTTAGAACTTCATGCCTAGTCATGTAGATATTCCAAATTTGAATCCTCCCTATTCCACTTCCAAGTTTCCAGAGGGTTCTAGGCATGTAATTTCTATGTTATCCTTCATATTGGGCTATTTCACTGATGAGTTTACTGATGAATCCATCCTTATGTTTTTTTCTACCTTGTCTCCTGGTCAACCTCCTGCTGTGATCTTTGACTTTGCTAGGTTTATAGCTGATTCCATACATTATCAATTGACAAAGTTACCCACTGAAGGGGTATTTAGGTATTCTTCCTATTTATTTCATTTGTTCTTATTCTCACAAGAAGATCACTTCCCAATAACATTACAGAAAATGAATGTAGAGGGCCAACCTCTATCAGTTGTCTTTTGGACATCACTGTTGAGAAAAGAAGGAAGTGAATATAACTACACATATTTCACAGATTTGTTCATCAGGCCAGTTATGAATTTGCTACAAAAATCAGAGCAACCTAGAGTAAGTGAAGAAATGAAAATGATATTACAACTGTCAGAAGAATGCAAAATGGGAGATTGGTACTTGTATGAGAAACACACTGAATTAAGAATCTTTAGAACAAATCTGCTTCCATACAAATTACCTAAGTTTTTGACTATCAGAGTCTTCGCTCTAGAGTATTTGAGACAAGTTTTGAATGTTGCTGCTATCCATTTCATGGCTTCTAAAAAGAAGACCCAGTTCAAACTAAAAAATCAAATTGGCCCTTTCATAGTGAATAATAGGGATGCTGAGAAAGAGATAGAAAAAATATTATCAGAGCTGAAATTTCAAGTGAGTTTCCCTTGGAATTATGACCCCCAAGGTATTTTAAACAGTATAAGGGTTAAAAATAAGTTACCTCCTTTTATACATGAGCCAAAGCCTGATATTGAAAAGTTTGCCAATCAAACAGAATGGGAAGAAAATACATTGGTAGATTTAACTGCAAATACATAGCCAACAGGAAAAAGGGATAGCACACTTGCTGTGGCAGCTTCTAAACAGCCAGAAGTTTCAAACAAAAGGAGCAGAGATGAGGGAGCCTACACAGCAGAAACTACTTCATATACTAAGTTTAAGCTCATCTATAATAAAAGGCTCAGATTTGGTTCCATATGAAAATAAAAACTTATTGAGGTTGAAGATGAACCAGAGGAAAGCAATGATGAGGCTACTACAATAATAAAGGAGACTTTGACAGAGATAGAAAGAGAACAAGCAACAGGTAAAGGATCAAACACTCAGATGATTGGAAAGCAGGTAAATATGGAAACTTCTTCTTCTCAAACAGCAGAAGAAAAATATTTGGACATCAAGGAAAGATATAATAAAATCAAACAAAGCAATGAGGAAATCAAAAGTGAGATTTATTTTCAATTTCTCAAAAAGAAGCCAGGAAATCAAGACAGATTGCTTACAACATTTGATTATTCCTCAAATAAGATGATCATGTCCTATTTACAACCAACTACTTCAACTCCAAAAACAGTGGCTGACTACAAAAAGGTGGAATTTGAAGTAGATACTGAAAAGGTGCATGAATTGGATCAAATAGAATTCCACAGACATAGCTCTGAGATGCTATATTCCACTGTGGTGACAAAAGCAATGAGTGTGACCAATTTGCAGAATACCATTATCAACTTGCAAGACCAAATGAAACTTGACAAAATCTCTTTATATGCAAAATATCTAAGGATCAAGGCCTTAGAACATTTGATTTTACAAATAGGAGTTGACCCATCAAATGTACAAGCTGTTGAAGTATTGATCAAAAAGAAAAATGATGATATTGCTGCTTTACGGAAAGAGTTAAAACTTCCTCAAAGTGAGCACCCACAGAGTAAGGAGATAATTCAAGAACAGAAGGAAAAAGATTATATGATGCAATTGATCATAAAGCTAACTACCCAAATCAAGGATATGGAAATTAAATTGGATATACTGATCAAAGAAAAAGAATCTTTGAAAGAAACTGATACTTCCACCATTCCTATAGTTATACCTATTATTACAGCTGCTATTCCTTCTACACTGGGAGAAAAGTTAGCACCAAAAGAGCCACTGGAAACTGCAGTGTCAGTGCAATCAACTACCACCTTCAATACAGAATATTCAACATCACAGGTACAACAGACAAATGATGCAGGGCAGATTGTCAAAGTAATGGAAGAAATGACATTGAAAACTAATGAAATTAACAGTTTGAAGAAATAGATTCAGAATATGGGGGTATCTAACAAAGCAGCATTGATTAATGCCAATAATTATGAACAAAAAGCCAAAAGACTTGAATAAGTCAAAAACCTTCAAAAGGATTTGAGTTTCACTACACAGATTTCTTATAAGAAATTATCTATGGACCAATATAATTGAGGCTATACATATTCAATGGCCATCAATTCAAATAATATATGAACAGAGAGACCTCCTTCTAGCAGCACAAGTGGAAATACAAAAAACAACAGAAGAATTAACAGACAAACCAGCACAGGAATTAAAGCTAATTACTTTCTTAAACAATAAGAATAGGACAGAGCTAGAAGAATTGAAGATACAGGACAGGACAGAGACTATATTTCAAATCAAGAAATTTTTGACAAAGAAAACTCTAATGAACAACTTGAAAGAAAAATGTGATGCCATGAATTTTTCCATTACCAAGTTTTTAGCAAAGTACACTATGCTAAGACAATCTGGTATTCTTGATATACATTTTTTCAATGATAAGTTGATGGACCAGAAGGAATATGACAAAAATATAAGGGACCATGCCAAAGAACAGGTTAATAAGCCACTGCCACAGGGCTCTCCTACAGGGAAAGTTGTTCTCCAATATATTGAAGACTTGTTTTTCCTTCAACATGAAATCAAGCATCTATTTATTATCAAACCAAATTTTTCCAAGTATACTGATGCTGATGAGAACTTCAGAAAATTAAAAAGTGTAAAAATACCAGATGTTGAACAATGGCAGACTTTTATAGACTTGTTGTAGCAACAAAGAAGCAAAACAGTGAAAGAAAATGCAGATGAAGCAGTCAGTCTGAGAAGAAAACAAATAAAATAGTTATTTGATTTTGATTTTTTGCCTGCTGAGAAGTCTCTTTTTACAACAGTTAAAGGTTAAAATGTCAGTTTAAAGAGTATCAGAGTGAAAGGGCAGAGTCAAAGTGTATCCGAACGAAAAGAAATAGTTAGTAGATTTTGACTGCTGTAAAGTCCTTTTTTACAGTAGCAACATGATAAATAAATAGCGTGAAAGAACCTCAGGGATGAAGTACAATGTCAAAGAGTATAAGTGGAAAGAGTATCAGTGAAGTTATCTTCCAAAGATATTTTTCAATATGCCAGCAAGCATGGACAACTATTCAACAAATAGTTTTGTTTGATAAGATTAGTTCTATATTTTCTAGATAAGAGGACAGCTTGCTAAAGTTGTCAAGCAGCTGCCCCTCTTAATGTGTAAAGATATTTTATATTTCCTAGAACTATTCCTAGATCTCTCTAGGATATTTGTAATAAACATTTGTATAAATACTTCAGTTTATGAAGTGTTTAGTGTGGAATAAAATTGCTAAGAACATTATAGACATTTTGCTGGTACGTTGGAGGCTCACATGTGTTGATTTCAAAGCAACAGTCTAGAAAATAGCCAATTGGACTTCACAATTCAGGATTCATGCGATAATTTGAAGAGTAAAGTGCATCTATCTTGTCATTGTTTCCATTCTAAGTTACACAAAATTTCATATATTTTGTTCAATATTAATGATTAATTAGGAGTATTACTTCAGGATTAGTGTAAAAACTCCCTGTCTTAACTATTTAATCATTTAAATATTTTCTGTTGATTTCCATATTTAGGAATTCTTAATTTCTCCTAGTCCCGTTTGACCCCTGCCTCCTTCCTGTTTTTCCGGATCAAAGGATCCTTCATTTCCCTTTATCCCGAGGCAAGCCATCTCATCAAAACAATCTATCCAAATCTCTGAGGGTTATCTACCTTGCCCTAAATAAATTATCATCCTTTTGGCCTTGCATTCTAGTTCTACTTGCTAGACTTTGACTCCATAGCCCAATGGACTAGTAGATCCCTCTTTAAGTTGTCTTTAAGTAATATTATTTTCCACCAAACATTTCAAAACCAAAACCAATTTTTCTATCATAACTAACCTAAAACATTAAACAAAACAAAGTTAAATCATAAAGAGAGAGCCCTCTTTGAAATTTAGGAAGGCTAGATCCTAAATTTCCAAAGTAGGTTTGTGGTTACCCCTAGTTTTCTTAAACTAAAAATCAAAAGCCCACAATCTTTAGAAATTACTAGGGTGATAACACCATCTATAATTAATAGAACAAAAAAATCTTTTATATTAAATATATGATTTGTTATGGGGTAAAAACTTGCAAGAAACAAAGTATGGAACTGCGCCAATAGATGAAATCTTGAAATATGGCATGGTACATGGTTTTGAAAGAATTTATATAGTTTATGAGTCAATTTTTGCTATGGTACGTCATTTATTTTCGATTTACATTGATGTATATTATTTAATATTGCAATTTTCATTATTATCACCAATGTATATACACTCATTACAGTTTATTTTTATGTTTTTAAATGGAAGATGAAGAAGAAGAAAATAATCGACACCGTGAAAAAAACATTCCTGAAAATAACCCAAGTCATCGAAGTAGTTCTAGCAGTGACAGCAGTTCAATCGAAGAATAATGATCACTATGTTTGGATATCAAAGCAAGTCATTGTATTTTTTGAAATATTTGTCTGTGAAATCAGACATTTTGTTTAATGTAAAGGACATAGTGTGCCAATTGAAAGACAAAGGGATACCAATAATTGTCCCATTTTGTATGAAAAAGACTATATATATATATAAATTTATTTTATTGCATTCTCCATTGTTGTTATGAAATGTAACACCACTGATTAAATTTATGGATGATTAAATATTATAATGAAGAGATGTGAAATTTAATGATATGATCTAACAAATTAATCTAAACATCACATTCAAATGCACTAATAAAAATTTAATTCATATGAATACTGTTATAAGATATATATGTGTCGACTTTTGATGAATAATGAATTTTAAAAAATCACAATAATTATGATATGATATAACAAATTAATCCAAACATCACATTCAAATGCATTAATAAAAATTTAATTAATATGAATATTGTTATAAGATGTGTCGAATTTTGATGAATAATGAATTTCAAAAAATCACAATAATTGCTCTGTCACAGGTCGATGTTTCTAAAAAATACAAAATGAACACCGGTGCATATCAGTTACTATACACCGGTGTGTTTGTATGCATAAACGAACCGATGTTTTTATACTATGGGCACCGCACAAATACCAATACCAATTAAAAAGCTCGGTGCGTTTGTGCGATATTGCGCACCGGTGCATTTATGTGAGACTACACACTGATGCATTTGTACAACCTATGGGCACTACACAAATACCAATACCAATTATAAATCTCGGTGCGTTTGTCTTATATGGCGGACTGGTGTGTTTCTATAAGTTTACGTACTGGTGCGTTGAGATGACCCATGGGCACTGCACAAATCCCAAGACCAATTAGAATGGCCTCGTGCGTTGTATCACCAACACTGTGCTCGGTGCGATTTTATACCTTGACGACTTGGTGCATGACCCTTCGACCGCCCCGGGCCACCTTCTAGATGACACGCACCAGTGCATTGAAGCCTTAGTAGCACATCGATGAAAAAAACATCCATAATAACCTCTGGCCACCCAATTTTTTTGGTTGTGTTGAATTTCCATTAAAAGCTCCACCAAAACCTCCGTAACCATAAACAGATTTGTAGAAAATGTTTTTTTGAAAATTTTGGCCAATTTTATAACACTAAAAACCTCCTTTATAACCTCTGCTAGAGGGTATTTTCCTTGTAGTGCTTTTCCCTGAATCTTGTGCAAACATATCGAGGTAAGGAACTATTGCACCAAGGTATGGATCCACTGTGTCATATCCACTGAAGGAGAACACGTTCTAAACGACAAGTAAATTCTCACAACTATCCCTCTGTGGGATGTTAAGAACTCCAAAATTCCATATGCTCATTACTCAAATCTATAAATTGAGAATTTTCGTACAAAACTTGAATTCATACTAAAATTTGACTAAAAGGCTCAGGCTCTAGGAAGCGCAAAGGAACATCTGCAATATGATTTGTACTATTCTCATATAGATCATTTTGAATGGATATCTCCTGGAGTTGAAATGCATATTCCAGGTTCCATAGAACATCTCCCATGGAAGGCTTGTCGATGCCCTTCTCTTCCAAGAAATTTTTGGTAGTCTCCCTAAACATTTTCAAGCTTGCCCTTTTTCTACCAGTGCATTTCTCACTCTGCTATATTGAATTTTTCTCTAGGAAAAACAATATTAAGACTTTTCCTTGCACAGAATACCTCTAGTAACACTACTCCAAAACAATACACATCAAATTTCTCTGTTGGTTGTTGCCTTCTAAAGTATTTAGGATCAAGGTACCCAAGGGCCAAAACTATCTTTCAATGTAGTACTTACATGAGTCTGGTCCAGATTGGATCTAGTATTTTAATGTCCAAAGTTTGCCACATTTTCCTGTGAGCCTGTTATAGTGGAGATATTTGAAATTTAGATAAGCACAGAGGATTCACGACAAGGGAATCATATTATAAGATTGACGAGATATTGGATCTTCATTGGTATCTTTACAGTCAAGAAATTTTCCAGCAAGTCGAGAGAGTCTAAATTGGTGCAGTTGAAAAAGAAAGGGAAGATTGTTATGTCGAGACCAAACCCCATGATGCTAAGCTTGAAATCTCTCTCATTATTGGAGGCCACACCTTCGAGCTCCAAGATGGTGATGTTGCAGGGGTTTTGATATTGTATATGATCCATGGTCACACCTTCGATGATGGGGCCTAGCCCTCAACCCAGTTCAACACTCACCACGTGAATGTATAAAATTTACACAAGGTATTTGCAAGTCATAACATATGATCTGATTTAAACAGCATTATAATATTACAATCAATTCGAAATGATTTAAATAATTATGTTTACATAATAGTGGCAATGAAATGTTTTATCATTTGTGCACTTTTCACAAGACCATATGATATGATCTCATTCGGATTCATTTCAATTTATTGGAGAAATAATTAGCCGTCCTGTTGCTAGCCTGGCACTCACACTTGTCAGCATTCTCGATTTTCACCCTTCCCGCGCGGTAACAAACCCTATTCCATTGTCTTTCAGTTCACTTTTACACTGTTCTCTTGCTGTCTGAGGGTTTCACTTTCGTGCTACTGTGAGGGTTTCACTCTCCTTCCATTCAACTAGTTCGGTCTTTTATTTGGCTCTTCTGTTCCGTGACTATGGCAACCAATGGCCAATATTTCCCACCATTGTTTGGTGTCCTTTTGCAGCTGGTAAAACTTTGTCCTCGGTGCTTTCGCGTCTCTTCCATTTGTTACTTAGCTTGACACTGGTCTTGTTCTTTGTCTCTGTGGTAATATTTCTCGTGATTAATTATTCATGGCTTCTACAGGTTGAAATATCCCATGGGCTAGTTCCGGGCTTGATCCAATCCAACTCGGCTCTGAAAGGTAATTTGTTCTTTCTCGATTCAATTTCACTCGCAAGTTTATTTGACCTAACACTTCTGGATCCTTATGAGCAGTCCTCGACAAGTTCTAATTAGGATTCTCGTACAAATTGTGCTTTGACCCAGGTATTCACTCTTTAAATTCGTGTTTGTTTACTCGGCTTAGTTCCAATACTATATACGAAGTTTTGTTTCGACTCTTATGATCTCTGTTGGTTCTATAGGTAACAGAAAATCCCAACCGTTCACGAGTTTCAGATTCAAGTGACCAACGACTCCCAGTATTAACTAGTTAGGGTCATTCCCTTTTTAAATAATCTCTGAGATTTTATTCACCCTTGTTCCTTTCATTTTCTGATAGCAAATTTGTAAAATGTGACAACTCTGTTGTAGTTGTTAGAGTAGTCGTAGGTTTGTCTTCAGGGTTTTCAAAACCCTAACCCTGTAACTTACTTTGTAGTCTTTGAGACGTAATTAAAAACAGTTCTAAAGTCCTACAGGACTTTCTTCGATAGAAACTTATATTTTTACCAAAAATAATAAAGTCTGTTTCTTGAGATTATGTTCAATGTTTGGAAGCGAAATTATTTGTACTTGGAAAGATGAATGTCTGTATATTTGTTGCGACCATTTATGAAAATCTTCCACCTATATAATTACTGAATTCTTTATAGTCAATTCTTCGATTACTGTTATGTTATTTAGCACCTGTAGAATATGATCTTTTATATGCGAAAATTGTTCTTTGTCCCTCACGCCTGTGCATTACTGCTTTTGTTCATTATTTGTTATAGTCTTTGAAAACAATGGTTAATGTTACGTGTAATAAGAAAAATACAGTAGACAGTGAATTAACTTACAACATAATTTGGCATGCAATATTAATTTAGGACTTAGATGGTTCCTGAAACAAAACTCTGTTTCTGTTTTGTTATTTTCTCTCTTTCAGTGATGGAAAATCTAAAATTACAGTCTGTGTCCTTTTTTCTTATATACCATTGTAGGCAACAGTTTTCAGTTGAAGCTGTTAACCGTTTAGTTTCAATTACATTCTTTGACTGTGTTCTTTTAATGTAAGAACGAGTTTCTAAAATTAAAAGAAAAACTTTTCTAAATAAACCTACAGTACTTAATTAACTTCTTAATCTTAATAACAATTTCCTATGATAAAAATTAAAGTCACAGGTTCAATGACCTGTCAAAAAATAAATGTCACAGTGAGACAAAACACCTGTCCTTTTTGTCTACCCTGATTTGGATGCTCCTGCATCAGACTCTTGGGGTAACAAAAATTCATGGCGCTGTTCCATGAGATCTTCAACAGAATAACCTTCCTTCTAAATTTGCACTGCGTCAAACCAAGAACTCTCCTCAATGGGATGGTTCTTCCACTTGACCAGGTATCGTAAATACTCTTTTCTGCGAGTTCATTTGGCTACCTATGTGTCGAGAATGCTCTCGATCTCAAGGGGTTGTGCCATAGGCATTTCTATCATCGAAGAATCACTGTCAAATTGGGTGTCCCATTCTAGCCATGATGCCCTGTCGTCTTCAGGACTAGCAGTATATGGAAACAAATATACCACATTAAAAATGGGATATATGCCTATTCCTGGTGGCAGCTATAATTCATAGGCATTGGCGAAAAATTTTCAAGGAATTTTACAAGGGCCAATCTTTTTAAATTTCAGCTTATTGTATTCTCCCTTAGGAAAACGTTCCTTGCGTAAATGAGCAAGAACTTCATCCCCTGCATTAAACTGAACTTCCCACCTCTTCAAATCTTCTTGCTATTTGTAATTTTGACTGCTTTCATGCAATTTTGTCTTCACCTTGTCGTGTAAATCGCTCATTTCTTGGGTGAAATCTTCCCCATCATCACTTCCTCTTTCTAGTTTTCCCAAATTCTGCAACAGTTCATGCACTCCATGAGGATGCATGCCATACAGAACCTAAAAATGACTGTAGCCTGTGCTGCGATTTGGCGAATCATTATAATCAAATTCCGCTTGAGAAAGTACACAATCCCACATCCATGAATTTTCACCAATTAAAATTCGTTGCAGGTTTCTCAAGCTCTTGTTCACCACCTCCATTTTCCCATCAGTCTATGGGTGATATATGGAGATGAAACTTAATTGTGTGTCCAACTTCTTCCACAGGGTATGCCAAAAATGTCCTGTGAACTTCACATCCCTGTCAGAAACAATGGACCTTGGGAAGCCATGCAACCTAATGATCTCTGTGAAAAAAAAGTGTGCTATGTGAGTGGCATCACTGGTTTTTCGGTAAGGATTAAAATGTGCCATTTTAGAAAATTTGTCCACTACCACCATCACTGAGTCAAAACCTCGATGTGTTCTGGGTAGACCTAAGACAAAGTCCAAACTAACTGAGTCCCATGGTCTACTTGGAATAGGCAGTGGCGTATAAAGTCCTCTATTTTGGCTGTGTCCCTTCGCCAACTGGCACATTTTACATCTGATCACATATCTCTGCACGTCCCATCGCACCTTTGGCCAGTAATAAAAATGTTCGATCTATGATAATGTTTTGTCTATGATGAAATGTCTGGCTAGACCTCCACTGTGATTTTCTCGAATAATGTTCTCTCTCATCAAACAGTCGGGAATGCATAACTGTCCTCCCCTGAATAACAATCCTTCCTGCAAATTATAGTCCAACCATGCACTATTGTTTCTCAGCAACGGATTTTGACAGGCTTCATAAGCCTCCTTAAATCTGTATCTGTCTAATACAAGTCTTTCAAATGCTCAAAACCCAACACTTGTACCGTGCTTTCCTGTAAGAGAAAATCTCTTCTACTCAACACATCTGCCACCTTGTTGGCTTGTCAACTAATGTGTTTAAGCAAAAATGTAAAACTCTGCAGATAATCAACCCATTCTGCATGCTTATGGTTCCACTTATGTTGCTGTATAATATACTGTAATGTAGAATTATCAGAAAATAAAACAAATTCATTACCTAATAGATAATGTCTCCAATGCTTCAATGCTTGGACGACCACATAGAATTCCTTGTCATAGGATGAGTATTTCTGCCTACTTTCATTCAGCTTCTCACTAAAATAAGCGACCGATCTGTCCTCCTGGATAAATACTACCCTAATGGTTGTACCGCTGGCATCACAACAAACTTGAAAAAGTTTGCTGAAATTAGGAAACCTTAAAATCGGTCTCTCAGTGATCTTCTTCAAAGTCTGGAAGCTTCTTTCTGCTGCTTCTGTCCAACAAAAAGGCTGATTTTCCTTTTTGATTGTGTCAAACATAGGCACGCAAATCCCACTGAAATATCTGATAAATTTCCTGTAAAAACTTGCCAATCCATGAAAACTTCGAACTTCAAACAGATTCTTCGAGGATGGCCAGCTAACTGTAGCTACAAATTTTTCTGGGTCCATCTTCAGCTCATTTTCTGCAATCACAAAACCCAGATAAACTAATTCCTTCTGAAAAAATTACACTTCTTCAGGTTTATTAGCAGCTTATTCTACTGCAAATTCCTCAATACACTTCGAACATGTTGAAAGTGTTCTTCCTTTGTCTTTCTGAAACTCAAAATATCATCCAAATAAACAATTACAAACTTCCCAATGAACTCTTTCAGCACTTCGTTCATTAGGCGCATAAATGTACTAGGGGAATTACTCAAACCGAATGGCATTAACAGCCATTCATACATCCCTTCATTTGTATTAAAAGCTATTTTCCATTCATCCCCTTCCCAGATTCGGATCTGGTGGTAACCACTCTTCGAAAAATATGCTGCTCCACTCAAGCAGTCCATCATATCATCCATTCGTGGCAATGGGAACCTATCCCTGATAGTAATTTTGTTGATAGCTCTTGAATCTGTACACATTCACCACTCTCCACCCTTTTTTGGAGCTAAAACTGTCAGAACTGCATAGGGGCTCATACTTTTCCTGATCATCCCTTTGTCTAGAAATTCCTGCACCTGCTTCCTAATCTCTTTGTTGTCATTAGGACTCATACGGTATGCTGCTTTGTTTGGCAGACTAGCTTCTGGTATAAAATATATGTAGTGACTAATGCTTCTCTTAGGAGGTAACTCATCTGGTAAATCATCCACTATGATATCACCAAAGTCTTGCAACATGTCCTGGATTTCCTCTGGTAAATCTATAATATTTGTATGCAGTATCACCATCTTTGGCCTCCTTACAACAACAAACTTAATTTCATTATCTTCGATCTGTTTCAAGAATTCTTTTCCACCCACCAACAATGCTTTAACTCCAGTGGTTTCTGCTGTGTCTTCCTCCTTGATGGGTACACGCATATGCTTAATCCTATCCTTCACAAAATTATAACAGTTTGTCATTCCATCATGTACCACCTTCTTGTCATACTTCCAAGGTCTCCCTAACAGTATATGACATATGTCCATGGGCATAATATCGCAGATAATCTTGTCCTTATACCTGCAGATATGGAACTCCACTTCACACTTTTCATCAACTAACAACTGATGTCCCTTTTGCAACCACAACACTTTGTAGGGATTGGGGTGCTTCAACCTCTTCAGCCCCAACTTCTCTACCATTTCTGTGGCTACCAAATTTTCTGTACTCTCACTATCAATTATCAGTTTGCAACACTTACCACGTGATTTACAAACTGTCCGGAATAAGGCTTTCCTTTGATTCGGTTCAACCATTTATTTTGCTGGTTTTAGCTGTACTTTATTCAGCACCAGAGCCTCCCCTATTTCGTGTGCCTTCTCTACCTCTTTGGGTGGTGCTTCTGCTTCCTTTGTTTGGGCAACATATGTTCCTCTACCTCCTGCTGGCTCACCCTCAAGACATTCATAAGACTTGTGCCCCAACTTATGGCATCTATAACACTGGACAACTCCTTTGCCCCTACCATTACCTCTTCCATGCTAGTATGGTCTTCCCCCTCTAGTGTTATTTCCTTTTTTTTCCATTCTTGGAGTTTTGGAACTGCTGTCTTCATCACTAGGATTTGTACCTCTACCTCTGCCAAAAGCCTTTCCATTTCCTCTACCACATCCTCCTCCTCTTCTAGCATTTTTCTTCCTATTTATTTTCTCCTCTGCTTTTAAGGCACACTGATATGCCTCATCTATAGTTATGGGTGAGAGAATACTTATTTCATCTAGTATTTCCCCCCTCAATCCATTCACAAACCTTGCTATTTTTCAGGGGTATCTTCTACATATCCAGCTCTCAAATTCACCCTGTAAAATTCTTCTGTATATTCTTTAACAGTCAGCCCCCTTTGTCTCAGATTTTGCACCTTCCTGTACAACATAATCTGGTAATCCTTGGGCAGGAATTTACCCTTCAATTTGGCCTCCATCCTAGCCCACTTCTTTATAGCTTGCTTATTCAACCTTTTCCTTTCTACCTGAACACTATCCCACCATAAGGATGCATGTCCTTTCAACTTGGTGGCAGCGAATTTTACCCTCTTATCTTCGTTGATTTCTTCATAATCAAAATACTTGTTCAGCTCACTGAGCCAATCCAGCAACACATCTGCTGATAAATTTCTATCATAAGTACAAATCTCATGCTTCAACTTACTACTTGATAACAAAAGTGACCTTAACAATCTGATTTCAGGTCCTTCTCCTTTTGAACCATCTGTCATTTCTGCCACCTCTTCATCACTGTCGTCCCCTCCTTCAGGATCTCTTCTCCTTCCAGCCTCTACTATTTCTAATCGTGCATTCAAAATTCTAATTTCCTCCCTCAATCCTTCATCTACTACTCTGTGAATAGCTCTTCCTCTTCCTCGCCCCCATCTACCACCCTCCATTTTCACTAATCATAGCCTACTACTCTGATACCAATTTGATGGGGCCCAGCCCTCAACCCAGTTCAACGCTCACCATGTGAATGTATAAAATTTACACAAAGTATTTGCAAGTCATAACATATGATTTGATTTAAACAACATTATAATATTACAATCGATTCAAAATGATTTAAATAATTATGTTGACATAACAGTGGCAATGAATTTTTTTATTATTTGTGCGATTTTCACAAGACCATATGATATGATCTCATTCGAATTGATTTCAATTTATTGGAGAAATAATTAGCCATCCTATTGATAGCCTAGCACTGACACTTGTCAGCATTCTCGATTTTGACCCTTCCTGCATGGTAACAAACCCTATTTCGTCGTCTTTCAGTTCACTTTTACACTGTTCTCTGGTTTTTTGAGGGTTTCACTTTCGTGCTACTGTGAGGGTTTCACTCTCCTTCTGTTCAACTGGTTCGGTATTTTATTCGGCTCTTTTGTTATGTGACTATGGCAACCAATGGCCAATATTTCCCACCATTGTTTGGTGTCCTTTTGCAGCTGGTAAAACTTTGTCCTCGGTGCTTTCTCGTCTCTGTCATTTTTTATTTAGCTTGGCGCTAGTCTTATTCTTCATCTCTATGGTAATATTTCTCATGATTAATTATTCGTGGATTCTACAGGTTGATATTTTCCACAAGTTACTTCCGGGCTTGTTCCAATCCAACTCGGCTCTGAAAGGTAATTTGTTCTTTCTTGATTCAATTCTCCGGAAAGTTTATTCGACCTAACACTTCTGGCTCCTTGTGAGCCGTCCTTGGTGGGTTTCAATCAGGATTCTTGTACAAATTGTGCTTTGACCCAGGTATTCACTGTTTAAATTTGTGTTTGTTTACTCGGCTTAGTTCCAATACTATATATGAAGTTTTGTTTCAACTCTTATGATCTCTGTTGGTTCTGCAGGTAACAGAAAACCCCAACCATTCACGAGTCTTAGATTCAAGTGACCAACGACTCCCAATGTTAACTGGGTAGGGTCGTTCCCTTTTTTAATAATCTCTGAGATTTTATTCTCCCTTCCTTTTGTTTTCTAAGAGAAAATTTGTAAAATGTGACTACTCTGTCGTAGTCATTGGAGTAGTCGTAGGTTTGTCTTCAAGGTTTTCAAAACCCTAACCCTGTAACTTACTCTGTAGTCTTTGAGATGTAATTAAAAATAGTTCTAAAGTCCTACAAGACTTTCTTCAATAGAGACTTGTATTTTTACCAAAAATAAATAAAGTCTGTTTCTTGAGATTACATTCAATGTTTGGAAGTGAAATTATTTGTACCTGGAAAGATGAATGTCTCTATATTTGTTGCGACCATTTATGAAAATCTTCCGTCTGTATAATTACCGAATTATTTATAGTCAATTCTTCGATTACCGTTATGTTCTTCAGCACTTGTAGAATATGATCTTCTATATGCGAAAATTTTTCTTCGTCCCTCACGCCTGTACGTTACTGCTTCTGTTCATTATTTGTTACAGTCTTTGAAAACAATGGTTAATGTTATGTGTAATAAGAAAAATATAGTAGATAGTGAATTAAATTACAACATAATTTGACATGCAATATTAATTTAGGACTTATATGGTTCCTGAAACAAAACTTTGTTTCTGTTTTGTTATTTTCTTTCTTTCAGTGATGGGAAATCTAAACTTACAGTCTGTGTCTTTTTTTTATTATATACCATTGTAGGCAATAGTTTTCAATTGAAACTATTAATCGTTTAGTTTCAACTACATTCTTTGATTGTGTTCTTTTAATGTAAGAGCGAGTTTCTAAAATTAAAAGAAAAAATTTTCTAAATAAATCTACAGTACTTAAATAACTTCTTAATCTTAATGACAATTTCCTATGATAAAAATTCAAGTCACAGGTTCAATCACCTGTCAGAAAATAAATGTCACAGTGAGACAAAACACCTGTCCTTTTTTTCTACCCTGATTTGGATGCTGCTGCATCATGGAGGCTAGTGGCCACATGTACAATGCAGTTATGAGGTGGGCCAGGGCTATGGAAGGCTCATAATATATATAAGGAAGATGAAGGCACAATAGAAGGTAGGATTTTTATTATTATTTTTTATTTGTTTAGATCTAGATTTGTCATGTGACATTTTTATGCACACTTATGTTGTTTATCTAAGTTTGCAGTGTTGTTTTGCATAGGGTGTTTCCGAGCGAAAATCCCACCCTTACCCACGAGGGACTTCGAGTGCCTGATTTGGGAAGGTTTCTATTGAGCTTTATTCATCATCAAGAATTGGTACCACATATCAAACACACTCATATGCACATACAACTATAGGAATAACGCATTTCTGTCCAAGGGTTTCAGAGGTGGTGGTTGTTTCTAGCACTTTAGCTAGGAAACCGGTGGAGGATTCATCCTTTCACCTTGTGCTTCATGTTCAGCCTTTCAGAGAAGCATATTCATATTAGGAATTCAGGCCATTATATTTTACCTCCATGCAGTAGTAGTCCCTTCAAGGATTGCATATTACAGTCCTAAAGATCTATTGGAGGAAGGATTTTTTCATATCTAGAAACAAGCTATTGAGTCTCCCTCTCTGACAACACATTTTTTTGAAGTTGTTGATCCAGTCGAGGAGATTGGAGGAGCTAGATCTTGAGCTTCTAGCATGAGGATCTAGTGAAGGGATCAACCCTTCAAGCATAGATCTGATTGTGTATCATATTGTAGCCATCTATTCTTCAGATTTGCATACCTAGCAGTTATATTTGCAGGCCCTAAGAGGGTGATTTTCTAATATTATCAGATCTAAAAATCCTTTCTGGTTTATCATTGGAATCCATCATAGAGCCTAAATCTCTGTTTTCAGCATCATCGGAGCTCCAAAAATCCCTATATATAACTTTACATTTTCTGGCAGTTGTTTCCTCGACATTTTCCACCAGGGACAACGCATTTTTCCTTCTGGCAGACCAATAGTTATGTGATCCCTCTTGTGGGATCAATTGATGGTCATTCTATGCCATCTCTTTGGCTTGAGTGTCTCATATTTTTAGCACTATTGTATTGGTTTATCGATCTCCTCTATAATAAAATGACTCTGTTATTTCTTTGTATTTGATGGTGTATTCAGATTTATTGTTTACTTTTTTTTAGTTCTTATATTGTGTTTTAGTATTACTGCATTCTCCCTTTTGGGATATTATAGTGGTGTGAGAGCATGATCTTTGGCTCAGCATGTGGGCACTTCTTCATTAACATCAAAGAAGAAACAGAGAGTAGAGATCTATCATGAAGGAAAATTGCATTTTTTCCACTCTTCTTTGTAGATCCATGAAAGATATCTCAAAGGAGGTCAAACAAATGAAGAGAGAAAGGAAAATTGAGGATCCAAGAAGAATATTTGATGTGGAAGGTCCCACCACTTTCTATCAGCAGAAGAAAGTAGAGAAGAAAAGAGCTTTACATTATTCTACTAGATCCCCTTTATTTGAGAAGGAACGTGAATGGTATGAATATGAAGGAGACTTGGGGCATGAGACCCTAAGAAAATATTTTTATAAGTACAAATCACAACCAATAGAAATGAAGGAGAATCTCACTCTCCAATATTTTTTGCATCTCAAAGGAGATAAAAGATCTCAAAACAGCAATAGAAGAAAGAGGCATAGATTCTTATTGCCTACATTTGATGGATGTTCCAAAATCGGTCTTGGAGGAAAGAGTTAGCAACATTCTTTCTACAATATCATATAATAGAAAGAGAGGCTATGGAGATTGCAGCAATGCACCTAGAGGGTGGAGTAAGAAATTGTTGGTTTGGTGACTTGTCACACATGAAAGTGTCTGCTTATGCAGATTTCATTCAGAGACTGAAGAAGAATTTTGGTAGAAAGAAACCAGAGACATATCACATAGTGACATATCGCATCATTGAGGAGATAGCACATGAATATCCAAAGGAATATGTCCTCATTATCACTCAGGAGAACAAGCCTCTACCACCACCATTAGCTGCAACAGTACTTACATCAGGAGGAGGAGAACTTGCATACTTGCAATAAGATATTAAGATCTTGACATTTGCAACCCCATGCATGATTCATGAGATGCATGAGGAAGAGGAATATACCAGCACTAGTACAGTAGAAGAGTAGCCATCAGTAGTACCAGTCATTGGAGATACCATTGCACCGGTGGAAGGAACTCTTATAGATTCAGCTTATCCAAGGTTTGCACATACTTTCACCTCATATTACTTCAGTACCTCATATTGATATTTGTGAGACCATGCCATCAGTGAAAGTGCATAACCATGGATTAGAGCACCTTGTTGATTTTGAGTAGAAAATTATCACTTAACAAAGGACCCTTGACTTAATTAAGGATAATATGTATTTCTGTCCCAGTTTGTAATGGTTGAGCTACACCCAACACTTTGTGTTGAAGTGTGGAGTTGCTGAAGATGGGAGGAGCACACCCCTATTTAGTACAATGCCAGACTATGAGTTTAGCATTGTATGTGGCCATGAGACATCATATGTATCACCATGCATATCTAAAGAACTATCACTTAGCAGTAGTGATGATGATAGGGCCCCATTATTCTTGGAGCATTCTGAATGGAGCTTCACTCGTGAAACACTTGAGGAACAGATGATAGATGGTAGACATCTTGTGATGGAGAGTACTTTCCATTGTCAAGATGAAGTTTTCTTGATGAGCTCCTCACATCTCAAAGAGGATATTCTTCCTATAGTATGTATGGAGCCTTATGGGTTCCAATGGGCCTTTCTTGATAGGATCTCATGGACAGACCTCAATGGAGGTGCACTTCAACATTTCATGAATTGCACAGCTATTAAGATGAAGGGTGTTGATATTCTACATTGGGAGGATACCAAGATTGATCTGGGCATGATTCATCATCCACATTTGGATGAATGGATCCAGATGAGGAGGAGGAGGTTGCCTACCTTCCTACAGATCTATGATACCAGGCATCAAGAAGCATGGCTACGCTGGTTGCTTTGGGGTGAGTATGGATACTACCTAACATCTCAGATTTCCAGGATCTATGCCATGTATATCACTGATCACATGAAAAAATAGGAGGCATGGTTGCACTGGTTATTGCTGTGAGAGTTTATACATCTCATGATATATCTTATCTCCATGTATTTTTTTTTGTTTGGGTTATGCGTCATGTCTTTACACGTATTTTTGTTTGGGATGTATCTCATGTTCATTTATGTATTTGGGCTTGGGAGAAAGAATAACTCTCATATGATGTGGCATCAAGTAGCTTATTTGTATTATTATGATGACACATTCCACATGTCCATTAGTATGTTGTTGCTCCATGACTTGCATCATGATTATGTAAGGAAGCAGCAAGAATCCTTGTTTCTTTGGTTACTACTGGGAGAGTATGGTTTGATTTCTTCCCATACATTACATGATGATGATATAGGATGGAAATAGGAGGCTTTACAACATTGGATTTTGTTGAGTGATTATGGTCATTGTACATGGTATAACGATGATGTTATGTGGTAGCAAGATGCATTACTACGGTGGCTTGTCTTGAGAGAATATGGACACTACTTCTGGTACAATGATGATGCGGTCTGGTAGCAAGAGGCATTGTTGTGGTGGCTTCTATTGAGAGAGTATGGCTCTCATATCTATATTGATGCTGATTTGGCATGGCAACAAGAAGAATTACTGTGATGGCTTCTTTTGAGAGAGTATGGCTCTCTTGCTTATTTTCATGATGATCTAGCATGGCAATAGAAGGCTTTGTTGCAGTCGTTGTTATTGGGATAATATGCTTCTACATTTTTCATGTTCATCCATATGTCTCTACTTCTTGTTTTTCACTATGTTGATGTTATGTTTGGATCCTACATGGCTAGCAGGGCTAATGATGAGAGCATTGATAGATGAAATCTACTCTATGTATCATGGGTTGGAGAGATAGTTCTTGAGAGTGGACTTTCCACTTTGGGGAGGAACCACTTCATTTCATTAGGAGAATTTTGAGGTCTAAAATGGGTCTCCTAAGGAAATTATAAGATAATAGTGGAAATAATAAAATAATATTTGATGACATCATCAAATTTTAGAGGAAAAAAAGAAAAAACTAATTTTTCAACTGATATTCTCAGCTTATCTCCCAAATTTTCTACTCAAATTTCGAGCAAGAGTACTCGTTGGATGAAAAATTTAACTCCTCATCCAAGCAGTACCCGTTTTGGATACTTTCGATGGGTACTACTGCATGAAAAATGAGAAATACATGAAAAACGTGATTGCAATCATGTTTTTTATCTATTTCTCATTTTTCATGTAACAAGGTCCATCGAAAGTATGCAACATGGGTACTCCTTGGATGAAGAAATAATTTTTGCATCCAACGAGTACTCTCACTTTAAATTTGAGTAAAAAATTTGGGAGATAAGTTGAAAATATGAATTGAAAAAGTAGTTTTATTATTTTTAAATATTTTTACCCTTTTACTTAAAAAATGGTGAATCATCTCCCATGGTTGACATCATCATCTTGAATCCTATTGGTTCTTATAAATTTTATTTTTTTTGTACATTTTTCTTAGATGGCCTATTTTAGACCTCAGAATTCCCCTAATGCATGTATCTCATGTATAGAGGAGATCTTTGAAAGTTATATGGTTTCCACTTGGAGATTCATTGATGAAGAAGGGTATCTAACTTTTCAGTTGGAGGCTATTCTAGACATTCTAGAGAGGCAAATTTGGAGCTGGACATGCAGGACAAATTGTGACAAATGGGAAGGCCTTCCATATGATGATTTCATTTGGAGGGAGGATGTTTGTTGTAGCAACCACTTTTGTAGTTTCTTGAGGACAAGCAACATTTTGGTAGGGAGCACTAGCACATTTGGCCTGATTTTTGATGCCCATATCGTTGCTATTCCAACACATAGGCATCCGAAGAGCGACACTTTTAAGCGGGACAAAACGTGGTTAGCCATTGTGTCGCAATTATGACACTTCAATAAAGTGTCAGAAGAGCGACACATTTTTCGACGTTTCCAGACACCCGTCGCTCTTCTGACATTATCAAAATCGTCATTATTCCAACGTCATCAAAGGCATCACTATTTTGACGTTAGCCAAACTGTCAGTCTACCAACATTATCAAAATCGTCACTATTCTGACGTCAGTTAAACTGTCGGTCTTCTGACGATCCATAACTATCGGTCTTCCGACATTCCATAACGATCCATATCTGTCAGTATTCCGACGAGCCATAATTTTTGGTCTTCCGACTTTTATCAGGTTTTCAAAATAATGTCACAATTACGATGTTTAAAGTGTCACTTTTCCGATGGCTTTGGCTTCGCCCTTCCGATGGATATAGAAACTCTCTTCCTATGTTTATACCGTCGCTCTTCCGACGGAAACTAAAAAATATTTAAAAAAAATTGTTTTTGCTCAAATGGTGTGTTGATGAACTCTTGTTCCATAGTTTCTTCAGTCCCAGCTACTGAAGCATCTTTCGTGCTAATTTCCTAGCATATTTCTAGTTGAATAGCTTCATATACTCTAGATCTTCTACATTATGGTCAATTATTTCATTCTTAGTATCTAATGAATGAAATCCACCTTTTATAGTGTCATCCTGCAATACAAACTCCATTTTTCACTGGCTGGCTGCAAAAAAATTTCCACTTTGTCATTTCTACAAGTCTTAGATTGCTCATTGGTACTGATTTATGAGTCAAACTTAGCAGTCTCATCAGTTATTGTGTTAATGTTCCAATAAATATTATTTGAGTAAACTTCCACCTCAAATTTTTATTCCTGTTCTTTAGTCAGAACTGCAGTAGCTACAACCTTGGAACTTGAAAAAACATCAAGAACAGGAGGGTTGTCATGAATATCTCTTAAACTTGGAAGCACAATTCTTGCAACTTTCCATTTTTCTGTATGTGTATGATCAACAAACATTTGGTACAATCCCAATGTTTTTTTGAACAGAATCGCCACATAAAATCTCCACAATATCAACAAATGTTGATGGAAGTGTTTTAGCCATTTCCAGAAGTTCTAACCTAACATAATACCCACTCTGCCAGCAAACTATAAATGCTGCCTTGATTGACAGACATCACCTATATCGGGGTGGTGTGCTGGATAGATGTGATGCTGTCTTCCCATGGAGTGCATCTGAAAACCATGAAATTATTTTTTTCCACAGACAATATGATGATCAAGGAGTCTTGTGTGAAACAATGAAAGCCAATTATGCTTTGCATAAAAATAACCCTTAATATTTGGTAGAATTATTTGACTTGTCCATGGATAATGTCAAGAGACCACTTTATTCGCTGCCCAAATATTTGTGGCAATTCCTTGATACTGATACGAGGGATTTTTCTTAAGGAAAATAAAAAACTAGCCATCCAATAGAAATATATTCCCATGTCTTTGAAAAACAAATTAAGTATGATGTCAATACCCAACGATAGAAAAAAATACAGAATATCTGATTATGTGAATTATTTATAAATGTAGAATATCTGATTGTGTGAATTAGTTGTAAATGCAAAGATAGTAGAGTGTCATTCCCTCTTAATTTATCTCATTTATTACCAACAGAGATATGTATACTTTATTCCTTTTTAAGGGTTTTCATCATTCATTGCATAAATTAAGGAACTTTTTTGAATCAACATTTTCTGTTTGGTCACCTCTAGAGTTCATATCATCTCCATCATCCAAAGACTAAATTCTGTGTGACTTTTCCGGTTTGGCTCAAATGCGTTGAATATTATATTATAACAATTCTTCCTAGAATGTGTGCTTTGGTTTCATAGCATGCACATGAAAATAAAAATGTACTGGAAACCAGTGAAAGATAACGAGGGAAAGTTTCTCCAATAATGGAGACTTGTAAAATTTTACTTAAGTAGGAGAGTTTTTATCTTTTTCTAAGGTTGAATTTGTTTCTTTCATGGAACAAATAAACACATAAGCACATCATAGGTCAGAGAGGTAGATGACAAGAATAACAAGCACACCAGAAATCCTGACTTAAAAAACCCAAAAAGGCAAGCATATTCTCTTGCACACTGAGAAAAAGGGGACTGTACCACAAATACCCCACCCTAAAAAAGGGAAAAATAGCAAGCATATACTCCTACATATGAAGAGAAAAAGAATTGACATCACAACGAAAGACAACTTTAACTTTCACAATCAAAGCCAACTACTTAAATCTACTCAAATCCTAAGATCTAAAAGGGAAATAATCCTCCTGAAAAGTTCTTTCACATCAAATTTTAATGTAATTGCGATGTAACTAAGGCTTCTATGATTATCAGAAGTGCATGAAGAGAAATAAATCATATTACTCTCTTCTCTCACTGTGTTATTCTTAGTCTCTTTAAGTTGAAAATAAATATTTCATCCATTTCTCTGTTCTTAGCATGAATCTCTTCTTAACATTCATGCTAGATTTTTTATATAGGATGAGTAATGGAAATGGGTTGAAAAGCTAATTCATATAAACATGAAATATATATTGCATAATATGCCAATAGAAAAGCACCATTAACAAGGCATTTTTTCTATTTTCCAAATTTTCTTCTAAAATATAATTACTAAAAGTACTTCTCACATGTTATAACATTTCCAGAACCTAACATGGCACACAATAAAATTTTTTCCTCTCTTTTACACTGCTTACTATGCTGCTTAAAGTAATATAAAATTTGATTAGCACAAATAATATACAATGAGCACAAGACTACTTAAGGCCAAGAGAAAAGCCTTTAGGTTTGAGTGTGCCTTAAGTGCATAACCTACTAAAGACTCTTTTCAAATATAAACAAAAAACTCATCTCACTGATAATTTCTCTGAACAAAAGCATCCCAAAAAGTTCTCCAGCTACCCTGGTAAACTTGTTGATAATTGAGCATGCACCCAGAATGGCCAGCAAAACCAACAAGAATGCAATCCACACACATACCCTCTGTATAATCAGCAGAGTACTTGTAGTTATTTAATGTGAATGCACACTTATTTGCATAAATATCTATTGTTATTAATAAAAAAACTACAAAAATACATCATACTACAGGTATCAAACATTCTACTATTGCAATTTAGAATGAATTGGTAACTTGTTGACATAAGGTGATCAAATTTGAAGTGCATACCACCCTGTCCAAGCCAGAAATAACTTTGGGCCTAAGTCTTCTCTGTCTTTGGAAAATTTGTACATGAATGTATACATAAGCACAATAGGTTCAGCCACCCCAAGAATTAACAAAGGCTGACCTCGAAAAATAGAATGGATGATGCCACATATTGTAGTGGATGACAATGTTTGAAATGCGGTCAGGATTCCATCTGCAGTGTATTTTGATACTCAGTTTTTAATAGCATTTATCAGTAAAGCCTCAAGAAAGAAAAAAATGCAGCTTTTATTAATCCTATTGCTATTTTTTTCCCATATTTTCTGTGAAATTATTGACCAATTTCAATGGAAGATTCATCTGAATAACTAAAGTGATTGGCAAATTTAAAGAATGAATTTTTTCAAGGGATGAATGTTAATATGCATGTAATGAATGCTTGTTAGTCAATACTATTACATGAAAACTATTCCTTTCATATATTATTAGTTATGCCACAAATACAACTTGACTTGTATTAGCCTTCCTATGGAGGAATTCAACTCTAGATGTAACAATATGGAGTGCACATATGGTAGATTTCAATGAGGTCTATTACTTTCACAGACGATCAATAATCTTCAAATCCCTTTCCCACAAAAAACTTGCATCTCCTTGCGATATAGATATAGTGGAATGAAGTTTTCCTTTTTCAAAGTGTAGATCAGACCAAGGCCCCTAATTTATATATGGACCTTGAATGTACATGAAGCTGCAAAATCCTTTACAACAACCTCCTAGTAATTTAGAACAAATTTATTTTTCCAAGATATATCTCGAGTCCTTTGGTGGAGTTTATCTCTAATGCAAAAAGTTCCTCAAGTGTGCTACCCTTTTTATTAGAATCATTTTCAAAAGACCAGTTAAAGAATACTACAATGATTCTCAGAATCATTTCTCTTGTATTTCCAAGAGATATCAAAGAGTACTTAAGTGCAGTTTATCTATAATGCCGAAATCTCCTCAAGTGTTTCACCATTTTTTTACAATCATTTTCAAAAGGTCATTTATTAAATCATACTACAATGCTTAGAATCATTTTCAAAAGGTAATTGGGTCATAGCATGGAAGGTGCACTTATAATGGGCTAACCAATGCCCATCATAGATTTTGGGGCTTTAAAGGGTATTTTAGGGTTCGTATTTCTTAATAAGCAGGGTTCAAGGTTTAAAGCCTTCGCATTTTTGGTATATTGTGTTTAAAGTTTTAGGGTATAAGATTTAAGATGTAGGATGAACTAGCTCAAGGACATTGGATACTAGACTTGTTATGCTATCAGATTGATGTTATACTCTGCGATTGAGTTGGATATTATAGAATTTTTGCAAAACCAGAAAATATACTTGGGAAAGATTGTGATTTGAGTTTTTAGTTGATTCACATATTTCTAGGTTTTATTAGAATTTCAGTGCATTGAGCAGAATGAAGTGTTAACATATGAGGTGAGCTAATTGTTACAGCTAAAATTCAGCATGTATAGATTTTCATTCTAATCAAATTTAATATGATAATGTAATTTCCTTTTGGCTGGAAGCAAGTGCTGATGCTGGAGGAAACTCTTCCCTCAAATGGAATAAGCCTGCATGATCAACACAGTGCTATGCGACTCGATATAGACAACATTTCTTATGAGGTTTCTCCATACAATTTGTTAACTATATATAGACGAATGGATATGAAAAGTGAAGGAATTGATTTGTTTTATTCGGAAATATGGCATGTTTCCTCCCCTTATTTATTCAGGAATTGTTATCTCTATAGGAGCAGATTGGCTATGTTATCACAGGACTTAGTGAGGAGACTATTTCCAAGTGTTTAGAGAAAAGCTTGTACTGCTCAAAAATAGAGTATACTTCTCAGAGTATGGATATTGAAGTCAAATGTAGCATTTTCCAGGTATTTATAATATTTGTGGGGAGATTATCAAAGAATGAAGCAGGCTTGGACTTTAAAATTTGTTTGTAGATTTATAGGTTTAGTTGGTAGTTTTAAAGTGTAAAATTTTCTCCCTCTTCAAATTCAAAAACATATGGAAACCCTTGCTTCTGAGAGTATGAAAATTTTGGTATGAATTTTTTATACATGAAGAGTATGAAGAAAGAGATGAATTGGGAAGTTTAAAGTGTAGCCACAGTTATCACGAGACCTGCACCAAGCAATGGTTGCTTTAGAAAAACAAGTGTCCAGTCTGCAATATTTATGTCATTTCATAGCAGGAAAATTCTGGTCTGCTGCATTTTTTTCTATTTCTACTAGGAAAATATTAAGATCAGTGCTTTGATGAAGAAACAAGCCCTTCCCTCGATTTTCTTTCCTTGGGCTGGTGTTTAAACTTTTAGAATATCCTGTACATGTAAATATGCTTTGTGCAACCTGCATTCTCATGACTATTCCTTTGATAATGTTCTTTTTTTTCTGGTAAATTATTCTTATAATATTCCTTCTACAGGTATGGCTAGCGTTATTTCCATTTATATGGCTAGCAGCAAGCCCTTCCCTTGATTTTATTTCCTTGTTCTATTTTCTTCATCATCAAATTCTTGTTTTAGGTGGTGTTTCCTTTCACTTCTAATAACCTTGTTGATTTTGTTTATCATCGTAACCATTCCCCTTGAAAACTTTTTCTAGGTGGCCTAACTCAAGTTAAATGCTCTTTACTATAAATCTTCATAGCTCTATTCACTAATGTGTTGATTGCACCAAGTTTTTATACCAAGAAATGATGTGAGCTAGAATGTGAGTGTTTGTGTGTATGTCTAATTCATAGACTTGGTGAGCTAGAGAACCATCCTCTATTCCAAAAATCAAAACATCTATAAAGGGTATTCCGTTCAAATTTTTTATTTCCATTGTGAACTTAATGCTAGTGTTTTGGTTATTCATATGCTCTAGGGATCTATCTAGGTTTTCTTTCCCATGAGGCCATACTATTTTGTCATCCTCAACATATCATTTTGACCTTTTAGGTTTGACTGGAAAAAACATGATGGCTTATTTTTCAAAATTCTCCATATATAGGTTGCCTATTGTCAATGATAGCAGAGAACCACCTTCAATTTGTTCCTAAAACCACCATACTATTTTGACATCCTCAACATATCATTTTCACCTTTTAGGTTTGAGTGGAAAAAACATCATGGCTTATTTTTCAAAATGCTCCATATATAGGTTGCCTATTGTCAGTGATAGAAGAGAACCAATTTCAATTTTTTCCTAAAACCACCTTCAATTTGTTCATAAAAGAATCCCTTTGGACTTATGAAGTGAGTAGATTTATGGCATACCTTTACTAGGTTCATTGTCACTTCATCATAGGTTCATTATCAATTCATCATATTCTTGAAAACCATTGTGGCTTTATCTATAAACTTGAATGAACTCGAGTCAGCCCCAAAATAAGCGGAGTTCTATTCAGAAGGGTGAGATTGGTCATGTTTGGTCAAACTCACCAATACTCAATGACTGTGACTAGGCTTGATCAAGGTCAATAGGCTTGATCAAGGTCAATTGAATACGATTTTTTTTTAGCTACATTAGCTGAAATATTTTGCATGCCATGGCCTTTATGAATATCGTATGTACTTTTGATACATTAAATTAATTCCAGCTGAGTTTCACCAAGTTGCTAAGTTGATTGTTGATTTTGGGAGTGTCTGAGTTGTGTGTTGGATCCTCTGATCTTGAAACAGATAGAGAACGAGAAGGAAAGGTGGAAAATCTAAATCATAAAAATGGTTTAACAAAAATAAAAGACACTAGCAATGAAAGCTCTTGCCCTTAATCAAGGAGGGAGAACCTCGTTCGTATGGTGCTTCTTAGGCATTCACCGGAAGGCTAAAAAAGGATTTAAGGTTTAGAACAGCCACATATATTTTAGAAACACATTAAAGGTGGTGTGAGAAAGCACATCTAGGGTAGAATCCCCCATACTGAATTGAATGACATGTGAGGGAAATAACATTCATTTTCAAATACACAAACTATAAAATGTATATAATTTAACAGAAACTTCAATTTCTTTAAGTGATAAATTCCAAAAACACTTTGTAAGCCAGAAGTGTTCAACAAGCCAAAAATAGCTATAGCTGCAATTAAACAAGGCCAACATCCTTTACATAAAAGATACATGAAGCTGGCTCAAATTAAAATATTCCTTCAATGACAAACTAAAGGGAAACATTCTCAAGCTATGCTTCTTCATAACTAGAGACACAATGCACAATAGCATTGCCTTCAATATTTTTGAAGAAACTGAAACATTTTAAAGTCCCTGTTAGTCTCCTCGGTGATTTGATAAAACTGTTATTTAATAAACTTCTGCCGCATAAATGTATGAAAATTAATAAGAAAAGAAAAGCTAAGTAACAAAGCCTATTGAGGGTGAGAGTATCAAGAAAATTTAGACATATTCACAGAAAAGTGAGTCTAGAAGACCCCTTTGGGAGATATTGCAGAGAAAACACATTGAAACTAACTTCTTCACTGCATCCTTGCTAAAGGACATCACATAGTACAGGAATTGTCCCATAGATTGCCTAAGGATTAAAGAAAGCTTTACACAACAAACCTAGAAGGCATTTTTCCGACATGCTATTTTCGGAAGTTTACAGATTGAAAATAGCCTAAAACCCATATGATATTTTGCAAAATTCATCCAAAATGATACTGGATAATCATGTAGATTGTCTTCAGTATTCACTTTAGTCTTTAGACCATTTTGTCCTAAGATTAGTCCTATGGTCTAACTCGCATTATAAATCAAATCCTTAATAAGAAAACATTATCTAGATTTTTAATTCATACCTAGCACCTAAACCAATGGAAGTCTGGAATTCAACCAAATGTATTAGAGCAGACCTGCAAC
>JAXQQM020086058.1:0-29555 GCA_034641835.2 Pinus albicaulis
GCACGATGGTGGGCCATATGACATAGCGGAGACGAAATAACAGGCGAGCAACTTCCAGAGAATATCCGCCGTCGGATTATGATCAGCAGATCTGATGGTTCAAACAAATTCCGCTGCCCGACGATTGTTCAGACTTTAACGCGCGGAGAAAGCAGTTTTCGATCCCGTACCAAAGACACGCGGCACATGTTTCTATGGGTGGCTGCTCCCGCGGTAAAATACGTGGTTTTAGAGTAGGGGTGGTGCGGGGTACCAGCACAGTTCTGCGCGCGGGGCCCCTCACACGGGCGATTCACGCTCCATTGATTGAGCGATCGGAAAGCCACCATTTGCCCAGACATAAGGGAAGGGTCAATTTTTCTTTTTGACTTGTGGTTTCGAGGTCGGGTCGTGGTGGCGATGGGAAAGGGCTGAGCCACAGAGGCTTTGGTCTAATAAGATTTCGATGCGGGTTTTAAGCTTTGGCCAAGTGCATTTTACGGCAGGGGATGGCGTATTTAGCGGGAGCATCGAGATTTAGCCACGGTGGAGGGTACGAAGAGATTTAGAAAAGGTGGCCGGCCGAAAATTTACATGTGGGAGTAAATATGTACAACGGGATTACACGACCCTACAGGTAACCACGTTCTGTAGCACACATCACGGTCAAGTTGTTCATTCACATTGAAATACAACACTTGGTAATCCTGAGCGAAGATAAAGTTTAGGGAATTGGGACTAGAAGGTGGGGCCAAGGTAATTCATATCTTACAGGGCCCTGCTTGAGGACTCAATAGGATTAATGTAGGTCCAGATACAACTAGAGGGGATAGGTAAGAATTTTTGGGTGTCTTAGTGGCCAAATCTAGGGAATTTTACCTTCTAGAGCAAAGATCCTAAGCTAAAATTGCTAAACATATGGATAGAACCCACAAAGAAATATTACGTCATACTATATAGCGTCTCTGAGAAGATCAGGTGGAGCTCCTCCATATGGAGTTGTAATATGTGTGTAGATGCATGTAATGTGCATGTTCATATGGGGTCATCATCAAGCTTGTAAAATTTCATAACAAGCCCGGGTGTTGCTATTACACTTTTCATTTAAAGTCACTTCATGAATAAAGAGAACCTTGCAATGTACCGAAGTTAAAGCTTCAAACAAATCTATGATAATATTAGAATGGGAAATGATATCTACAATGAACCTCATGTAAAAGATAAGTCTTTCATGTTTCTGGTTTAGCAAATCCTTTCATCTTTTGGGATGTGATGATTTGTCTCAACGCCAAACTAATGAGAGCAAACCTGAAGCTGGCTTGGGTATGATTTTAGTCCAAAAGACAAATTCATATGACCCAAATTGTAAATAAGCTATTTTTGTCTTTAGATATATGTAAAAATAATGCATACATTTTCCCTGCGAAGTTACATGAAGATCTGCCCAAGCAACTCTTAACAGGTAGATTAATTGGTGGTTATGGCCGCCTCCTTTGCTGAGAAACAAGAGAAAACACCCACGAAATAACAAAAATAGGGAAACAACGATCTTTGACACACTGAATTCTTTTGGAAACAGCTACATCAATTTTTTAAGGAATGCAAAATTACTTCAAGAGGGAAGAAAATATCTAGAAGAAACAAAACTTCGTATCTTCAAGGCTTACATCTTTCAAAATTTTGTAGAGCCAATCAACTTCAAGGACTTGTAGCTGCCTCTTTTATTTAAACGTGTTAAAATTGGAAACTAGGGAAAAAATCCATTTTTGGATAGCTCCAATTGGGAAGATAATTGCAACATTGAACTCCTCTCTTCGAGAGGACCATAATCGATATAAAGTTTGTCTCATTTGGACAAGTGGAAGTGGTTTTTTTTATTTTATCCTCTCACACATAATTTTTCAAGCTAGGCCCCTCACCTTATGTCATCTCAATTAGCCAAAGAGACACGTCTATTCATCTTCCATCGTATTATATAAATAGGGGAGCCTTCTCCCTCATTTGGACACATGATAAGGGCTTGATCTATGGCTGAGGAAGTTGTGGTCTTCAAGGAGGGAAAAGAAAAGTCTGTTGTTGGCTTGACTTCTATTCTAGGCTGAGTCTTCCACAGATGGTCAGCTGCAGGTAAGGGGTATCTTTTTTGGGTTATCTCTCTATTGTTGGCTCATACTCTGGTAGGCCAAGTTAATTTTTGGGCTCTTCTCTGAAGGAGTAACCCTCTCCTCACGAGGCTGCATCACTGCCCTCTTATTTCTGTTAGGGCTTATGCATATATCTCAAGGAATGGAGGACAAGATTTCTATCATGGTTAGAATCTCATTCTAATCAAGGCTCCTTATATCTTAAGGTAAGCTGTAGCTAAGTGGATGATTTTTGGATGGTTATCAATGATTATTGTGCAGCCCTAACCAGTCTCAGGTGGATGACTTATATATTCATCCCTAAAAAGGCTTATCCTTCTCGGCTATCTACACTTCATGCATATATTACAGTTGTGATTATATCACTATTTTGTTTATTCTTAAGGGATGTCATGATCAGATCTTCAGATTGACAAGTTAGCATTGACTTTGAACCATTGTGCTTTCCTCTCTCTCTCTTCTGAACATTTGATGATTAATAATAAGACGATTTGAACAAGGTTTTTTCCCTATCTTGTGCCATATTCTTGTGTCTTTCTATCTTGGCTCTTCTTCAGCATCTATCATTTATGTTCTTTCGTTAGTTACTGTCATATAATGTTTTAAGTGATCGCTAATGGAATAATGGGAATTTGTTTGAATGAAGTATATAACCTATGCAAAGAACATATTTACTAAAATTAACATGATTTTAGAGCTAGGTTGAGGACAAGCCCAAGACAAAGAAAGAAATCACTAAAGAGATGCAGAAAAATCTCCATGGTCCCTTCCTCCTCCAAGATCAGACAACATTGAATTATGAAGATTTCCAATTTCTGGGTCATATGGATTTGCTGGAATTTTTGCTATTGCAGACAGACAAGGCCTGAAAGTTGATGTAACGGCTAATCTGGCCCTCATTTGAGAATTTCCTTTCAAGAATCTCTTAGGATTTTAATTTTATGAATCCCCATGCGCTAAAAATTCCAGGGTTTATGGCACCGTTCTTGAAGCTCAAGAAAATAAGCGAAGAGCTGGAAGGTTAAGGACTATAGTGCACAAAGTTACATTTCAGAGATGTGAATTACATGACTGAGATACAAGTTATTCCAAATGTGAAGACAAAAATGCAATATAGTAATGTGAGGTTGCTGCCAAGGTTTGACAATAGTTCAAGGTAGTTTGTGTTATCTTCTGAGGTATGACAACATTTTTTCTGAGGTATGACTAGATGTCACCTTAATATATGTTAGAAATAGCAGCGACCTTGATGACATGACAAGTGATATGTATATGACAGTAAGCCTGATGTATAACAATGATATTGATCTTTATGATATATAACCTTGACTAACTGGCAGCAACCTTGTTATAGGGTAGTCATTCTTGTTATATATGCAGTCACCTTATTACATAACAGTAACCCTTGAGACTGTGGTACATATTAGAAATTAGGTCATATAATAGTGATACATTTGGAAGTATGACAGTGATTAAAATGACAGTTGTCTCCACAAAATCTAAGCTCTTCTATATACCCATGTGATGCAACGTAATCTGAGTTATGGAAACTATTATCATTCTGAGTAAGCAAGAAACGTGACAGTGATCTTAAATGACAGTGAAATGTGGCAGACATGACAGATATATATACCCTTGTACATTGGTGCAGTGGAAATCTCAGTTCAATCATGTCAATGCACATTTTAGTTCAGATCTTGTTAAGGCTAAATATGATCAAGTTCGGTGCTTCGTAAGATCTCATTTCAAAGTACCACCATGGCTACATGTAGTATTCCCAAATGGGGAAAGCAGCAATACAATGTATAAAGATAGGAAAATAATGCAGATCATATTTTATATACAAAGAGGCAAATATGGAGACCTTTCATTTGTTATTACAATAGCAAAATAGATGTAAAATATGGCCCATAAGATGCATAACAAAAAAAGCAAGCCTTCAATGAAAGGAATCCCTAAAATTGAGGTGCTGCAACCATATATAAAGATTGTAAAAAGCCTTACAGCGTTATTTTATTGGCTCTACATAGCTGTATATTACACATCAGATCTAGAGCAAATAAGTGCATAAAAAGTTGTATCTACATCAGATCCATGCACTATACAAGCTCCTCTAAAGAACCCCCTTGGGGTTTTCAGCAAAACACCAAGCACAAGTTGTAGATCTGAGATGTAAGACTGCAGATCTACTGAAAATTATAGATCTGGAAAGTGTGGCTGAACTGATATAGGCAATAGAATAGTATCCTCCAATAGATCTCCAAAGTGAAGGGAAGGTCCCCAACATTTAGAAAATCACTCTCCAAATGGTGTACTGAACCACCCTGCAACTGCACCTACAAAAATAATGCAGATCTGGAATTATATTGTGTTGTAGGGATCAAAATATAGTTGGCCTCATGCCAAGATTTGAAAATGATGCTCCAACCCTCCAATATTGTCCTCCCAATTAAGTAGAAACCTCCTCCACTGAAAAGGAGCATTGAAATGGCCTAGATCTGAAAGACCTAGTCTCCACATGTTGTAGCTTGAAAAAAAACCAAACCCTTAACAAGATATGCACTGTAGTTGAAAGAAAAAGCTTGGCCCTAAGCCAGATAGTGGACAATGCAATACAAACTCTCCCACGAGCTACTCAATGGGAAGAGGTGGGATTCCCGATTAGGAACAACCAATGCTAAACAACATTCAATTTTAGTTAAACAACAAGAGAAATATATATGTCTAAAAAAACCATATATTCATAAAAATATGATAAACATCAACAACCTTCTAATGCTGCTCTTAGTCATCAGTAATTTTTACTATCTGTAGATGACTAAATATTGGTTATAGATTTATAAAAACAAAATTCCCTGAATATTGTGAGTTTTGGAAATCTCACTGCCTTCATTATCCTTATGGAAAATGTTTCACTATTCTACCATTTTTCCATTCCATGTTCACCCTGCCACTCCTAAAGGACTCCTTATGGGCTTTTGTCACTCATCTCCATCCTTTTTTCCCACCTATAACCTCATTACTCTGTTTTTCCCTTACCCATCACTCCATTTTCCATCTAGGGTTACCAGTAAGCCTATTCCTTCCCATGTTCACTAGGTTCCTCAAGCATTGATGGTCTTCAAACTATCTTTTTAGGTTCTTTAGATAAATCAAGTACATTGGATTTTAGATCTTCAATACACCACTTTGTCAATACTCTATTTTACACTTGAAGACTCCAAGCCAATTTTCAGTCAAAGACCAGGTCAAAAGATCCTCCCACTAGGAAAATTAGGGTTTTACATGGTTGAAGGTCATCATTAGGTGTTTAAGGCACTACTTTTCCTTTGCTAGAAAGTTTCCAAAGAAGTTTGTCTTATCAAATCATAAAATACAAGTAAAGAAAGGGAAACAAGTGGGTATTGAAAGGAGAATTGGGATTTTGAGCTTAATGGCCCACTTAAATGTCAAAACACTGACCACTTGCAGCAAATAACCTGGAGGTACACCAAAAAACCAAACATGAAGGGAAGTCTTTCAGAGATTATTGATGAAAAAGGGAAAAAGGTGAGGTGAACTGGACATAAATGAATGAACTTGAAATGGCTATAGAGAACTTAGAAGACAACACTAATAATTGTTTTCAAGCATTCGAGACACCTAAGGTTTTGAGAAGATGGTCAAAGAAGGTGAGATGATAAGTTGAACTCCATGATTACAGCAAAGGGAGTCTAAAGATATCATTGTTTTTAAATATTCCAAACTTGTCCAAAGAAGTCTGTCATGCCAAAAATGATCAAAAGATAGTTTTAGCTCCATGGTGTAGGTAAAGGAAGATTTAGAAGCTGCCAGTGTTTGCAAACATCCCAAAGTTTGCCAAGGTAAAATGTATCATTGCCTCAAATAACAAGGATGTAAAGAGTATTAGTGAGAAAGGCAAAGTCAAAAGTTTTCAATCACTTGCAAAGAAAACTATGAGTTGACTTTAGGTTGGAGGTACTAGGGTGTGGAAGCATCCTAAAAAGTTTCCAAGCTCAACCTATCATGCCTAGAGACTATTAGTAAGAAAGGTAAACTTAGTGTTTTCAGGCACCTGCAAATCAGAAGTGGTCAAAGAAGGTAAAAGACATAGTTTTAATTCCATGGTGTAGGCAAAGGAGAGTTTTGAAGGTATTGATATGTGAAATCCTCCCAGAGGTGTTTTAATGAGCTTATCATGACAAAATGAGCAAAGGGAAAGTCAAATTCATCATTTCAGTAAACCTGTAGAGCAAACAGTGTAAAAGGTTATTCAAAGAAGGTAAGGAGTTGAGTTAGACCTCATGATGGAAATGAGAGAAAATGTTGGAGCTGCTACTGTGTGAATATTCCAAACTTATCAGAAAGAGTTTTCATGCCTAAATAACACATATTTCATTAAATTTGGAATTAAATAGTGGATCTAGAATTTCAAAATAACCAAAAAACACAATTTTAGTGATGTCCTCGTAATAACAAATTTCAAAATTTAATGAAATATGTGTTAAATGATCAAATTAAATTTCATGGTGCAGACAGAGGAGGTATTTAAAGCTACCATTGTGTCAAGGTGAATAGTTCAAATCCTTAGGATTAAAGAATAATGAAGTTTCATAACTCAAGAAAACCTGCAAAGAAAAAAGGTCAAAGAATTAGTGACAAAGGAATATCAATGAAAAGTGACAAAGGCTTAAAAACTTTAGAAAGGGGGTTGTGAAGGTAGAAAAATATAAAAATCATGGAGCCTATAAAGGTCATTTCCACACTCCAACAACTCATTACGCACTTGCAAAGTCATCAGAGCATTCAGGAGAGAAGACTGTGAGTTTTTCAGGTCAAAAAATTCGCTAAGTGTTGAGGCATTGCGCATTCAAGTCGGTGTTGCGTTCCTAGAGTCGGGTGCTACGCTCCTGGCTATTTCTCTCATGCAAATTTATTCGGTGCTGCACGCCTGGAAGTAGACATTGTGTGATTGCCCTATTTACCCGACAGGCCCGACAAAAGACCTTGGCGCTACGCACCTGGCACAAGGCGTTGTGCCTTTGCCTGAACCGACACACCGTTTTCCTGGGCGGTGTGCGCTTGGCTAAGAGGGTCCCCTACACCATTTCAACACTCAAAACCCCTCAAATTTTCTACAAGTCATCATCAAGGGTTTTTCAAGCATCTTTAAGGAGTAAGTACAGCTCATCAGGCCCTTTCCAAGTATTTTGTCATCATTTAATTAAAGGAATGGAACCCTAAGGAGATAAACTAAATTTCATGCTTAAAATCACTGATGAAGCCTCATTCATTTGCTTGCAAAAGAGAGTTAGTGACAAACAGAGGGTTGCATTGTTGGAGGTTGCCCATTCACCTAAGCTGTCCCTAAACTCATTCCTTCATAAAGCTCTGTCCCTTACACTGCAAACATATTGACCATACATTGCCCTTTTTTCATTTCAAATTGACATAAGTACAAGGTGTCAACGTAGATTTTAAACAAGCAGCAAAGGGTGGTCATTGAGCTTTTCCTCTCACTCACATTCATATACCTTTACCCTCACTCACTCATCCATATCATTCACTTGTAAAGGCTTCCATTCCACCATCCCTTCAACTCGATTCTTTTGTGCAGTCATAGGGTTTTGCTCAAAACAGAGTGATCAAAATGTCAAGGGAAGGTGACAGTGATAGTGGTGAGGAAGGCCAAATTCCAAGGAGGCATAAACACGAAGGTGTAAAAATAAATAGGTTTTAACCCCTCGACACCTTAGAGATGATGGCCTCTCCCATGACTGTTTCATGTTTCCAGAATGTGGGATGTTTTGATTTTTGTGAAAGGACAGGTGCAAAATCACCCTTGAGCTTACTAGACTTTTCATTATTAACTTACATGACAAGCAAGTTAACTTTGCAGGAGTGACCTTTGAGCTATCCTCAGATGATATTTCCAATTCCACAGGCATACCTAGTGTAGGGGAGAAATGGTTCAAGCAGGCTAATCTTGACATGAGCTACTATGAGCCCTTCCTAAATCCTAGATACAAAGACAACTGCAAATCCATCTTTCCTCTCTCACATTTTCTGGAGAGATATGCACCTTTGATTAGAATTATCATGAAATATTTTACATGTGAGGGAAGGTTCTCCAGGCTTTAATCCTATCACATTAGGCTATTAATGCACTTTACTAGGGTTAGGATGCTACACCTACCCTATTACCTCTACAAAAGCATTAACAAGATGTCCTATATTGTACAGAAGAGAGATTTACCTCAGCAGATGCAAAGCTTATTTCATCACTCTTTGATTAAGATGGTTGTGTTGCACCAATTACAACAGAAGGGAATTCCACGGGAGGTTTTCATTGCCCATGAAGTGTTCACCAATCCATAAGCCCATCCTCAGCAAAATATGCCTTCATCATCTCATCCTCCTGTCCCTACTCCTCCATCACCTCCTACTGGACATGTTTCACCATCTACACATATTCCTTCACCTCAGGACAACCCTCCTTCATCACCCTCTCATAATGCATCAGACAATGAGGGAAGTGACAATGAACAATCAAATGTAAATGAGGGAAAGGGAAATAATGAATCAAGCAATGAAGAAGAAGGAAATGAGGAAGCAGATGTCAATAAGGAACAAAATGAAGAAGAAAATAGTGAGGAGTCAAACAATGAAAAATCAATTAGTGAAGAAGATGAGGGAAGTGTAGAAGATAGTGAGGATTCAGAAAACAATGAAAAAGATACCCATGAGTCAGAAAACAGTGAGGCTCATGATAGTGATGAAGGCAGTGCAGAAAATAGTGAGGAAGTAGAAGACAGTGAGGAAAAGAGCCATGAAGAAAGAAATAAGGCAAACAACAGTCAAGGTAATGAAAGAGACGTTGATTTCAATGAAGCCAGTATCAGTTAGACAGAAGATATCAGTACAGGAGAAAGAAGAAAATAAAGGAGAAATGATGTCAGCATGGAGGATGTAAATGAAGCAAAGAGCATTGAAGCAGAAGGAAATGATGATGTTGACAGTGATAAGGTAGAGAGCATGGAAACAGATGACAGTAATGATGTTGAGAGCCATGAAAGAAGAAATGATAATGATGGCAATAGGTCAGAAAGCCAACAAATCAATGGATCAAATGAGGAAAAAGAGACAGAAAGCACCAGTGCTAATAAAAACCACGAGGACAGTGAGGATACCCATAATGATGACATTCATGATGGCAGCAAGACTGAAGACAATAAAATGATCATAATTGAACCTTTTTCTTTGACCTACCAAAGAGGAATTAGGCATGTGTTTTCTGCCCTCAAGAGGCAAGGGACCATGCCTTCCACATCAACCAAGCAACTTAAAAAAGGCAAAGAGAAGGTCATGGATGAAAAAGAAGAAGACCATCATGACACTAAACAAGAATTTGAACTCATTCATGTTGACAGTGATGATGAAAATGAGGCAAGGATCTCAAGCATGTTGCTCAAGAGCAGATATGCCCAAATTAAATATTTGCAATCCAATCTAGGTAGGGCTAGGAATGTCATCCACTATTATGAAGTTGAAAATAAGCAAATGGAGGCACAAAAGGAAATATATGATGTTAGAGCTATCAGAGCTCAGAAAGAGGCTGCAAAATCCAAGGCCAAGCTAAATGAGGCCTTGGATAGATATGGAGATACTGATGAAGAGGAAGAACAACTTCCTATGAGGAGGCCAAGGATAATTGGCTTAAAGGCGGCCTTAGCCAAGGAGAGAGAGCAAGAGGCATCCTTAGCAGAGTAGCTCACTCCAAGTGAGCTGCTTGCCATGGAGATTAAATATGATCGGGAGCCTTGGATTGAGAGGGCTAATATGCACTTAGAGGGTCTATTGGAGAAGACAAAGAGGGACCTATACCTCCAAAAAAATATGGCAAGGCACTATGCCTTTAGGAACAAAATTGCAAGGGCCAAGCTCAAAAGAGCCCTTGCTAAAATTCAAGCCCTCAAAGAGGAAAAAAAGCAAATAAAACCTTGAAATAATTTCCTATGCTTCCATACAGGCATCCCAAACACCGTGAGGAAGACAATTTCAAATTTTGGCAAGTTTTTGGAAATTTTGGTTTTTGACTGATTTAAAGTGCCAAGGGCGCAACGCCCCTGGTGCTACGCTCTTTTTTGGGGCACCTTTTTGAGTATTGGCTTAAATTTTTGGAATCCTCAGGCCTAGAGCATCATGCACACAAAATTTTAGATCATTTGGAGCAGATTTGGTCCTCCAAAAGTACCAAAAAACACCCAAAAAACCACCTTTCTGCCCTATTTTCAGAGCTGGCACTCCGCCCTGAGTAGTATTGGGAGATTGCGTTTTTGGGCAGGAAAATGGATTCCAAATGAAAAAATAAATGTATTTTTGGAAAGTATACTTGACAAGATTTCTAGTGAGCTATCATGGAGCTCATTCGGACACCGGGAAGGCCTTCAAAACTTAGCTGCAAGGTAACCTATTTTTCCGGTGCAGGCACTGCGCCCTTGGACCTCAATGCTGCGCCCTTGCCTGCAAAGTCAAAAAAACACACTTGAAGTTATTTTGGAGTTATTGAGGAGCCTCAAAGTCTATTTTTGCCAAAATTAGGTGTTAGAAGTTTTTTTCATTTATTACATTAGATATTTTATGCCTTGGGCCTTGCATGGTCATAATGAACAAATTTGGCATTTATGATGTATTTATGACATTTTGGAAACCCTAGTTAGGGTTTTGGTCCTCCTTGCTAGATAAATACAACATTGAGGCCTCATTGTACATGTTTGATGATTATTAAGAAGAAAATCATAGATTTGAGATTGAAGAGTAATTGGCTTTGGTTTTTTAGGATGGCCTGATTTTCTTGACCATGGAGCAGGCTCACTTGCAGGATTCATGAGCATAGTTAATGGTGATGTGTTCCTTATTCAGTACTCGTTTTCTTATTTTATAATTTTGTCTCATCTTTCTATTGTAGTAGGACAGAAATTTTAGGCTAAGAAATGTTGTTTAGAGGCACCTTAGCTCTATTTGTTCTCTACTGCTTCTATGTTTTCCTCTACTAGGTCAGATTAGAGAATTCTTGAATCCTCTCTAATCCCACTTAGTTTGTTTATCTTAAGAATTCTTCAATGAATAAAATTTAAAATTATTTGTATGGTTACCCTTGCTCTTTGATATCACTTAAACATCGTTTTTAAGGTCTTTTACTTTGAAGTATTGTTGATTATGTTTAGCTAAAGATGTTTATGATTTTCCATGCCCTTTTGCTCATCTTAAATGGTTGCTTTGGATGTATTTTTAGTTTTATTAATGAATTTATGAGTTCCCTATTCTTTATCTTTACTATGTGTTTATCTTAAATACTTTCTTTGCTTGAAGGTGAAATCACTAGAAGATTTACAAGTTTCTTGCTTTCTATGATTCACTGGATTGTTGTCTTAGTGCTTACTTGCTAGGGTTTGGTCAAAGAAGTTATTGGTATGCCCCGTCTTTGGTTATTTCCTTATTCTTAGTAATATTAAAGGATATTCTTGTTAAAGTATTTGACAAAGGATTCTTAACTGCCCTTTGCACCTACTATGTTCACAATTTTATGTTTATTTCACTCACATAAGCTTTTAGATCCATTTTACCTTGTTATACTTGCCATGTGATACACCCTTGACCTATTGTTAAACTTTTCAAGACATTTTGTAGACTCCACATCCCAATGAATTAAACCTCTCTCACTCTATCTATTCTGCTTGACAACCTACCCAACCAAACAAACAAACAAGCAAACCCTAAGCCTAATAACTAGCCTAAAATCAAAACCCTAGAATCAATCAAGTTCACATCCTTTACACAAACATAGAGAGAGTGAGTCCAAGAAGGCTAGGTCCTAGGACTCCAAATACTAGTTTGAGGTTACCCTTGTACATTTGGTCTTGCCAATCTAAAAAATTATGGGGACCTAACATAATGGCGATCACGGTGGGACTTTGAGTCAGTAACATCCTAAGTATACCTTAAGAACTCTCAAATCCCTATCAAACTTAGAAAATCAGGTGTTAGCCAAGAGTACTATCTAATTGATTCACCATACTAGCAATATGATGACTCAACTAGAGAAAACTTATTAAAGTCGTAGTGTTACATAAGAAACTCAAAAAACCCAAAACATCTCTAGATTGGTTTTTGAATTGTTGATGGTGGACAACAAGCCAACCCACAAAGCAGTAAACCTCATCCACCTAGTGACTCCACTAACCTCCAGTAGGCCTACTACTAACTTCACTAGTTCTCATAGACTCCCCTGGTAATACACTAATCTGTCACAACAATCTAAAACCTAGTCACTCATTGTGTGAGCTTAGTACCCTTGCAGATAGGTCTGTTTTCAGGACACTCATAAAATTTCAGCCTCTCTGCATCATTGAGTTTGAAATCTGGCTTCGCAAAGGATAAGCATCAAATCTCACCCTGACCCTAACCCTCCTACCATAGTTGATCACCCAGAAATATTTTGTGGAAAACTTCTAGGACCGAAGATTCAACTACTGTTAAGACCATTCACAAAGAAAGTTATGTCCCTGAAAACCTCACAACCTTGCAAGATCCCTAATTTGAATTACAACATAGAAAAAACCTTTTTAGAATTAAGTCTCAAAGTGGGATAGACCAGACAGACCTTGAGCCCATAGATTTGCAGCAGAGTCCTAGTAGAGAAGCATCTCCTTCCACTCCTCCTGATTTTCAGCTTCTCCAAAACTTTGGCTCTTTTAATTCCAAATCTGTTCAATCTCATTTTTTTGGTCCGAGTACATCTACCACTCCCATTCACACATCCACTGTGAAAACTATTCCACTTCATCCTCCACCTCCTCTCACAAACCCCCCTCTCACAAACCCTCCTTGGGTTCCTTTACCTCCAATCATGGCAGCATGGTTTGCCCCATTGGTTCTACCCCAAACTTTACTACCTATGCCACAAGACTACCAATCCAAAATCCCTCACTTTACTGGAGTTGACTCTACCACTACCCAACAACATGTAGATATGATGAATGATGCCTTTGACTACCAAGAGATAGAAGAGGAGACCATAAAAAAGTGAATGTTTGCCCAAAGCATAGGAGGAGAAGCAAATAAATGGTTCAAAAACTTAACTCCTAACAACATTCATGATCTCCCTTCCCCCTATCAAACATTCATAAACAAATGGGAGATTAAGAAAAAACCTCTCCAAATCCTCTCAGAGTATAAAAACCTTAAGAGAAATGTCAGGAAAAGTGTCCAAGACTACTACGTTAGGTTCAATAGTGTATACAATGCACTCCCACCTCACATGAAACCCCCACAAGACCTAGCCTTAGTAAAATTTCCAGAGGGCTTTGATCTAGACATGACCTACCAATTGAAAGAAAGATATCCCCTAACCTTAGAAGACATGCAAAGGGGAGATGTGAGTGTAGAAGCCAATCTAATTGAGAATAGGGCTAAGATGAGGTCAGAAAAGAAAGTTATATACAAAGATGAACCCATGGCCTCCACATCTGATGCCAAAATTGACAATTTAGTGAGGGTAATGGAAAGAATGATGGAGAGGATCAACTTGAATGAAAGAGCACCTCCTAGGGAAAGCCAAAAAAATCCACAAAATAGAAATAGAAACCAAAACTTCAGAAGGGACCCTCATGAAAACAGACAAAGAGACAATGACCAACAAATCAGGCCTCCTTTCTAAGACAACTATGTAGATGAAGAGGAAAGAGAGACTGAAGAACCGGAAGAAAACCATGTAAATATGATAGGTTTTGACAATGAGGGTGATGTTTTTCTCATAGAATAAGAAAAAGGGCTCTTTTCCTAAAACCAAACTGATAGAACATATGAGGATTCTGAAGAGTACAAATTAGGATTTGAAAATACCATAATGGAGGTTCACAAGTAGTATGACCTTAGGAGTAAGAAAACCCAAGATGCATCCAAGAAAAACAAATTAGAAAATACTATTAGAAAGACCCCTGAAAACATCATTAAGAAAACAACAGCAAACACCACCATAATGACTAATAAATATGATCAAAACAAAAACAAAACCAGCCAATCAAATGGTGACCCAAGCTGCCCTAGTACATCAACTAGTGGCCTTGGAAAAACTGCTCTAAATGACAGTCCAAATAAAACTCAGCCAACTAAGGTTGCTGAAAAGACTATGTATGATAAAACTAATGTAAATATACCAAGAACACTAGCACCTTTCAGTTTTGAGGGAGAGATTTCCAAGATCAAAATAAGCATACCTCTCACTGAACTAGTAACTCAATATGTATATAGGTCCCAATTTTTGAAAGATTTGAACATAGGGAATGACACTGACACTCTGAACCTAACTGATGACAAACCAAAGCTATTTTTTGGACATGAGGTAGAGGGAAAATATCAAGAAGGAGATATCCCTCCATTCTATGTCAGCTTAAACATTCATGACAAAATCTTACACAATGCTATGCTAGACTCCGGTGCCTCACAAAATCTCATGCCCAAGGTGGTGATGGATAGATTAGGCCTCAAAATAACCAAACCTTACAAAGACTTTTACTCTTTCAATTCAAGAAGAGTCAAATGTTTGAGTCTAATCAAGGATCTGTGTGTCAATCTGGCACAAATACCTGCTAAAAGCCTAGTCATGGACATTGTAGTGGCTGACATTCCCCCCAAGTATGGCATGATTTTATCTAGATCATGGGGAGCAAAACTCCAAGGAAACCTCCAAATGGACATGTCCTATGCTACCATCCCAGTCTTTAACCAAACAAGGAGATTGTACCGGGAATCTCACATGAAATACATGGTTAGTAGCCAAGATAGGAAAAACAACACCCCTCTTTATTCTATCCATTCAGACCTTGACTCATTTATCTTGTACAATGAATATGACATTAATGAACAAGTAAATGAAAATTAGAAAGATCTAGGCCTACTAGAATAGTCAAACCAAACACCGAATGAAGAACTTGATAGCCAAAACTCTAGCAGCCCTGAAAAAAAACATAATGGCAAAGTTGGACTTGAAACACTTTGGAACATGAGCTTTTATGGCTCTTGTGGAAAATCTGGTTCAGGAGCAGTTGTTTGGATACATAACACCAATGAAGTGTTGGGTATGAGGCACCTTAACTCTATTTGTTATCTATTTCTTCTATGTTTTCCTCTGCTAGGTCAGATTAGAGAATTCTTGAATGCTCTCTAGTCCCACTTAGTTTGTTTATCTTAAGAATGATTCAATGAAGCAAATGTCAAATTAGTTTTATGGTTATCCCTACTCTTTGATATCACTTAAACATTGTTTTTAAGGTATTTTACTTTGAATTATCACTGATTAGGTTTAGCTAAAGAGGTTTATGATTTGCCATGCCCTTTTTCTCATCTTAAATGGTTGATTTCGAAGTCTTTGTAGTTTTATTAATGAAGTTAGGAGTTCCCTATTCTTGATCTTTACTATGTGTTTATCTTAAATGTTTTCTTTTCTTGAAGGTGAAATCACTAGAATATTTACAAGTTTCTTGCTTTCTATGATTCACTGGATTGTTGTCTTAGTGCTTACTTGCTAGGGTCAAAGAAGTTATTGGTATGCCCTATCTTTGGTTATTTCCTTATGCTTAGTAATCTTAAAGGCTATTCTTGTTAAAGTATTTGACAAAGGATTCTTAACTTCCCTTTGCACCTATTATGTTCACAATTTGATGTTCATTTCACTCACATAAGCTTTTAGATCCATTTGACCTTGTTAGACTTGCCCTGTGATACACCCTTGACCTATTGTTAAAAATTTTATGACCTTTTTTAGACTCCATATCCCAATGGCTTAAACCTCTCTCACTCTATCTATTCTGCTTGACAACCTACCCAACCAAACAAACAAACAAACCCTAAGCCTAATAACTAGCCTAAAATAAAAACCCTAAAATCAATCAAGTTCACATCCTTTACACAAACATAGAGTGAGCCCTCTCTGAGTCCAGGAAGGCTAGGTCCTAGGACTCCAAAGACTGGTTTGATGTTACCCCTTTACATTTGGTCTTGCCAATCTAACAAATTACGGGGACCTAGCAACTGCCATCATCTTCCTTTTATAAGTCAAGAGCTTGAAAACCCTAAATCACATCCAATGATAACACTCCTTTCACACAAAGCATCTCCATTTAAAACTATTTTGTCCCTCATTGATGGACACTCCTCCATAACAACGCTGTAGATTTGGTCAAGGTTGACTTAGTCAAAGTGATCCAGCCCATTTCACACCAAGGTGCTTCAATTAAGCTACCAAGATTTGTCTCTTTCACATTTGGCATTGATTTATTCATGATTAAGGAGAAATATGGACCTCCTTTGCCCTCTTATTCTTTAACCAAGGCAAAAAAACAAAAATGAATACTCCAATTAGCTTATGAGTAATTTAGGAATATTACAATCCTCCCCTCCCAAGTGTTGCTTTTCCCCAAGAAACTGCAAGGATAGAACTGAAAATGTGGGGAACCTTTATTCCCATATGGAGCTCCAATCTCCAAGTTATCATCCATACAAAGTGAATCACCCTCCAGATTGGTAATTCATAGCAAAACTCCTCCCATGTGAGAGGCTTCTCCCAAGGAAATAAGTCAATCATATGGCTCCCTTCATAAGGAAACAAGTGTTGTAATATAGTAGCCATATAATTTCCCATGCTCCCCTTGAAGCATGAAGAAATGTGGGAATTTTAATCCCCAATGGACACATCCAACCAATGTGTCATCCCTCAAATCATGTTCCCAAAAATAATAAGAACATCATCAACATATGGGATTAAAACCAGTGATACATGAATAATCAAATGCAATAATAGAGGTGGATCATAGTCCCACATGTGGAGCCAGCGTAGTGCATCTCCTGACTACATCAGATCATGATGTGGTAAGTGGTTTCCCCACCATTTACTTGTTGTCTAATTCATCTCACTATGGCTGAAAGTGTGAGATATATTTGGTACTTTAGGAATGCACCCATCATGAAACAAAATCTCCCTTTGTCCTCCAAGGGATTGGCCATGTTCATAAATTTTTGTGGCCCAATGTTGGCCATGAATTTTATATGGTATAGTAATCCTCCTTGGAGCTATGTCCTGCATAAACATGGTAAAGAAATGCATATAATCATCAAATAAAACATTAGGTACATAAGCATGTTCTTCACCAAAATTTATCCTCATACAAATGGAGTGGTGCATTGATACATCTCCTCTCGTTCCAAAAGAGGAAAGTGGTGGCTTAATTAACTCCCCCATAGAGTTATGTTGCTCTCCAAAATCCACATGGTTCATGCATCTTTGAAAATTCTGATATAGTTCTCTTTCAAAGCCCTCCCAAGTGTAGCTTCTCATGATAATGTTGTAGAATCTCATGGAATATGTGTGGTTGAAAAAGAACTCTTCATAAGCCCTTTGTAGCAACTTCTCATTGAGCTTGGAGGCTCTAGATAAGAATATCCTACTATGATGATAGATGAATTCATCTTGGAATGAATAGCCCTCCTCATGTAGCTGGTCATCAAGTATCATGCATGTGAAAATATCCTTTGAATAATCCACCAACATCTGGGATTTCCAATATGGATCAATCTCCCATAGTGACAGTGCTGATGATCTATCATAAATAATATCTGTCATATGGATGCCCTTCTCCTTGAAATATCCCATGCCAAAGGTATATGTTGGAATTTTTCTATCCTTCCCTTTCTTCTCCTCCCATAGTGCAAAATCTGAAATGAGTGTGGGTGATGAAAATGTTGGGAGAATGTCTACCTCCTCCTGGAGTCTACCCAAGACTCTCAGTGATGTATCATGGCCCCTCAATGATCCTTCATGAGCCAAATATATCAATGCTATATCATGTTGAGAGAACTCTGTGTTTACTTCCTAATCATGGGGTCTCCCTGGTGGAATGCCTCCATGTAATGAAACATCAAGGATTAGAGAAGGTTGTATATGTGAATGGACTAATTTTTCCTTTCTTTCACTGCGCAAATCATCCTCTTGCTTCTGTGCATAAACCTCCTAAAAAGGATGGGGGTATATGTTTTTCATCACTTGATGTTGGCCCTCCTTCTCATATTCTCCTACCTCTTGCAAGTCATCACAGTCTAAGGTGTCTTATTTAGATGTAGTCAACCCATGTACACCCAACATCTCCTTGGTATCAAGAGTCTTGATCACAAAGGAATAATATATCATAGTGTGTGTCCCCAAGACTATATTCAATGTTGGAACACACTTCCTCCATTGTTTTTTCTCATTTCCTATCAACATAGACACATGTTGCTCATTATCTTAATATGTAAGATCGCTTGGAACTTCTTGCAAAGATATAAGTGCTCCTCTAGTTGAAGCAATTGTTTCATCTCCATTTCCAAATAGAAGTAGATATCCTCCTGTTCTCACAGCGTTGGAGGATCTATCTAGTTCTTCCTCTTCCTTCTCCTCATCAATGGAGAATACCTCATCATTAAGAGATTCTTTGTTTAGTTCCTCCATGTCTTCCCTTTGAGAAGAGAGCTCTTTCTGAAATGGGGATCTTGCCTCTAGCAAGGTATTATGAAAGTTTTTAATCCCCTTAATAGTTTTTTGAAATGGAGTTGGATTTATTGATCCTTCCAACTCATGCAAAGGTTTTGTTTGTGTATGCTTGGCTAGCTCAACCAAGGAATTTTCAGAATTTTTTTCATCAAATATCTTTACTATCTTCCTAGTGAACCTTGCATAAGTAAACATATTTTCATCTTTTAATGAAGAAGATTCATAAAACCACCAGGCATAAGCGTTACCTTTAAGGTGCGGCGCTGCTACTCTAATGGCTTCCTCTTCTGAAACTTGATGTAGTTGGAAATATGTGTCTAGCTTCTTTACCCAAGCCTTGTTTGTGCTCTTGGGTGACCCATCAAAAGTAGGTAGAAAGAATCTACCCAAAGTGTGTTGCATGCACCCTCTTCTTCTATTGTAATTAATGGGTCTTCTCTCTTCTTTGAGTTGACAAAATCCTTGGAATTTTAGATGCTCCTTGAATCTTCTAGACTGAGATTCATATTCTTGAAGATAGTCACCAAGAGTCTCCTCCTTTGGTGTTTCTCCTTCTACTTCTTCTCTTGCCAAGAATGTAGGCATGGTACAACGTTGCAGATCTAATTGTGTGGCTGAATTCTCACACACATAATATGAAGAACTGGGGATTTCTTCATGTGAAAATATTCTTGAGGGAACTTCATGTCTTTGCCTCCTAATTCCATTGATTTCTCTTTTAATCTCATGCAGAGTTTGGAGAAGAAGTTTGGAGAACTCCTTCCCTTTCATTCCTCCAAATAATGGGGTTTTACCCTTGTCTTCATTGTCATTTGTATAATCAAATCTTCTATGCATTCCCTTTTGATACCTTTTTTCTCTGTCAGTAAGAGGCTCTCCTTCTTCAGAAGAAATATTGGCTTTATAATGCACAGGATGTGCCAATATGATGCTCTAATACCACTGTAGTATTCCCAAATGGGGAAAGCAACAATACAATGCAGAAAGATAGGAAAATAATGTAGATCATATTTTATATAGCAAGAGGCCAGTATGGAGACCTTTCATTTGTTATTACAGCAGAAAAATAGATGTAAAAGATGGCCCATAAGATGCATAACAAGAAAAGCAAGCCTCCAATGAAAGGAATCCCTCATATTGAGGTGTTGAAACCATATATAAAGACTAGGATAAGCCTTACAGTGTTATTTTATTGGCTCTACACAACTGTATATTACACATTAGATCTAGAGAAAATAAGTGCATAAAAAGTTAGATCTACATTAGATCCATGCACTATACAAGCTCCTCTAAAGAACCCCCTTGGGGTTTTCATCAAAACAACAAGCACAAGTTATAGATCTAAGATCTAAGACTGTAGATCTAGTGAAAATTACAGATCTAGAAAGTGTGGATGAACTAATATAGGCAATAGAATAGCCTCCTCCAATAGATCTCCAAAGTGAAGGGAATATCCCCAACACTTAGAAAATCACTCTCCAAATGGTGTGTTGAACCACCCTGCAACTGCACCTACAGAAATAACGTAGATCTGGAAGTATACTGCACTGCAGGGATAAAAATATAGTTGGCCTCATGCAAATATCTGAAAATGATGCTCCAACCCTCCAATACTATCCTCCCAATGAAGTAGAAACATCCTCCACTAAAAAGGAGCACTGAAATGACCTAGATCTGAAAGATCTAGTCTCCACTTGCTGCAACTTGAAAAAACAACCAAACCCTCAATAGGATCTGCACTGTAGTTGAAAGAAGAAGCTTGGCCCTAAGCCAGATAGTGGAAAATGCAATACAAACTCTCCCAAGAGCTACTCAATGGGAAGAAGTGGGATTCCCGATTAGGAACACCCAATGCTAAACATCATTCAATCTCATCTAAACATCAAGAGAAATATATATGTCTAAACAGACCATATATTCAGAAAAATACGATAAACATCAACAAAATTCTAATGCTGCTATCCTCTTCCTTTTATAAGTCAAGAGCTTGCAAACCCTAAACCACATCCAATGTTAACACTCCTTTCACACAAAGCATCTCCATTTAAAACTGTGTTGTCCCTCTTTGACGGCCACTCCTCCATAAAAACGCTATAGATTTGGTCAAGGTTAACCCAGTCAAAGTGATCCAGCCCCTTTCACACCAAGGTGCTTCAATTAAGCTGCCAAGATTTGTCTCTTTCACATTTGGCATTGATTTATTCATGATTAAGGAGAAATACAGACCTTCTTTGCCCTCTTATTCTTTAAAAAAGACAGAAAAACAAAAATGAATATTCCAATTAGATTATGACTAATTTAGGAATATTACACTACAGAAAAGCATGAAGTGCAACTACAAGTTGGGTCTTTGTTTGAGCTACGGGATCCTTTTGAACCAAGGCTATGGGTATACATATGTATTTTGATCGAGCCCTTATTCAAGCTACAATATGTATAGATAAAAAGGGCTTGTGTATGTGTATATATATATATATATATATATATATATATATATATATTACAATGTAAAGTATAGTGGTTCTGCTTCACGTAGCATTTCCAGTTGAAATTATATCTACATATAGTATGCATTTTGATTAAACCTAGTGCTCAAAAGAAGAGATAATTTTCATCTAGATAGCTATCTCTTTTATCTCGGTTTTCCTTGATATTTGGATATCATATAACCTACAGTAATCTTGACCATGTTTCTCATCGTGGTGTTGTGATGACAGTATTCTTGGGATGTTAACAGTAACTCTACTTTGTGATGTCTCTGATTGGATAGTGTCAAATTGCATTTCAACTCACATAAACTATCTCTTCTGCATGAGGAAGAATGGAATCATATTTACATTAAAACCTATTTCGGCATCATCATTCACACATACTTACAGTCAACATTGGAAAAAGGTAATTAGTAGGTGCCTGGCATCCTTACAAACCATTGAAATTTTGATCTAAGTTGGATCTAGTCATGACCTTGGACATTTGCCTCTCTATTGGACTTCTAGCATCTCTTATTATTCTAGGCATCTATAAAGAAAAAGGAGTCAATCCTTCTATGTGGAAAGTAAACCTTGGTCGTTAGTAAAATCCTATCGCCTTGCTTTTTCAGATTTTAACAGTAGCTCGAAATGTTTAATACATCTGTTCATTCTACCAAGATACATGATGATGTCTAATGTTTATGATTGATATCTATGACCTACATCGAGCAAGCTCAATTCTAGTTGAGCCATATTGAGGAAATCTTTAGTTTTTCAATAGCTTCAGATGTCAAGAAATGAAAGCTTCTGTAAGCATCTGATTTATAGTTCTGGAAAGAAAATTTGAAATCTCATATACATCATTAGGAAACTTCAGTAGCAGAACATAATCTCTATTATAAGGAGCAAAAGTATTCTTGAAATAGAAACCTAAGGTTATCAGTTAAAGAAAAAACCCTGCCCTATAAATATTCATGATTTCTTCATCATATATGGCATCAATCCTGCTATGTGAGGTTTTATCCTATGTATGGCTTCTCAACTTATTCAGCTCAGCATCCTCTATGGTATTTTTTCTATCTTGTACAGTTCCATAGCCATGATGATGTAATGTAATGATTTATGATCTTGTTCACAATCGAAGTTGTAAACAAGACCAATGTGAATTTTGATAGCTTATCCCTTGACAAGATATTTACTATAAGAAGTTGCTGGGATCTGCCAGCAAAATATTTTGCATCACCCTATGGATTTAAGTGCAGCTCACCTAGAGCTTTTATTCTTGAAGAAAATATAATCAAGTTCTTTGTATCACTTCTTATCAGCATGAAAAATAGAGGTACCCAGAATAAAATGCAATGATGCATATCAGATTTTATGTCTCATCAAGCACGACAAGTAGTAGTCCCTAGGTTCAATAGCCTCGCTGCAATATCATAAAGAATGGTTCTTTAGAATACCCAAATGATAAAGACTCCTCATTATGGATTGAGTAATTTGATGTGTTTATAGTAGTCATCTAGCAATGAAGGATCATACAATTGTTCAGAAATAATGTCATGGGAAGATTTATTATTCTTGGTTGAAGAAGGACCATAATCCACTTTCAGAGGGAGCTATAAAATCCCTAATAACTTTTCTTGTCTGATTCTTAATGATACAAAGCCATGAGCATTGAGTTTAAATAACTCTGATGATCTAAGTTTCATAATTACAACACATGGACCACAGGATCAATAGCATGTTGAAAATGACTTAATGGTTATAAGAAAGACATCTTTCCCAACATTCAGAGGGAGATATAATTTTTAATGCCTATCCATCAGATAATGATTCTCCCATTTATCACTATAATATCAAGATTATCTTTCTTCAAAAAGAGGCCTAGAATCATGGTTAGATTCTATTACGAGGGTCTCGGTTGAACATTGAGCTCTCGGAGCTCCCGGGGGCTTGGGGTACTTATTAAACTATGAGCGACCATAGGGTGAGTGGTTCACCTTTCCCTAATGGTGTGTATTGTATAGGGTGAGTGGTTCACCTTCCCCTGTGATACCCCATGACATGTGTGTATGGTGAGTGGTTCACTTTCCCCCACGATTGCGAGCACATGTGTGTAGGGTGAGTGGTTCACCTTCCCCTATGGCATATAAGCAGGATGAGTGGTTCACCTTCTCCTATGGATACCCTAGTGAGAGATGCATTCAAGCATCTACTTGTGGACATGTAGGTGGTATGTGGTTCATCCTTTCCCCACATATGATCCTTCCTGCTATTATTTGTTTGCATGTGGGTAGGACATGGTTCATCCGTACCCTACTCTCGGTGCTTTTGCATACCTATAGGAGGTGGTTCATCCTTACCCTACATGTGGTTGTGATATATGTAGGAAGTGGTTCATCCTTTCCCTACATATGTTTGTGATATGCGTTTCATCATTTCCCTACATATGGTTGTGATATGCATTTCGTAGGATGTGGTTCATCATTTCCTTACATGTGGTTGTGATATGTGTTTCGTAGGATGAGGTTCATCCTTTCCCTATGTGTATTTGTAGGATGTGGTTTCTCCTTTACCTGCGTGTGATTATGAGCAGGATGTGATATATTATTTCCCTACTGATGTTCTTGCAACATCCTACCCATGTAGTTCGAGACTCATGGGAAGTACCTCTCATCTGGCCAATGAGTTGGAAAATGAGGATAGAGACCATAGCACTACCGATGGACGCATCGTGTATTTCCATACTCTCTATGCTAGTATGCATGGTGTTCAAACATCTTGATCTGGGATCAAATGAGGTTCTACCTTTGGACTGACTTGTGTCAGTGGAGAGTGGCAAGGTCTTGTGACTCACTCTCGATCAATTCTTCTTCATTATTACTTCATGGTTCAACAAAGTTGAGCAGAGATGAGTGAGATGGTATATAACGTACGAGATCTTAAAGAACAAGTAACAGTTTTGTTCTAACAATAAATGTGGAGAAAAGGCAACTTCAAAAAAACAACAATTGGAACAAATCTTGAACAAATTGGTCAAGGAGATCGATGCCTGAATCTATATGATTAGCAAGTTGAAGGAAGCAAATACTAAAGAGAAGGAACGAACTAGACTATTGGATGTATTTTCGAGATTAGAAGGAGCAAGCACACAACATTGTAAACCCTTAAATAGATGGAATTGTGTATATCTAACAAACAAGATATTCTAGATCAAGGAGTATATAATGAACCAATCAATATTGTAGGTACCAATGACCCAAGGAAACCAATGGAGAAATTCCTAATAAACAATGCACACTATTCTCTATATAAAATCAATTTTTTCATTTGAACTTTGGTTTTATCAATTCTCAATTGATCTTCGTTTTAACTATAAAACAAATATAAGTATTGGTATTATTCGAGCCACTGATTCATCAATGACTACCAAGGTGACATTCTCACCTTCCTTGCATGAATTTTAATGGGAAGAGAAACTAGGTGCAAGCACTGGGGATATTTGGAAAAATAAAATCCCTTGCATTTAGCATGTAAGCCAAAAAGAAATATACTCTTTTGGTGCAGTCTACAGGTAACATCTCTTGAATCATTAGAAAAAATAACAAAACATTATTGCATTTATTTGGGCATTATTGTGGTTTCCGTACACCTTGATGCTTCATATTCACTTTATTTAGTAATTTTACTACTATTTCATTGGAAGCCCTCATAGAAACATGCCACCAACAGTGATAAGATAAGAAAATTTTAATAAAATATCCACGAAATAACCACAAAAATAGTTGATTATTCCTTCTATTCATAGAAAATCATCTAGGAATTGCAACTTGCTTCATCTCATCCAAAGAATGACCAGAAAAAGAAAGTCAACGGGATTACAAGAGGATAGCTGACCATTCCATATATTCATAGTAAATTATCTAAAAATTACACCTAACCTCACCTATTTGACCATACAAGTTAGGTAGACTGACATGAGAATGGAGCATCCATTTGTGAGGCAACATTCAAGTTGGGATACAGCCAAAGGAATGGACAACCCATTAACCTCACCAATGAACAAATACTCATTGGAAATGTACTGTTATTATTCTATACCAGGTCTTTTAGACCAGATATGGACAAATGATGACAATACATATGGAGAAAAAAGAGTACGCATAAGTTCTCTAATGGTCAATTAAAGTTTAAAAATAACCAATTCATCATAAACAACCGATAATGTTTAGCAAAAACAAACCTTACATTTTCTCTATAAGCACGAAAGCACCACAGAGCTTCGAAAATTTCCTGCCTCATGATACTGCAAGTACAACATTGCAAATATTATCTTTCAGAAACTCAGCTGCAATGTTGAAAGTAGCCATTAGCTGCAAGAATGCATGGACCTCCAATGGCTTGGCAGCACTGGTAGGATCCACATCAACATCGATCCTCGACTTCCACTCATTTGCACTAACCCTCACCTAGTCCTTCACACTTGGAGACACAACGGACCTCTCAACTCCTAGTGTGGGATTCTCCAGGATGGGAAGCAATGATTCCATAAAAAAATAACAGGCTCGTCTCTAATCGCCAGCCTTGAGTCCTTCACTATTTTCCCGAAACCCTTGTCGTAAAAACCCTCAAGGAAAATAAAACCAGTCAAGTGGGATCAATAGCACTCTCCAGCAATGAATGCAGCACAACCCTAAGCATGGTAACACCTTGTCTATGCTTCACGATGAATTTAAAGAGACCCTCTACGTACAATTTTTCGCAGAGGAACTTGAGACCATTTTCACTCTTTCCACTTTCAATGGCCACGACGGTGGCTTTCTTCTACTCTTCTAAGCTAGTGAGATACGTTTCATCATTCAACTCGATCGATTTCTCTCTTTTGTCCAATAATTCTTCAATTTCTTTAGTTTTGAGCTCCAGATTTTTTCCCTTCTGTGTAAGTTCTTCGAATTTCTTATGGACCAAAAATCTCTAGTGAAGCATAGTGGTATGTGATTTCCTTCCATTGGAGAGTGAATTTCTCTAGAATGTCTCTTTGGGTATCTAGAACTGTAAATGCTTCCTCCAGTTGTTGCTTATCCACCTCCATTGAACCCATATGTTCAGTACTAAAACATGAACCCTAGGGTGCCCTAATGTTATATGTATAGTAGAAAGGATGTAATTCCTCAAGGCTAATCATTTTTCCTTTTCCATTGTTTTTTATAACAAGTTTTTGCAAACAAAAAAATCTTAGGGAACAGTGTGAGGGCCTACTCAAGTCAACATAAATAAGGAACACTATGAGGGCCTACTCAAGTCAAAGCATGTTGAGTTGTGGTTTAACCATAATGTAGGTGCCTGATTTTTTTTAATATTATTTTTATTTAATTAAAAATAATAATATATATAATTAAAATTTTTCTAATTAAAATAAAAATCATTACATTATTATAAAGATAAAGCTAGGTTTAAGATGATTTGTAATTTTTGATATATTTTTCAAGTTTTGGTGTAAGGATGTGAGAATTCCTTTCTCATGGGTATTTAAACTAATCCTCGTCTTTGAAGAATAATCAAAGGAATAGTAAATTATTGATATTGCATTGTATCCACACTCACATTTAATGTGGATTATGTCTAACCCTATGCATTAGAGCCACCCAATGGTGCTAATTAACTTCCCTCCCCCATGACACTTAGCATGCGACCCTCATCCATGCATTTGATGAGCTTTATAAACATAATCATTGTCAACGAAGGGGAAGCTCCTCACTCCAAGGTGTTCTTCTCAATGCCTATGTGCTTCATTTTTTGTTCAACTCCACTCCAATCCTCTCTCCTTTAATTTGTGTTATATCCCTCGTAATAAAATTTTATTACATAAACATTGAAGATAAATGCAACATCTCCCACTTGCATTCCATTTGGTGTTTCAACCCTCCATGCATTCGGCTTGGCTCTCCAACCCAAACTTATTTTATATCATCAATGTTATGTTTTTACCCTTTTTCTATTAGATTGATGTTGGTGGCAATAGAAATAAATGGGATTCAAGGTTTTTTTATTTGAACGAGAGAATGTGGCTTATCGCCCAAGATATTACCCAAAGGCCACCCTTTCTCGCTATTATATTTCAAGAATTTGGAATATATCTGAGGCTAGTTGATTTCTACTCAGGATACCTACTTCATCACACCACTCATTTAGTGTTCAAAGGAAACAATTAGCAATATTTACAGTTTTCATTTTGAGATCTTTGGTTTCATTATCATGGGTCACCATTCATTAGGCCTTATTTTCCTTTCTTCTCCTTTTTATTATATATAGGACTTATGGAATGAGGCTTTCATCAATTTGGAACAACTTATAGATATAAAATTTACATGAATTTGCACTTCAACCTTAGAATTTAGACTTAGATACATCATTCTAGTGTATCTTTAATGATTTTGGCTTTCAATTTTTTCTTTACTTTCATCACAAATGACAAAAGGGAAACTAATTTGCCACTAATCTATTGAATTCTTAGTCATAAATGTGTCCCCTGACGAAAATGAATGAATGTCATATGAAATCACATGGGATAAAATTTGACTAACTGAAATAAGGGGTACATTAAGGTTGATGTGTAGCACCTACTCAAATCACCAATAATATTCCCAAACCATCAAGATGACACACTTATTTGAGTAAAATTATGAAACACCATGAATAATCTAGCTTAAAACTTATAGCCAAAGCATCAAGAGTTAGAATAGAGTTCTTATGTGATCAAAATGGAAATAATACAAATTGAAGATATCATATGCACATGGAGCATACATATCAAGCTAAATTTGGTAGCTAAAGCAACCTCTTCCTACTCCTAGGGTCATAGATGGCCAAGGAAATGTGTCATCAAACCAATGATACATCCATGAGTTACATATAGATGCATATACCTTAGTTGGAAAATAATCAATGTGACAATAATCCCAGAGGCTTGGATGGCAATGAAAATTTATAAATTTCCTCTAAAAACCCATATATAAAGTGGGGTAACAGGTCCTATGACATCCAACATAAAATTTACAATGGGAAATACTCAAAAGTCTCTTTGAGGAAATATGTCCCATTGAGGGATAAGATGAAGTATGAGGCCTCACCAATTTTATAGTTGAAGGAGTTTGAATCTCAGTTTGTCAATTTTGTTCCTAAGCGGGCAAGGAAACATGGAAGGAGGTGACCCCCTTAAAAGAGTTCAAATGGGGAAGGGAAAATAAGGCCTTATATAAAGATATAAATACAAGGACATCCCTCATAAAAAGAGCTAGACATGTATTTAAAGAATGTAGAAAACAACTTATCCAAATTTTAATAAAGACAATATAATGTCTCTTAAATCTCATAATAAATGATGCTTCTACAGATGAGGTGACCCTGTAACTCTATCTTGTGTATATGGCTAAGCTAGCATATGTTATTGGGAAGAAGAAGATCATGATGATTAGTTTCAACTAAATGCTAATGTAAACCCACTTCTAACTTAGCAAGGGGAATCTAAGGGCAATATCCAATGCTCTTGTGTGTATGTGTGTTAAACAATAACATCCCCTCTCATTTGCATGAAGTGTTCCTAGTACAAATTCATCTTAGAGTTAAGGTCATGAAAATATGAAGTCCAAGTACACTTAATGTGTTGTCTACAAATAACCTCTCTAACAACCTCATAAAAACATATAATAATGTCATTTACATTGGAGGTGTATGTCACTTGAATTGTGTTACAACTTTAATCACTCCCCCACAAAAATGTGTCATGCTCCCTTGTGATGATGCATCAACCTTACTAGAGAACAACCTCACGATGTAAGAGGAAATTAAACATGATATAAATTTACTAATGCCCAGCATTCACTCCCCATATCACCACTCATGGCTAATGTGAGGCTATTTAAAGCATTTATCTGGATAATATCATTTTATTTTATCTTATGTACAATGTTTTACATTGACACAATTGAGTTGTTTTAGCCAACAAAATATTTGTATCAAGGGTACACTCCTTATGCATTAGGGCTAGAGAGGCCTTTTCTTTATGAGCGATATATTCATTACCAACTCCTTATGTGGGACAGCACTACAAGCTCCATCTCAACATGAAGTGTATATATTGTGAGCAATTCAAATCGAGGCTTTGGAAATTATCCAGTTAGGGGATTTAGGTGTTGGGGGTTAAGGTGTTTAGGGGTTAGGGATTAGGGGTTAAGGGTCACTGATTAAGAGGATAAGGGGTTAAGGCTTAGAGGGCTCAAGGATTCTAGGTTAGGGGTTAGTGGGTTAATATTTAATGGTTCAAGGGATTAATGGGTTATGAGTTATGAGTGTAGGGGTCAAGGAATTATGGCTTGG
>JAXQQM020060092.1:0-44263 GCA_034641835.2 Pinus albicaulis
TCTTTTTAGTTATTTTGTAGAACCTGATTAGAAATATATTCCATCGAAGAAAAAGTTGCATATGCATGTAGCATGTTTCTATTGATATCTCTTTTGGGTCAAAACATCATAAGTTGCATTATAAATTTACCCCTAACTTAAAAAGTAAAGACATTGAAATAAAGTGCTTAATTTAAAAATGAACTAGAATTTTTTGATTTGTCTGTATTATACACCAACTAGTCTAGGTCATAGGGCCTTGGAATACGTGCGTGGAGAGTTAATTCTACAAGGCCACTCAAAATTTCAGACATATAATTTGATTAATGAGTGAAATACAACCTTGTTAATTGGACCGGGAAATCTCTCCTCTAGAGAGTCAAGCGCAAGGGCTAGTGAAGACAACGAAGAGAGATACCCCCTTTCCTATTTGCTGGATCATCACCACAGACTATTTCGCTTGGCGGCTGATATGAATTGGTGTCCATAGTTTCTATTCCTAGGTATCACATAGGTGACTGTGTGGGGTAATACCCATGGTACCTGAGGCAGACATTGTATCAATCTCATTCCTACTTCTAGAGGGTTCCCTTGCGAAGCTTGGGTACCTACACTGGAAAGGGATTTTGTTAGGAGGGCAACACAACTATTTATGTTACCTTCAATAGTAGGTCTGGGGTGTAATTAACCTAGAATATTGTCAAAGGGTCGTTATATTTGGTTTCTTGTATTTTTGTCTCCAGGCCTAGTAACCCAAAGTGGAAATACCTGAAGGTTTATTGATTCCTAAATATTAGGGATATTTTTGTAGAGAGTGCTATTTTCTCCTATATTTCTGTAGCTTTGTAATTTTTTGAATCCACATAAAACATCATAATTATTAAAATTGGTTGATTGATCCATTCATCGATCAAGGAGGATTCGTGGGCTTTATCCTGTGAGTGTTGAGCCTTCTTCAAGAAGGCCTAGGAGCAATTCTACTAGTGATTTCCAACCAGTAGTTGCAAACACATCAAAGAGTGATCCTCTGCTTGGGGCTATTGTTTCTGTGGGTGGTCCTAGTACTAGTCATGATTTAGAGAGGATTGTTGCACTCCTTTATCAAGTCCTTTTTCTAGAAGAAGAAGTTGAGGTGGAATAAATTCCTAAACCTCCAGTTACTCCTTCCTCTCCTCTTTCTCCTAGTTTTCCAGAGGTTCTTTTGTACGTTGGGCCCGTGTCTCAAAGACCGAGTAGCCCTCATATTTCTCCTTATTTTCTTTCGATAGTGTTAGGTCCCCATATTACTAGTGTAGTCCCTTATTTTTATTAGTGTAGCCCCCTTATTGTTATTGTTGTTCCCCTATAGCCCCCATATTGTTATTATTGTTCCCTTACATTATTGTGTTAGTCATCAGTATTTTTCACTTGTTAGTGATGACTAGAACCATAGCTGAGTTTTCTAGAAGCTGATCTCCATATGTCAATTTGACATCTAGAAAACCCTCATAAAATTTTTTCGCCCTCCTATTTTTCAGTCCGCCCATGTCAAGGTTAAACCTCATTATCACTATCCTATCTAGCTTTAGCCCTACTGGTCTGCCCATCAGCTCTAAAAGGACAATCCAATGTCTGTTTCAAAAGCCTCCCCTAAGTTAGGAAGTGGCGCTTTAAGGCATTTTACCCTTGGCAACCATCAAAAGGCCAAAAACCTCCATCTGATACAGACCAATCATGACAGACCTCCCACTCTGCAAGTAAGAGTGATCACAGCCCTAAAATTGTATACTTACACACCCCTAAGTCTCAGCACTGCATAGACCATAGTCTCAAGCTGATTATTAGGTGTTTTACAGTGTTTTATGGATTTTACAAAGACAGGAAGTATATCTTCATCTCAGGAGAAAATTCTTGAATACACATTTAGAAGAACAACTGCTTCTCAATGTCAACATGAGCCTGAGATACATATGCAGGGTAAGGAGTTACTCATCAAGACCTTGCAGCTTCCATTCAGCATGAAATCACAGTAGAAGAAAGGCACCACTGTAAAAAAAACTAGTAATTTTTCATGGCCAAGAACCTCCTTCATCTGACGGTGGGCACCATCCCTTCATCTACAAGCGAAGGAGGAAGCGATGGCTTAATAGCTGATTTGAAGAAGTACAAGCGCTTCTCTGTACAGTTTTTTTACTAGACAATAAAACAATGACTCTAGGTTTCTGAGTGAAAGTGATGATCAAAACAGGGCTAAGATCTGAAATATGCAAGACAAAAGAAAGCAGAGTTTCTGGTCTTGTGTCCTAAGAAAGAGGATCATTTGAAGTTTCATTCATCATCATGGCGCATCAAAAAGGACTCCTTTAATCAAAGCTATCATAACAAATATCTCTGCAGGGGTGTTAATATGAATAGCTCACATCAGTCTTGAGCAGGAAAATACTTCAGTAAATAGGCCTCTGTGTGTTTTTTTGTTTCTGTTGAAATGAGAAATACAGTTCATGGTTTCTGGATGAACATAAAAAGGCAGGCAAGTAGTACACAGTCCGAGACATTGTGACATCTTGCTATCATTCAAAGCGCCAGTGCAAGTTCATGGTGTTGCGATCTACACTCCACCACAAAGACAAATGTATCCTTCAGATGCAGTAGGATTGGTGTTTTCAAAGCTCCATTGAAAAGAGAATGACTGACAAAAGCCTTGGTACATATGAAATATTCTAGTAGTCATGCCACACATCATATGTTTGTCTCCTCCGCACAAAGGTATAAAAATCTTATGAATCTGAGTTTTAGACCATTGGGAGGCATGACATTAATGAAAGTAACTCCAATCATAGACAGGTGTATTTTTGAAACTATTTATCACAGCTGGCAAAGGCAATCTGGGCTTTTATTACCAAGAGACATCACCACTGAAATAATTGTTCATAATAGGCAAAAGAGATGCTTTGACATACTGTCAGTGTGTTGAAAAGTTTGTAACAAACATAGGTTTTTCATTATTCAAATGGACAGAGACATTATGATAATATTTTCTGAGCAAAGAAAGTGTATTAGAAAGCAGCGCCATTCTAAATCAATAGACCATGACAAAATTTGAATAAATGCAGCAATTTTGGGCACCTACAATTGGAAAGGGTTGATGAAGCGCTTGGAGACAGAAGTTGTCAAAACAAGTAAAAGGATAGTCTGCATATCAAACTCTGATATTGGTTAAAAGACAGTTCATAACATAGGCAATGATGTTGATTATATTTCAAAGGGATATGGCATGAATTTTCACAGATCTGGAGCAGCATTCAAAGCCAATAAGGCACCTCACTGTTACATTCTGAGTGAAAGAGAGTTGTAAAATGAATCCATTTTCAGTAGACAGAGGATGGGACTGCATGACTAAGTATAACTAAATTTTTGCACTCACTGTCAGAAGAAAAGACTCAAAGGACACCTAACAGTTACATCATTTTCCACAATGGGCATGTCCATATCCATAGCATCAGGAGCAGGAAATGGTCAACGAAACTTGTCAAAATGACAGCCAAATGAGCACCACAAAGCAGGAGGATGAAAAGGAATATAAAAATCACAGTTAAGTTTTTTTCCATAAAAAGGTGGTCGCCCCCCAAAGGCAAATCTGCAAGTCTTTCATAGCAGCTTCAAGCAAATTTCCTCCTACAGTGCAAATATCAGAAAAAGAGGACATTTCTTCATTACTTGGATAAAAAGCAGTAAGTTTTTAAATTCTTGAAAAAGTTTGTTTTATTTCAAAAAGAAGGTTGGGCTTATGAAACAAATGGTCATCTCCACTACGACCTTTATTCGGACAAAGAGTATCAAGTTGTGTTCTAAAAGAAAAAGAAAAAGATTTTGTTTAAAAAAGCATTGTCAAAACTTTTCTTTAAAAAAAAAAAAACCCTCAATGATCAAATGTGAAAGGTTTTTTACTTATTTTCATTCATAGAACAAAGATACCATTGCAAGCCTTTGTCAAATTCTCAAAATGCACAAGCAAAACCCCTTTTGTTGTCTACAAAATCGGAGAAAAGATTTGGAGAAAATTACACAGAGTTTTGGAGCTTGTTGGCCTGCGCAACGCGCCTGGAAAAGCGCGCGGCGTGCTCAGGCAGAGCTTTTCCAAAGGCGTGCACTACCGCGCGGCGCACCTGTAGGCGTCGGTCACGTCGGCCCGACAGTGACCCGGCAATGCGGCGCTTTCAGCTACAAACATGCCGCGCACATATTTATGACTCTAAACGCCTCCTAAACCTATCTAAATGCTGCTTCAACTCCTCCAGGGGAATCATCATGGCTTTCAAAAGGTTTTTCATGCACCTCCATGACCTTTGCAAAACTGTTGAGATAGTAAAAGAGATGAAATCACGAAGTAAGTCACAGTTTTGATGCTTTGTGTGTTTATTTGAAAGAAGAAATTGTGCTGTAGTTCTGCTAGCTAGATATGAAACCTTAAGAGCTTGTGAGCCTTGTTGATAAGAAAAGGCCATAAAACTGCCCCCAAAACTGTGATAAAAGAAAACAAGAGCAAAGGGCTTAAAGGGATAAAACAGCGTTTTTACTCTCCATTCCTTATAGTATATCCTGTAAGTAAAAGTCATCATTTACTTTCAGAGGTAGGGAAAAGCTGGTATAAAGAACAGTGTGGTCAGTTGAAAGGTGTTTTGGTCAAAACCTTGTTTGAAGACAATAGAGCATAAAGAAGGGAAATATCATGTCCAAAAACAAGCTTGTTGGTTTTTGGCTGTTGGAAGACATTTTGTTACCACATCATAAGAAACTATTCAAACTTTGTCACCATATATCTAGAGATGTGTTTTTGCTGTGAGTATCGGTGGTCTAAAGCTGTGGTAAAATGTTAAAATGCTTATGAGGTCCTCTACAGGGAAGGAAATTGTGTTGAGCTAAAAACTGTATGTTTTCACCTTTCTTAAATCAAAGAACAAGGGTGTGTTTTATTCTTCAGAATACCAAAGGGAAATGATAACCCTACCAACCACCGGAAAAGACAGTTGTTCACTGTATACTTGGTAACTGCCCTTTTTCCTCCAGCTCTCTGTCAAGTTGATTTTCTGAGGATATAAAAGCATTTTCTAAAGGGACAGGTTTTCCATACTAAAGGGGAGCTTTGATTGTGTGAAAAGATAAACTCCTACAGCCTTTAATTGAAACTGTTGAAGCATTTTTCAAAAGCTTCATCTGCCCGCACATGTGTGACATTGAGCACATCCTTCGACTACCTTAAAAACTAAGCATATGATATGAGTTTTGTGGAGTGATTGGAATACTAGGCAAGGGCAGGATTCTGAAGATTGGAAAGTTCACCATTGGTCAAAGGTACAAGACAGGTTGTTAAGCTCCAAACATCACAGAGCACGGCGATTTTGACACCTTACACAACAATTTCACCTAACAGTCTATGTTCATTTCACTGTATTGTCTCTTGTTAAGGGATCTGTTGGCTGAGATACACATTAAAGGTGGGAAGGCCACTTTAAAGGAGCAAGGTTTTGTTATGAGAAAACATTTTGAAACCATTCCAAAGACGTTGTTTCTCACGATTGAATTGGTATGGTTTACTTTAAAGAAGGCGATTAAAGATAGTGAGCGTTCGGTGCTTCAATAGCACATCTAGATCAAATATGCACCTCTAGGAAAGACAACGGGGCTTGACATAACGATTGATAAAGATGAGCAACAACAGGAAAAAGAGGAAATATTAATGAACAACGGTAACTCGGTGGTAAATAAGCAGGTAGTTTTACAAACGCCTGAAATGGAAAGAGAAGAAAGGCATATCAGCACTTGAAATTTTTGCTTCAGCTTCGGAACATGTTGCCAAGGACCCTTGAGGGTCATGCACCCCAATTTTGAGCCCATTTTGACAACTTTTGGTTTTTTGGCATTTTTGGGTTTTTGGTAAAAAACTCATAAATTCGCCATTTCATTTTGAGGATTCGTCAAGGGAGGAGAATGGTACCATCAGATGCCATAATTTCATGAGCATGTCCTCAGTGATTTTCAGAGCATTTGGAGATCATTTTCCCCTTCAAAACAGTGAAAAAGGCTCGCATTTTGCACACTCTGCCCGGTCTATCAGCAAACTGTTATTTTCTGGCTTTTTACACACAGATGCATATTTGGAGGACTTTTGGGCATCAGATTGAAGAAATTTAAGTTGTGCCGGAAAGTAGACACTCAGAGCTTTCCAACGAGCTATCATGAGCCTTGTTTCGACATCAGGAAGGCTGCCAAATGTTTCCGGCAAGTCAGGGGACCTTTTGCTGATGAAAATTTGAAGTATTTTTGTAATTTTTGAACCTCTAAAATCTGCTTTTTCCAAATGTGCGTTTAGCTATTTTTGCACATGGAAAATGATGCAAAGTCAATTATTTTTCTTTTTTTAGCACTTTTTAGATATTTTATGAGATATTTTTGTGCCTTGGGCTTTGCAAAGCCTCAAGGACAAGTTTAGATATTTTGATTAGGCCAATAGGAGAGGAAGTTGAACCATGAGGTTTTCCTCACTTGAGCCTATTTATTCCACAAGCTCTCATTTGTAAACAAGGCTGAACTTGAGAAGAGAAGCAATATATGGTCATATGAGCTTTGGATAAAATACTTGTGTTATGCTTTTGGATTTCCTCTTGAATGTTCTTGGATGGATGATGAAGGATTGTTGATGGATTCCATGACATGGTAGAATGGTATAATGTCTCTTGCTTTGTTGTTGTCTTCTAGTTTTCATTCATGATACATGTTTCTTGTTTTCTATAGATCAGTAGAGAACAAATTTGAGATATGCCCATGGAGGCACCTCAAAATTCCTGAATCTTCATAGCTTTTATGTTTTCTTCTTCCTTAGTTGCATTAAAGAATTCTTAACTGCTCTTTAATAACTTGAGGATATTGTTGCTAGTTTCATTAATAGTTTTATGCATGTTGAGTAGGATGTATGGTGTGCCCTGCTTACCTATGACTGTCCATAGTTCCATCCATGAAACTATCTCTTTGACTGATTAAGATTATCATTTTGTTTGAACCAAGGAGGCCTAGTCCCGATCTAGCCCTTTGCCTAAAACTATGCAAATCTTGTTGTTCAAAGTGCCCAATAACTTGAATTACTGTGTTTAGGCGTTTCGGCATAGTGTTTTGAGTTGTTAGTCTGTCTTATGTGTTTTCCCCAAAGTCTGATAGCCATTTCCCAAAGTTAGAGGGTCTTATACTTCTATGCATGGCTTGAATGTTTGTTTCTATGTGTCGATTAGTTTATAGTTGCATTTTGCATGATTAAGAGTTTACTTTACCATGTTTATGTTATCTATTGAACCATTGATGCTTGAAACTCTTTGTTTTTCACAAAATTGATGTCCATTTACTCCATTTTTCCCTAAGATCCTTTCTACCTTGAATCAAATCGGCCCTTCAACAGCCTTGTATCGTCATCTAATAGCTTTCTTGACCTTTTGACCCCATAGCCCAGTTAATCTACATCTTGTTATCTATTTTATATCTTTGATCAGTTTCATCCCTCACAACTTAAAAAACAAAAATCAAAAACTTACTTCATAACTAGCCTAAAATCAGAACACAATAAGCGAACACACCGATATCTTTTACATATAATAGAGAGAGCCCTCTCTGAGTCCAGGAAGGCTAGGTCCTTGGGCTCCAAAGCTTGGTTTGATGTTACATCGTCATTTGGCTAGCCAATCGGCCAAATCACGGGACCCTAACATAATGGCGATCACGGTGGGACTCTGAGTATTAAACAAGCTTAGTTTCCCTAATCTTTAGAGACTTTTGAGAATATTAGATGGCTGAATTATCCCACCGCTCTCTAACATAATGGCGATCACGGTGGGACTTTGAGTTAGTGACAATCTAAGGACACCTTAGAACTCTAGAAGTCCCTTATTTTTAAGAATACTATTTGATTGACTTATCCCACCGCTCTCTAACATAATGGCGATCACGGTGGGACCCTGAGTGATTAAAAAACTTAGTTTCCCTCATCTTTAAAGACTTTTTGAGATTACTAGCTGATTGACTTATCCCACCGCTCTCTAACATAATGGCGATCACGGTGGGACCTATTGAGTTCATGATAGTCTAGAAAACTTTTATAGACTCCTTAGTCCTTCAAATTTTAAACTTGAACCATCAGCCTTTAGAATCATTTAGTGTAAACTCTCTGTTTCACCATCTTAGCAAAGTGATGAATCAGGTTTATAACACTCTTACATCCTAGGCTGCACATAAAACTCAGGAAAAACCACAAAAAACTCCCTTAGATTGGTTTTTGACAGTATTGGTGGTGGACCATACAAATATACCTCAAAAACAACTAAAAATCCACCTGGCGACTCCACTAACCTACAGTAGGCCTTACTATTTTACCAAACTCTAGGTTACTATCCGATAGACCTATCCCATCGCTCACTAACATAGCGGGAGATGGTGGGACACTGAGTACATGATAGTCTAGCAAACTCTTATAGACTCTTTGGTCCTTTAGATACTTAAACAAGCAAGCAGTCCATAGACCATTTTAGAGTAAACTCTTTTTGTTCTCGCCACCCTAGCAAGGTGTTGAAACAAATTTAGAATACTTTAAACCATAGATTGCACATAAAACTCAGAAAATCCAAAACATTTCCAGATTAGTTACCGGTGGTGGACCATAGCTATCTTCACAAAACAACCCAGTTCCACCTGGCGACTCCACTAGTCCATCCCTTTTATTTTTGACCATCCTTCACCTTAGTAGAACTTTAGAGAGACCACTCATCCAAAGCATTCACCAATACCATTCTCTCTAAACTCTAGATCCAAAATCTAGCTTCACGAAGAATCAACACCAGATCCCATCCAGACCCAAATCCCCCTATCATAGTAGATGACCCAAAGAAGATTCTATGGCAAGCTTCCGAAACTGACCATCCAGCTACTGGTAGATCCATCCATAAAACAACATCAGTACCTAAGCATCTCACTATCCTACCAGATTCACCTTTTGAATTAGAGTCATCAAAAACTCTTTTCAGAAGCAGGTCTCATAGTAAGATAAACTTTGACGATCTTGAAACCCTAGACAAATCACACAGTCATAGTAGAGAAGCCTCACCTTCCACCCCCCCGACTTTCAGCTTCTCCATCACTTTGGCTCCTACCATCCCAGATCTGCTCAAACCAGATCACTAGTCCAAGTTCATCTGCCACACCTGTCCAAACCACCACTGTTCAAACCACCTCATCTCATCAAACTAGTCCTCATCTTGTACATCATCCATTAGCTCCCGTCATGGAAGCCTGGTACGCACCTTTGGTGTTTCCACTACCTTTGGCTCCTCTCCCAAATAAATATCAAGAAAAAATCCCACACTTTACCAGAGAAGACACCACCACACCTGAACAGCATATAAGTAGGATTATTGATGCTTATGAATACCTGGAGGTATAAGACGAGACCGTCAGAATGAAAATATTCGCCCAAAGCCTGGGTGGTGAACCCAAAACATGGTTCAAAAGCTTGACTCCAAACAACATCCACAACATCCCAGAACTACATCAAATCTTCAGAAATAGGTGGGAAGTCCGAAGGAACCCTATTCAAATCCTATCAGAATATAACAACATAAAACGGGAAAATGGGGAAAGTGTCCAGGCTTACTGCACTAGGTTCAACAGTGTGTATAACTCCCTCCCACCTCATTTCAAACCCCCACTTGGTTTAGCCTTAGCAAAATTCCCTGAGGGTTTCGATCCGGACATGACATATCATCTGAGAGACAAAGACCCCTCTACCTTGGAAGAAATGCAACAAATAGCCATAAAAGTAGATGCCAACTTAGCAGAAAAAAGGGCTAGGACTAGATCAGAAAGAAAGGTCACATATAAAGACGAGGTCTCCACTTCATCGCCTTCCCTAGATCCTAGAATAGATGATTTAGTCAAAACCATGGCCAAAATGTGGGAAAGGATAAATGAAAAAGCTCCTGTTAGGGACAACCAGCCAAACCCTCCAAACAAAAACCAGAACCAAAACTTTAGGAGGGAGCAGCCTCAAAACAGACCAAGGGAAAATGACCAACAAATTAGGCCACCATTTAATGAAAATTATGTGGAAGAAGATGATAGGGATGCAGAACCCCTTGATGGACATCATTTAAACCTCGTAGGATCTGATACTGAAAGTGAGGTATACCTCACAGCAGAAGAGCAAGAGTTATGCTCTCCGGGTCAGAATGAAACCAACTATGAAGATCTCGGGGACCCTGCCATAGATTTTCAAAATTCCATAATAGAAGCTCACCGGCAGTATAACCTTAGAAGTAGAAAAAACCAAGACCGCTCCAAAAAGGGTAGTCCTGAAATTACTAAAACCTCCGACACCATCCCTAAAAAGGCTATGGATAGCAACACGATCATAACCAAGAAAATTGACCAAAACAAAGATAAAGCTATTCAAACAAGTCTTGGCTCAAATACTCCCAGTACCTCTACAAAAATCCCCGAGATGACTGTGTCAAACCAAATCCTGAACCAGAGTCAGCAAATTAAGAGCATAGAAAAAGTCATGTCCGAGAAAGCTGAAACAAATATGTCCAGACCACAATATCCTTTTAGTTTTGAAGGGGAAATTTCCAAAATAAAGATTACCATACCCCTTACTAAACTAATAACTATAGATAGGTATAGATCTCAAGTCTTCAAAGTTTTTGACATAGGAAGCGAGGCAGATACTTTGAATCTAACTAATGACAAGCCTGAGCTCCTATTCGGCCCAAATATAGAAGGTCAATACCAAGAAGGATCTGTCTCCCCTTTCTATGTGAGTCTGAACATACGGGACAAGATACTACATAATGCCATGTTAGATTCTGGTGCCTCCCATAACCTAATGCCTAGAGCGGTCATGGAAAACCTAGGACTAGAAGTAACTCAACCTTACAAAAACCTGTATTCCTTTGACTCAAATCAGGTCAAATGTTTAGGTCTGATAAAAAACCTAGATTTTGCTCTAACACAGCTACCAGCGAAAAACTTGGTCATCGACGTAGTAGTAGCCGATATCCTTCCTAAGTATGGAATGCTACTATCAAGGGCGTGGGCTGCCAAAATACAAGGTAGTCTCCAAATGGATATGTCATTCGCTACCATCCCCGTTTTTAACCAGACTAGGAGATTATACGAGAAACTCACATGAAATACATGGTTAGTAACCGGGATAAGCCAAACAACACTCCCATTTATTACATTCATTCCGATTTAGATTCTTTTATCTTATATAATGAAAGTGATGTGAAAAAGCAAATAATAGAAAATGAAGAGGTTTTTAAACCATCGGAAACCCACTTCCCATTACTAAAAATGGAAACCAATGATCAAAGCACCAAGAAGCCTGAAAAACAGCTTAGTATCTTGTATGAAAGAGAAGTTCTTTGGATTATAAGCTTTGATGGTTCTTGTGGCAAAACTGGTTCAGGGGCCGGTATCTGGATACAAAATACTAATAAAGGTCATTCTTTCAGATTAGAATTCCAGTGTACTAATAACATTGCGGAATATGAGGCCCTTCTCATTGGTCTGTACATACTTAAGGACTTAGGCGCCAAAAAAGTATCAGCCCAGGGAGATTCAGAACTTGTAATCAGGCAAATCAAAGGTGAATATTCAACAAAAAACCCCAGACTAAGGGAATACAGGAATGCAGCTTTAGATATCCTCAAAACCTTCGAGAAGTATGAACTCACCTTTATCCCTAGGATTCAAAATAGTCTGGCAAATGAGCTCGCCTTTGCTGCAAGCAATAACCAAACACCATGTCTAAGTGAGCAATATGACATTCAAGTTAAACATCGCCCTACTATACCAGATAATATTAATCATTGGCAAATATTCAAAGATGATGATCAAATTGATGATTTCTTACAATCTAAGAATGAATTTGAAGAAACCAGAAAAAACTTAGGAAATGAAGAAAGGGAATATAGACACAATCAAGACCAAGAGCTAAATCTATCTTCTTTGACAGATCTAAATCTGATAAACCTTTCATCTGAAACTAAGATAGGATAGGATGTTGACCCAAGAGAACTCGAAGTCTTACATTGTGAAAATGACACCATACCTAGAGGGCTTGCACCTCTAGAGGAATTGTTCGATTTTAACGATGTGGCCAAAAGGCCAAAAATGGAATCCACTGAAGTCGACATAGAAGAATGTAACATAGGAAGCTCGGAGGAACCTAGAAAGGTCAAACTGTCCAAAACCCTCCCACCTCATATAAAACATAAATACATTAATTTGTTTAAAGAATTTAAAGATGTGTTTGCATGGGGATACCAAGATTTGAAATCATATGACACCAGCATCATCCAACATAAAATTCCCCTCAAAGAAAACCAAAAGCCTTTCAAACAGAAGTTAAGAAGGATAAACCCAGTATTACTACCATTGGTTGAAAAGGAAATTAAAAAGATGTATGATGCCGGGATAATAGTGTCTCTCCGATACTCTGAGTGGGTCTCAAATCTAGTATCAGTTAGGAAAAAGACTGGTGAAATCAGACTCTGTATAGATTTCCGAAACCTAAATAGGGCATGTCTGAAAGACAACTATCCTCTGCCCAAAATGGACCACATACTTCAGAAGGTAGTAGGCGCTAAAAGAATCTCATTGCTTGATGGTTTTTCTGGTTATAACCAAGTATTGGTTTATCCTACCGATCAGCATAAAACAGCTTTCACCACCCCCTGGGGCACTTTTATGTACGTTAAAATGCCTTTCGAACTAATGAATGCTGGTGCCACATTTCAAAGAGCCATGGACATAGCTTTCTCAGAAGACATAGGTATTTTCATAGTCATATATCTCGACGATATAACAGTATATTCTAAATCGGATGAAGAACACCTAGCACACTTAAGAAAAGTCTTCAACAAATGCAGGAAGTATGGTTTGTCCCTAAACCCCAAGAAAACACTTTTCGGTCTAGAAGAAGGAAAACTCCTAGGTCACATTATTTCGGAAGAAGGAATTAAAATAGACCCCCAGAGAATCGAAGGTATCTTACAGATAAGTCACCCCAGAAACATAAAGGAGTTACAGTCCTTTATCGGAAAGATAAATTTCTTAAGAAGATTCATCCCAAACCTTGCTGAACTCCTGAAAGATATCACAAATATGTTAAGAAAGGAGGTCGGGGTTAAATGGACTATAGAAGCCAAAAAATCTTTTGAACTAATTAAAAGGGCCTTAACTGAAACACCAGTATTGATAAGCCCTGACTTCACCAAAGATTTTTACATTTTTTCATTTGCCTCAGAACACACAATAGCTGCGGTGTTGTTACAGAAAAATGCAGCTGGGCAAGAACAACCCATTGCCTTTTTTAGCAAATCCCTGAGAGATGCTCCCTTGAAATATAACATCATGGAAAAACAGGCATTCGCATTGGTAAAAGCACTGAAAGATTTCCGAGTTTACATCTTGCATTCTCATGTCATCGCTTTTGTCCCTAATACTGTCATCAAGGACATTCTGAACCAAGATCCCGATGGTAAAAGGGGAAAATGGATCGCTATCATCCTAGAATATGACTTAGAAATCCGACCTACCAAAATAGTTAAAGGACAAGGACTTGCAAGGCTAATGGCTGAAACCAACCTCCAAGCTTTAGATATAAATTTTGTTGATGTCTTAGAAGAACAGGAAGAGTGCACACTCCCCTCTATTGATCAAATATTTCTGGATTCACCTTGGTATGCAGATATTATTTATGTATTAACTTATATGAATGCTCCTCCGACTTTATCAAAAACAAAAGCGAGATTTCTTAAACAAAAATATTTAAAGTTTTGTATTATAGATGGTTTTCTGTATTGGAAAAATCCCACTGGTATGCTGCTTAAATGTTTGATTGAGTCTGATGCAGGGAAAATTATGCATGAAATGCATGAAGGGGAATGTGGGGGCCATCTCTACTGGAAAACCACGGTGAAAAAAATCCTTAGAGCCGGTTATTATTGGCCTACCTTATTCCCTGACACTCACAAACTAGTTATGACATGCCATAAATGTCAAATTTTTGATGGCAAGAAAAAGATTTTACCTTTGCCCTTACATCCCATTATAGTTGAAGGACCCTTCCAGCAATGGGGTTTAGATTTCATTGGGGAAATTCACCCCTCCTCATCCGCTCAACATAAATGGATCCTCACAGCCACTGATTACTTTACCAAATGGATAGAAGCCATACCTTCCCGGAATGCCACCGATTCAGTCATCATCAAGTTCCTAGAAACCAATATCCTATCTAGATTTGGCTGTCCTAGAAAGATCATTACAGATAACACCGCTGCCTTCTCCTCCAAAAGAATGGTTGACTTCTGTCACAAGTATCACATTTCATTAGGACATTCCACAGCCTATTACCCTCAAGGTAATGGTTTAGCCGAGTCCTCGAACAAAAGCCTAGTCAACATTATCAAAAAACTTCTTGAACAAAATCAAAAAGCATGGCATGGGAAACTAGTACACGCCTTATGGGCTGATAGATTAACTACCAATAAATCCATAGGTATGTCCCCTTACCAGCTATTTTATGGTATAGATGCCATTTTCCCAACATCTTTAGGGGTTCCGGTAATGAAACTATTACAAGAAGTCCAAATAGAAGAAAATGACATACAAAGGAGAGTAAATCAGACTATCCATTTACAACAAACTAGAGAAGAAGTTTACCAAAGGGCTCAGTTAGCGCAAGACAAAATAAAACAGATTTTTGACAGAAGAACTAAGGAAAATGATTTTCAAATTGGAGATAAAGTTTTAAAATGGGATTCTAGAAGAGAAGACAAAGGTAAACATGGAAAGTTTGAAAATTTATGGAAAGGGCCTTACATCATCAGCTCAGTCAGTGGAAACAATGCTTTCTTCTTACAAGAACCTGATGGGACTGAAATTTTTGGGGGTCCTGTGAATGGCAGGACATTAAAGCATTATTTTTGTCAGGAGCTCCATTTCTGAGTTTGAAACACTTTCATTCATTGTACATACCATTGTTTGAAATATAAAAAATAGAAAAGTCAAAAACAGTAAAAGATAGAAAAGAGGGCGAGTGAAGATAGAACAAAGCCCCATGTTCCAAAAAATAGTCTTTCGGAAAGCGAGCAAGTCTAAATGCCGCTACTAGTACTTCAATGTCTTGTTCAGCTATCTAGCCTAATCATAGCTGAGCATGTTTAAATTTATTTTCTGATAAGTTAGTGAGTGCAAAGATAGTCAACATTGTGTAAGATTGACTTATCACAGAGTTTAGATTAGGGAGAGATTCTGGTTCCACATGCCTAAAACAGAACCAAAGAGAGAAGCGAGGGATGAAAAATACATTGTACATCTTAGCCCCGCTTGTCTAGTTTCCCTTTGTTGCAAAATAACATTTGTGTGTAGCTTGTCTTTTATGCCGCAAATGCATGACAAATCAGACCGTCTAATCCTGATTTGATCATTTTGAATTTCATGTTTTAGATTAGAGAAACAAAATCCTGTCAAACTACTTAATCTTGACAGTCGATCTAGCATAGGTAGAGTAATGAAGGAGTTCATCAGTTTAATCTGAACTCCCGGCAGATATAAGAGTAGAAATAGATAGGTTCATTTTGCAAAAAGAAAAATATACATTGTCAAAGGGCTGCTAGTTCAAATGCGCCAAAGAGAAGAAAAAATGTTAGGAAAGATAGTGGGTAGGTAGAAATATCATTGATGTTAACCATGCTGTCACTTTTCAGAAATAGCATCAAAGAAGGGTGAAATTTTGTGCCAATGGGTAAGGCACTGGTCTTCATAAGCCAAAGATCTAAATTCTTGACACCTCCTGACGAGGAGCTGCCCTCCCCAAATGGAGCCACTGTTAGTCATCAGTATTTTTCACTTGTTAGTGATGACTAGATCCATAGCTGAGTTTTCTAGAAGCTGATCTCCATATGTCAATTTGTCATCTAGAAAACCCTCATAAAACTTTTTTCGCCCTCCTACTTTTCAGTCCGCCCATGTCAAAATTAAAACTCATTATCACTATCCTATCTAGCTTTAGCCCTACTGGTCTGCCCATCAGCTCTAAAAGGACAATCCAATGTCTGTTTCAAAAGCCTCCCCTAAGTTAGGAAGTGGCGCTTTAAGGCATTTTACCCTTGGCAACCATCAAAAGGCCAAAAAACCTCCATCTGATACAGACCAATCATGACAGACCTCCCACTCTGCAAATGAAATTGATCACAGCCCTAAGTCGCGCCACTTACACTCCCCTAAGTCTCAGCACTGCATATACCACAGTCTCAAGTTGATTATTAGGTGTTTTACAGTGTTTTATGGATTTTACAAAGACAGGAAGTATATCTTCATCTCAGGAGAAGATTCTTGAATACAAATTTAGAAGAACAGTTGCTTCTCAATGTAAACATGAGCCTGAGATACATCTGCAGGGTAAGGAGTTACTCATCAAGACCTTGCAGCTTCCATTCAGCATGAAATCACAGTAGAAGAAAGACACCACTGTCAAACAGACTAGTAATTTGTCATGGCCAAGAACCTCCTTCATCTACAAGCAGAGGGTTAAGGCGCATCCTTCATCTACAAGCAGAGGGCGATGGCCAATATTGACTTCAAGGATTGCAAAACTTACTATAAGCACAGGTTTGTTTTTTACTAGATAGTAAAACAGTGACTCTAGGTTTCTGAGTGAAAGTGATGATCAAAACAGCGCTAAGATTTGAAATGTGCAAGACAAAAGAAAGCAGAGTTTCTGGTCTTGTGTCCTAAGAAAGAGGATCATTTGAAGTTTCAGTCATCATCATGGCGCATCGAAAAAAAGGACTCCTTTAATCAAAGCTATCATAACAAATATCTCTGCAGGGGTGTTAATATGAATGGCTCAAATCAGTCTTGAGCAGGAAAATACTTCAGTAAAAAATACCTCTGTGTGTTCTTTTGTTTCTGTTGAAATGTGAAATACAGTCCATGGTTTCTGGATGAACATAAAGAAAAGGCAGGTAAGTAGTACACAGTCCCAGACATGTGACATCTTCTTCTCATTCAAAGCGCCAGTGCAAGTTCATGGTGTTGCGATCTACACTCCACCACAAAGACAAATGTATCCTTCAGATGCATTAGGGTTGGTGTTTTCAAAGCTCCATTGAAAAGAGAATGACTGATAAAAGCCTTGGTACATATGAAATATTCTAGCAGTCATGCCACACATCATATGTTTGTCTCCTAAGCACAAAGGTATAAAAAGCTTATGAATCTGAGTTTTAGACCATTGGGAGGCATGACATAAATGAAAGTAACTCCAATCATAGACAGGTGTCTTTTGAAGCCCATTTTATCTGGCCCAGCGGCAATGCAGGATTTTATACCAGGGCATCACCAAAATAATTGTTCATAATAGGCAAAAGAGATGCTTTGTTATAGTATCGGTGTGTTGAAACGTTTGTAAAAAACATAGGTTTAATTATTCGAATGGAAAGGAGCATTACGATAATATTTTCTGAGCAAAGAAAGTGTATTGGAAAGCATCGCCCTTCTAAATCAATAGACCATGACAAAATCTGAATCATTAGCAATTTTGGGCACCTCTGAGTTAGAAGGTTGATAAAGCAATTGGAGATAGAAGTTGTCAAAACAAGTAAAAGGACAGTCTGGAGCCCAAGTAACACAAACTCTGCTGTTGGTTAAAAGAAAGGTCATGACACAGGAAATGATGTTGATTATATTTCTAAGGGATATGGCATGAATTTTCACAGCTCTGGAGCAGCATTCAAAGCCAATAAGGCACCTCACTGTTACATTCTGAGTGAAAGAGAGCTGTAAAAGGAATCCCTTTTCAGTAGACAGAGGATGGGACTGCATGACTAAGTATAACTAAATTTTTGCACTCACTGTCAGAAGAAGAGACTCAAAGGACACCTAACAGTTACATCAGTTTCCACAATGGGCATTGTCCATATCCATAGCATCAGGAGCAGGAAATGGTCAACGAAACTTGTCAAAATGACAGCAAATGAGCACCACAAAGCAGGAGGATGAAAAGGAATATAGAAATCACAGTTAAGTTTTTGTCCATAAAAAGGTGGTCGCCCCCCAAAGACAAATCTGCAAGTCTTTCATAGCAGCTTCAAGCAAATTTCCTCCTACAGTGCAAAAATCAGAAAAAGAGGACATTTCTTCATTACTTGGATAAAAAGCAGTAAGTTTTTAAATTCTCGAAAAAGTTTGTTTTATTTCAAAAGGAAGGTTGGGCTTATGAAACAAATGGTCATCTCCACTACGATCTTTATCCGGAAAAAGAGTATCAAGTTGTGTTCTAAAAGAAAAAGATTCAGATTTTGTTTAAAAATGCATTGTCAAAACTTTTCTTTAAAAAACCCTCAACGATCAAATGTGAAAGGTTTTTTGACTTATTTTCATTCATAGAACAAAGGGACCATTGCAAGCCTTTGTCAAATTCTCAAAACGCACAAGCAAAACCCCTTCCGCTGTCTACAAAATCGGAGAAAAGAGTTGGAGAAAATTACACAGAGTTTTGGAGCTTGTTGGCCTGTGCGGCGCGCCGGCACGCGGCGGCATCGGTCAGAGTTTTCCCAGGCGCACGTACACGCCGGTGGCACAGCGACGTGGCGCACTGGCGCCGAATCGCGTCGGCACAGCGGTGACTCGACGCGGCAGTTTCGACTACAAACATGTTTGCGCACATATTACGCTCAAGCACCTCTAAACCTATCTAAATGCGCTGTCTCCTCCAGGGGCATCATCATGGCTTTCAAAAGGTTTTTCATGCGCCTCCATGACCTTTGCAAAACTGTTGAGATAGTGAAAGAGATGAAATCACGAAATAAGTCACAGTTTTGATGCTCTGTGTGTTTATTTGAAAGAAGAAATTGTGTTGTAGTTCTGCTAGCTAGATATGAAATCTTAAGACCTTGTGAGCCTTGTTGATAAGAAAAGGCCATACAAATGCCCCCAAAACTGTGATAAAAGAAAACAAGACTAGAGGGCTTAAAGGGACAAAACAACGTTTTTACTCTCCATTCCTTATAGTATATCCTGTAAAGTAAAAGTCATCATTTAATTTCAGAGGTAGGGCAAAGCTGGTATAAAGAACAGTGTGGTCAGTTGAAAGGTGTTTTGGTCAAAGCCTTGTTTGAAGACAATAGAGCATAAAGAAGGGAAATATCATGTCCAAAAACAAGCTTGTTGGTTTTTGATTACTGGAAGACATTTTGTTACCACATCATAAGAAACTATTCAAACTCTGTCACCATATATCCAGAGATGTGTTTTTGTTCTAAGTATCAGTGGTCTACAGCTGTGGTAAAATGTTAAAATTCTTTTGATGAGGGTCACTCTACGGGGAAAATTGTGTTGAGCTTGTGTATGTTTTCACCTTTCTTAAATCAAAGAACAAAGGTGTCTTGTATCCTCAAAATGTCAGGTAATGATAACCCTACCCGACCCATAGGAAAAACCGGTTGTTCGTTGTATGCTTAGTAGCACTTTGTTTCCTCCAGCTCTCTGTCAAGTTGATTTTCCGAGGATATAAAAGCATTTTCTAAAGGGACAGGTTTTTCCATACTAAAGGAGAGTTTTGATTGTGTGAAAAGATAAAATCTTACAGCCTTTAATTGAAATTGTTGAAGCATTTTTCAAAAACTCTGTCACCTTTTTACATAAACTGTGAGATTGACTGTGTGACTACACTAAAAGTTAACTACATATGATATGAGTTTTGTGGAGTGATTGGCATACTAGGCAAGGGTAGGATTCTAAAGATTAGAAAGTTCACCATTGGTCAAAGGTACAAAACAGGTTGTTGAGCTCCAAACATCACAGAGCAAGGCGATTTTGACACTTTACACAGCAATTTCACCTAACAGTCTATCTTCATTTCACTGTATTGTCTCTTGTTAAGGGGTCTGCTGGCTGAGATACACATTAAAGGTGGGAAGGCCACTTTTTAAAGGAGCAAAGGTTTTGTATTATGAGGAAAAATTTTGAAACCATTCAAAGACATTGTTTCTCACACTGAATTGACAAGGTTTAGTTTAAAGAAGGCAGTTTAAAGATAGTAAGGCAGTTTGGTTCTTCAATAGCATATTTAGATCAGATGCCCCTCTGGAAAGACAAGAGGAGCAGCATAAGCGGTGATAAAGATGAGCGGCGGGGAAAAAGGGAAGTATTGGTGAACATTAGTAACTCGGTAGTGATAAGCAATGATTTCAAGAAAGAAGCGCCTGGCACGGAAAGAGAAGAAAGGCACATCAGCACTTGAAATTTTGGCTTCAGCTTCGGAACATGTTGCTAAGGACCCTTGAGGGTCATGCACACCAATTTTGGGCCCATTTTGACAACTTTTGGTTTTTTGGCATTTTTGAGTTTTTGATCAAAAACTCATAAATTCGCCATTTCATTTTGAGGATTCATCAAGGGAGGAGAATGGTACCATCGGATGCCATAATTTCATGAGCATGTCCTCAGCGATTTTCAGAGCATTTGGAGATCATTTTCCCCTTCAAAACAGCGAACAAGGCTCGCATGTTGCACATTCTGCCCGGTCTATCAGCAAACTGTCTTTTTCTAGCTTTTTACACACAGATGCAGATTTGGAGGACTTCTGGGCATCGGATTGGAGTGATTTTAGTTGCACCGGAAAGTAGACACTCAGAGATTTCCAACGAGCTATCACGAGCCTCGTTTCGACATCAGGAAGGCTGCCAAATGTTTCCAGCAAGTCAGGGGACCTTTTTCTGATATAAATTTGAAGTATTTTTGTAATTTTTGAACCTCAAAAATCTGCTTTTTCCAAATGTGCGTTTAGCTATTTTTGCACTTGGAAAATGATGCAAAGTCAATTATTTTTCCTTTTTTAGCATTTTCTAGATATTTTATGAGATATTTTGTGCCTTGGGCTTTGCAAAGCCTCAAGGAAAAGTTTAAATATTTTGATTAGGCCAATAGGAGAGGAAGTTGAACCATGAGGTTTTCCTCACTTGAGCCTATATATTCCAAAGGCTTTCATTGTAAAACAAGGCTGAACTTGAGAAGAGAAGCAATATATGGTCATATGAGCTTTGGAGAAAATACTTGTGTTATTCTTTTGGATTGCCTCTTGAATGTTCTTGGATGGATGATGAAGGATTGTTGATGGATTCCATGACATGGTAGAATGGTATAGTGTTTCTTGCTTTGTTGTTGTCTTCTAGTTTTCATTCATGATACATGTTTCTTGCTTGCTATAGATTAGTAGAGAAAAAATTTGAGATATGCCCATGGAGGCACCTCAAAATTCTTGAATCTTCATAGCTTTTATGTTTTCTTCTTCCTTAGTTGCATTAAATAATTCTTAACTTCTCTTTAACAACTTGAGGATATTGTTGCTAGTTTCATTCATAGTTCTATGCATGTTAAGTAGGATGTATGGTGTGCCCTGCTTACTTATGACTGTCCATAGTCCCATCCATGAAACTATCTCTTTGACTGATTAAGATTATCATTTTGTTTGAACTAAGGAGGCCTAGTCCCGATCTAGCCCTTTGCCTAAAACTATGCAAATCTTGTTGTTCAAAGTGCCAAATAACTTGAAGTACTGTGTTTAGGCGTTCCGACATAGTGTTTTGAGTTGTTAGTCCATCTTATGTGTTTTCCCCAAAGTCTGATAGCCATTTCCCAAAGTTAGAGGGTCTTATACTTCTATGCATGGCTTGAATGTTTGTTTCTATGTATTGATTAGTTTATAGTTACATTTTGCATGATTAATGGTTTGCCCTACCATGTTTATGTTATCTATTGAACCAGTGATGCTTGAAACTCTTTGTTGTTCACAAACTTGATGTCCATTTACTCCAGTTTTCCCAAAGATCCTTTCTACCTTGAATCAAATCGGCCCTTCAACAGCCTTGTATCGTCATCTAATAGCTTTCTTGACCTTTTGACCCCATAGCCCAGTTAATCTAACATCTTGTTATCTATTTTATATCTTTGATCAGTTTCATCCCTCACAACTTAAAAACCAAAACCAAAAAACTTACTTCATAACTAGCCTAAAAATAGAACACAATAAGAAAACACACAGATATCCCTTACAAATATAGAGAGAGCCCTCTCTGAGTCCAGGAAGGCTAGGTCCTTGGGCTCCAAAGCTTGGTTTGATGTTACACTGTCATTTGGCTTGCCAATCAGCCAAATCACGGGACCCTAACATATTGTTAGGTTGGCTAGGATTATATTGTGACCCCATGGACCCCTATATATAGAAGGAGGTTTTTTCATTTGTATCATCCAAGAATTTTTCATTTATGTAATGTATTGGAGGTTTCCCCCTCAAAGTGGTTGAATTCTAAGGTGTTGATCTCTCTTATCTTCTATTTTTGGAGCTGGTTTCATAACATTTCATATTGGAGCACATTGAGGACTTCCAAAAATTGAATATAAGGGTAACTGATATTACAGAGGAACACAAGATTGATGTCTTCATAGGGACTTTAAGGGATAACATCCAACATGAAGTTTGTGTTTTTGAACCCGATTCATTGGAGAAGGAATTCAGGTTGGCAAGAAAAATTGAATGTAAAATTATGGTGACAAGGACGCCTAGCACTCACATCTATAAAGACGGAAGTATTGCTACTCCTGGACTTCCACAACCTACGAGGTTGACACCACAACAATTGGAAGAAATTATAGCAAAAGGGATTTGCTACATTTGTAATAGAAAATACACGAAAGGTCATAGGTGTGCTAAGAAGAAATTATTTTACATAGATTGTGAAGAGGAGGAAGAAAATGAACAAGAAACTTCAAAAGAAGAGGATATACACCAGGAACCAACCCTAGAAGAAGAAAAAATGAGTGGAACCATATCATGTAACACATTGGTAGGAATTACCACTCCTTAAAATTTAAAGATAGAAGGACATATCAAGAATAAAAATGTAATAGTGTTGATTGATTGAGGTAGCACCCATAATTTTATTCATTGTAAGGGAGCCAAGGAATTGAATGGTTTCCTATACCTAGCACCAGAATGTCAAGTAATGGTTGCAAATGGAGGAACTATAAACTTCTCTAGAAAATTCCATAATATCAAGCTAACCATGGGGGAATATGTATTGAATAGTCCAATGCTTTCCATTCCAATGGGAGATGCTGATGTTGTACTAGGAGTACAATGGTTACAATATTTGGGGACGATAGCTTTTAATTTTCAAGAATTTTTCTTGAATTTTTTTTCGAAAGGAAGGGAAATAGAATTACGAGGTATCACATGGAAGCTGGGAAAGATAATAAGCTCTAATGTCATGAAAAATCTTTTGAAGAAAGAACAACGAGGTGTATTTACACAATTATGCCCACTAGAAGTTCCAACATCAAAATCATCTATTTCTACAGATCTCCAAAAAGTCTTGGAAAATCATTCCAAGGTGTTTGATACTCACTAAGGACTCCCACCTATTCATGATCATGATCATGCTATTCATTTGATTCCCAGAAGTGTTCCTCCAAACATCAGGCCTTACAAATATACTTATGTCCAAAAGAGAAAAATTGACCATACGATTGTACGAAAGTTAGAAGCTAGTATAATTCAACCTAGTCAAAGTTCTTTCTCTGCTCTAGTAGTATTGGTGCACAAGAAGGATGGATCATGGTGGATGTCTCTGGATTATAGGGAGCTCAATAAGCTCACTATTAAATAAAAATTTCCCATTCCTGTGATGGATGAATTATTAGATGAATTACATGGCGCTATTTATTTTACCAAGTTGGATATTTGTTCAAGATATCATCAAATTAGAATGAAGACTGAAGATATTCCGAAAACAACATTTCAAACTCATGAGGGTCATTTTTAATTTTTGGTCATGCCTTTTGGGCTTACCAATGCACCTTCTACATTTCAACGGTTGATGAATTTCATTTTCAAACCATTCATAGAAAATTTGTGCTAGTATTTTTTGATGGCATACTAATCTACAACAGGTCTTGGAAGGATCATGTTCAACATGTTGACAGGGTGCTCAAACTATTGGAGGAGAAAAAATTATATGCAAAAACATCCAAATGTTTGTTTGGAGTATAAGAGGTGGAATATCTGGGTCATATTGTATCTCACGAGGGTGTTAAGGTAGACCCTAACAAAGTTAAATCCATTAAGGAATAGAAATTCCCCACAACCATAAAGCAATTGTGAGGATTTGTCGGGTTAATAGGGTATTATAGCAAGTTTCTTAAGAATTATGGGAGAATATTAGCACCTATAACAACATTATTGAAGAAAGATGCATTCTCATGGACTCTTGAATCAACTAAGGCCTTTACACATCTTAAAGAGGCATTGTGCTAAACATTGGTCTTAGCTACGCTAGACTTCACAAAAAACTTTATTGTGGAATGTGATGACTCAGGAAATGGAATTGGTGTTGTGTTAATGCGAGAAGGAAAACCCATTTCTTTTGAAAGTCATCCAATCAAAGGAAATTATTTACAAAATGCTATTTATGAGAAGGAAATGTTTGCAATACTACATGAACTAAAGAAATGGTGACCTTACCTAATGGGAAGGCACTTCAAGGTAAAAATTGATCATGATAGTCTTAAACACTTTTTGGAACAAAGACTATCTTTAGAAGAGCAGAAAAAATGGGTCACAAATATGTTGGGTTATGAATTTGAAATCATCTATAAAAAAGGAGAGCTAAATGTTGTTGCAGATGCACTCTCAGGAAAGGATGAAGAGGTGGAAGCATTTCTTTGTGCAATTTCTATTATTCAACTAGATAAAATAACCGAGGCAAGAGATGAATGGATGAAGGATGAAGAAGTTTGGACACTCATTCAAAATTTGAAGCAAGAACCTAGTACATATGATACATTTAATTGGAAAAATGACTCCTTATGGTACAAATATCGCTTATATCTTTGTAAGAATTCCCAAATAAAACAAAAGATTATTTTGGAATTGCACACTTATCCTTTAGGAGGACACTTAGGATTTTTAAAAACTTACCGCAGGTGAAGAAAGAATTTTTTGGATGGCCTTAAATCTGATATTCAAAATTTTGTGGTAGAATTTTTGGTTTTCCAGCAAAATAAAGTTGAGACAATTAAGACCTCATGTCTTCTACAACCTTTATCCATTCCAAGTCAATGTTGGGAGGAGATTTCAATGGATTTTATTACAAGTTTACCTAAGTCCGAAGGAAAGAGTGTCATCATGGTGGTAGTTGATAGAATTACCAAGTATGCACACTTTTGTACATTATCTCATCCATTTAAAGCAAGTACAGTTGCTACTGCATTTATGGAAACAATTCCAAAGCTACATGGAAACCCAAAGATTATGGTAAGTGACAAAAATCCCATTTTTACTAGAAATTTTTGGATTGAATTATTTTCTTTTTTGGGTACTCAACTAGCTCATAGCTCATCTTATCATCCTAATTGTGATGGTAAAACTGAGATAGTGAACAAATGTTTGGAAGGATATCTTCGTTATTTTGTATCTAATAAACAAATAAAATGGGTCAAGTGGTTACCTCTGGTGGAATGGTGGTATAACACTTCCTTCCATACTACAACAAAACTGACCCCCTTTATGGCACTTTATGGATATCATCCACAATCCATCACATCATATTTAAGAGAAAATTCTAAGGTGCAAGAAGTAGAAGATCACATCAAGCATCAACAACAAGTTCTCCAACTCTTAATGGATAACCTCAATTTGGCACAAAACCAAATGAAACAACATGCAGATCAACATCGTAGCGAGATTATTTTTGATGTAGGATACTAGGTATTTTTATGGCTACAACCATACAAAAAAAGTCCCTCAAGAAAGCTAAGAAGGATAATAAATTATCGCCAAAATACTATGGTCCTTACAAGGTGTTGCAAAAGATTGGTACTATGGCGTACAAATTGGAGCTTCCTTCTTCTTCGCGAGTGCTTCCAGTTTTCCATGTTTCATGCTTAAAGAAGGTTATAGCTGGAAAACTTCCAGTTCAAACAATATTTCTAGAACTTGATGAGGAAGGAAAAATAATATTGGAACTTGAAACAATCACGGAAACAAGAACTCGAAAACTAGGAAATCGATCAATTTCAGAGTATCTCATCAAGTGGAAGAACTTACCCACTTAAGATTTTACATGGGATGATGAGAATTTTATACAGAAGCATCTAGAGCTACTCAAGCATTGAGGACAACACTTTTTTAAAGGAGAGGGGCATGTTAGGTCCCCATATTACTAGTATAGTCCCTTATTTTTATTAGTGTAGCCCCCTTATTGTTATTGTTGTGCCCTTGTAACCCCCATATTGTTATTATTGTTCCCTTAAATTATTATTGTTAGGTCGGCTAGGATTATATTGTGACCCCATGGACCCATATATATAGAAGGAGGTTTTTTCATTTTTATCATCCAAGAATTTTTCATTTATGTAATGTATTGGAGGTTTCCCCCTCGAAGTGATTGAATTCTAAGGCATTAATATCTCTTCTCTTCTATTTTTGGAGCTGGTTTCATAACAGATAGCCACAGCTGGGAAAACAACTTTGGCTATGAGCACTTTGAGTGTGGATACTCCTCTTTTGGTTGACGTAGGAGGTACAATTTCTATTTCGACCATCACTCCTAGTGCTGAAATTTTTGGCTCTACTTCCATTCCGTTTATGAGTGGGGGCACCCAAGATTTTTCTTCCCATTCTAGTCCCTTATTTTTTGGAACGGCTTCTAGTGCAATTCCTTTAGTTCTTTTACCTACCCCTATATCGATCTCCACACCTATTTCTTCTATGACTAGTGGGTTAGCTTCTTTTAAATATTTCCCTTTTGGAAGTGCTCATTTTCCTCATTCGAACCCTTCCTCAGGTTCTTTAAATTTCTCTGCACAAGGTCAAGGTTTTAATCCTTTTCTCAGAGGCCATAGCTCTAACTATTTTCAAGGTTGTAACCCTTCTTTCACAAGGTTGGAAACTGGGAACAAGTTTTTGTATGATCAGTAGGGGAATGTTCCTTTATCCTCCATAGGTGCTTCTTAGGCTTTCTCTTCACTCGCTAATGCTTGGAACCTTTACCAAGGAGTTTCATCTTCATTTAACACTTCGATTGGGGGAAATATCCAACTGATTCTAGGCCACAAGGTTTCTCTTATGGTTTAGATTTTTATACGAACATTCCATGGCAATCGGGTGCCTTAGAAAATCTAGGTTATTCTTTTCAGAATATTGGGAATCCTTCCATTGGTGGATGGAATTATTAATCTCCTCCATGCTTACCATTCCTAACAACCCTAAATTTACAATATTTGTTGAAAATGACTAATGATATTATTCGATACAACCCAGTTTGGCCTCCGGTCCCTTCTAAACTTCCATTAGATATTCTCAAATTTGAGGGGAAGACGGGTGAGGATCCAAGCGACCATGTCACCACTTTCCACTTATGCTGTTCATCGAACTCCCTCGTCAATGATTCAATTAGGTTGAGTTTATTTCAGCCCAACCTAACTAAAACACTATTAAATGGTACATTAAGCTTACTAGGGGCACTTTTGCTTCGTTTGGTGAGTTGTCTACCATGTTTTAAAACCATTTTCAGTCATTTGTGCGATATGATACTGGAAATGAGCTTCTGGCTAATTTTCAGCAAGATAAGGTGACACACATTTATTACCATATTCAGGAATGGATGAGAAGGAAGAGGCTCATTAAAGCCCATGTTCCTAATAAATTCCTTCTCCCAATGGTCACTCAAATCTTTACTACTAGAAATCTTGAAGTATGTATATTTTCTGGGGTATTCTCTGAGGAGCAAGCTAGCATTAGAGCCCAGTAGTTTGAAGTGATCTATTCTCAGTTTGGGATTCTTAATAAGATTTTATGTGATGCTCCTCATTCCAAAGTGGATTTAGCCAAACCAAATCCAGGTCATCATGTTCACGGGCTTGTTGGTTCAATCGATAGTGGCACAAATAACATTTTGAATCAACTGCAGTAGTTTTCTCTACAATCTTCTCCTTTTATTCAGGCTACATCATCAGTGTCTGCTCCTCCCCAACCCTTAACGGTTAATGTTGTTCAATCTTCTAACCCTAAGGGAAATCCAAAATCCGATGGGAAGAAGAAGGGATAGAGTAACAAGAAGAAAGGTAAGGATGGGAAACATTATGCGAACAAATCCAACGATAATGTTGGAGAGGGTAAGAGAGAGAGAAAGAATAAAGTCAATTTTCCATGCAAGTTATACACTAGAGACAACCTTACCCATATCTCCCCTAAGACTCAGGATGCTCAATGCTTGTTAGCTGAGCAGGGTTCCTCTAGTTCCAAGGCTATCCTGACTAACCATTTTCCCCAAGGGAAGTAAATTCTCACTGGCACAAATGCAATTACTAGAGCTCCCACAAGGGGCAACAAGGAACGAAAAAATTATTAAAATGTATATATGGTGAGTGATGATCTTGATGTCACCACGAGATCACGTGATTATGGTGAATATGAGTCTTCAAAGGCTAAAGGCACTGCTGATACTTCAAAGCCACTCCATCTTGAGAGGCATGCAGTCTAGCTTATACCTCGCATGTTGAAAGGTTCTGCTAAGTGTTTGATAATCAACCCTAATGCCAAGGCGGCCCAAAACTACTCCATTGTAGAAGATGTGGCTCAGAGTCCTTGTGCTATGTATACATTGGAGGTACTCCAGTTGTGCCCAACACAAAGGATTGTGCTCCTCACTATGATCAGGCTGATAGATCCAAATAAATATCTTATGATCAAATTCGATATGTAAAATCTTAAGAAGAGACTTCCTCATCACATGAATTTTCAGATCAAATCTATGTATCAGAAAATAAATATTTTTTGAATGGTAGTTGATGAGGGTGCTTCGACATGCGTCATGTATATCTCATGTTGGAAATCCATTAGATCTCCTTAAGACATTACTTCACCTACTCTTCTCACTGCATTTGATGGTCACTCTCAGGCCAGATGGCATTTTTCCGGCTTTTCCCATCTATGTTAGATCTGAGACTTTTTTGATCCATAGATTAGATAAATGTCTTTTCTAATTAATCACGTCATTAGGATTTGGTAAATTTGTCAATATTGAAGTCGAGATAGTTGATGTGAATTTGGAATACAACCTTCTATATGGGTGGAATTGGATTTATGAGATGGATGCTATCACTTCATCATTATTTCACATCATGTGTTTTCCCCATGGAGGGAGGATTTTTACTATTGATCATATGGAATATTCTCAGATACATCCAAATGCATATTATGACTCTTCTCTTCCGTTGGTGAATAATTCCAAGCAACCTATGGAGAATTAAGGGGTCAGAATGTATACCTCGTTCATGGGTAACTTTTATCTTTCACCTCCTTCCATTCATATCAATGCTATTTCATCCTCTAGGGCTCCTACTCGAAGAGAGTTCTTCCGAACTAATTATTTTTAAGATGCTTGGACCTTACCTTCTACTACTATCACATTAGAAGAAGGTCAAGTGGGTGGAATGGCATTCCCTATATCTGCAGCAGAGATTTTTTATTAGTCTAGTGTTGAATTTGCATATTCTGATCTAGTTTATCTTTTTCTTGAGGATTGGATGGATATGTGGCTCTAGCTTGGACACCTAATTCATCTTCTGATCAGGACTACCTTGATACCGTTTTAAGATATGAGGAGGCTATCCTGGAAAAAATGAATGGTGTGGAAATTCCGTTGGATGATTTGCATCATCTATCCTATTTTCTACTACATTTGCAAGAGGTTGAGTCAAGATTCTCTAGTCCTCTGTCTTCTGGTTTTGTTCACTCGATCATGAACCCTTTGGCTCCAGCACAATTTTTTTCTGAAGGGAATATGGATGTCATATCTGAGATGATCTCGGTGAACATTTCCAAGAATCCCAATGTTATAGAGAATGTTTTCATAAGAGCTTAATGTTCCCCTGAAGACATTCAGGCCTATAGTAATCTCTTTCAAGAGTTTAGTGATGTGTTCGCTTGGTCTTATGAGGAAATGCTTGTAACTGATCCATCTATTATCGAGCATGAGATCAAGACTTATGAGAATTCTAAGCCTATATGGTAGAATATTTGTCTGGTCAACCCTAGGAAAGCCAGAGCTATTAAGGCTGAGGTTGAGAAGTTGATTAAGGCGGGTTTCATATATCCCATTCCTTTGACTGAGTGGGTTTCGAATCCAGTGCCTGTGGACGAGAAATAAGGAATGATCCATGTCTACATTGACTTCAGGGATTTGAATAAGGTATGTCCGAAGGATAATTACCCCACACCATTTAGTGATCAAATTATTGATGAGTGTGCGAGGAATGAGATTTTCTCCTTCATATATGATTTCTCGCAATACAATTAGATTACCATACGTTCGGAAGGTCAGCAACAAGATCGCTTTTTATTTTCCCTGGAATGTTTGCATACAAAAATATTCCTTTTGGCCTTAAAAATGTTGGGAGCTACTTTCTAGCAGCCATGGCATATGCTTTCCATGATATCAAGAATATCACTCTAAGATTATTTGGATGAGTTTTAGATGCTCAATTCTCGAAAGAGAATTGATCTGACCATATAATCTTTGACATATTTACGAAAGATGTTGCTATTATGAAAATAGTTGAACCCTAAAAAGTGTGTTTTCGTCGTCACATCTGGTCGGTTTTGGATTCATTGTGTCATCGAAGGATTGGGTAGATCCCTTCAAGGTTGATGTAATAGTTCAAATGCCTCTGTCATTTCGATTTCATTAGCTTCAAAGTCTAAGTGAAAAACTTAATTTATTGAGGTGATTCATCATTAAGTATGCTTGAGGTTATTAAAGTATATATGAGATTGTGGAATAGTGGAATTCCATTTTTGTTGGATGACTTTGTCAATTTCTTGTTCGATTCTTTTGAAAAATACATTGACCTATGCTTTGTTATTGATTCCGCATGATTATAGCAGAGAGTCCCTTTCTATCTCGCCATGATAGAATCTACTATAGGTATGGTTCTAGATCAGGAGGATAATGATATTTGTAGAGCATGTTATTTTTTATCTAAGCCAAGGCTTAGTAGGGTTATGAATCGTAATCTTATCCCATTGAGAAGTTAGCTTTGGCAGTTGTCCATGATGTCTAGCAACTTAGGAATTACATTCTCCTTCACAAAAATTATGTTTTGGAAGCGGTCAATACTGTCTCAATTTTTTCTCGCGTGAGTGATTGGGGGCAAATACAATTGATGGATTTTCATTTTTTCTAGAGTTTGATCTCGAATTCATATCTAAAAAATCTAAGAAATCATTGGTATTTGCAAAGATTATATCTAAGTTTCCTTTTGGAGATAATATTATTTATGACGAGTTGTTCCACATGAACATATTTTTCTCATTTTTCCACGACATCCTTGGTATGGGGATATCATTTTTTATCTCCAAACTACTAAGTTTCCCTCGATTTTTTCAAAATATGAGCATAAAAAGTTGAATCACTTGGAAAAAAAGTTATATTATTATCGCTTACACTCATGTATCTGTCACGGAGTCGACTCGATCATTAGAAGTTTCTTAAATCTCAAAGAGTCAGATTGTGTTGAATGATTGCCACAATGAATCTTGTGGTGGTAATTTATACTGGGATTGCTACAAATCAAATGATTTTGCATGTCGAATGTTTTTTGCCTTCGATTTTTTAAATATTGTGTTGAGGTGGTCGAAAAAAATGTTATCGTTGTCAAGTTTATACGGAATATGCACACTCAACCGAATCTTTGCTTTTCATGTTATCACTTTTCGATCTGCTTTCACTATGTGGGGAATTTATTTTACTTCTTGTAACGTGCCTTCGGAAAAATGTTACAAGTACATTATCACGCGAGGGACTACTTAACCAAGTGGGTCGCAGGCTATGCCTATTTTTTCAATGATGGTGAAACAACAACCCGGTTACGTTCAACCAAGTCATTTCTCATCAAAAGTATTCTCAAAAGATATTGTCACTAAAATGGAAATCATTTTATGAACTCCATGATGCGTGAATTGGCTCTTAAATCAAGTTTCCGACAGAACATTCGTCTCCGCATTATCCTCGGGCCAATGGCCGTGTTGAAGTCGTGAATAAATCATTAAAGGTTATCCTTCAAAGGAAAATCAATAGATCTAGGTCTAATTGGCATACCATTTTATATCATGTTCTTTGGGCATACCAAATTTTAGTTAAGACTACAACCCGTGTTCACTCATTTCCAACTTATTTATGGTTTGGAATCAATCTTTCTCGTTGAGTGTGAGATTCCTTCCCTTAAACTACTTGTTGAGCTTCTTCCATACACTTCATGTCTCGAATAATGCGCGTGTCTATCTAAAACATATCGATGAGTAGCGCTAAGATATAGCTACGATTAAAGAGGCCCATAAGAAAAGAGTAAAGGTGAATTATGAATAGGCTATAAAACCTAGGTTTTTCTTCGAAGGTGACCTCGTTTTGGTCTACGATCAAGACAAGGATTCCTTGGGGGTAGGGAAAATTAAAATCCATGTGGTATGGCCCTTTCATTTTCAAAAGTGTCCTTAATAAGGGAGCTTATTATTTTGTTGACTTTGATGGAAATGAGTCGGGTGGAGCCTAGAAAATGGGCTCTATCTTAAGAAGTATTATGCCTAGGCATTTTCCGAGCATTCTCTTTGGTTGTATATATTGTATTTTTCTACACATCCGTTCATTGATTACGGTGTGACCTTTTGATTTTTTTGATCTAATTTGTCGGTGTTTATGGATGATACGAGTCATTTTGGCTTTGCCAATGGTGCTAGTAGACATATCTAGAATCTTGATTCCACGGCTAGGGTAATCTACTGTCCAACCAAATAAGTAGTGAATCTCAAGGGGCATATGTATTGGTCCCTGCATCGAACAATGTCGTAGAATATACTACACTGGGACCAATATACCTTCGGAGGCAATTTCTCTTGGTATTGGTTTTTTAGTAGAGTACTTGGATTCCACAACTATTGGTTTCATAGTTGAATAACATCTATCAGAAGTCAAAGATCCCATTTTTATATCGTTTATTTATGAGAGTGTGTTTGTTGCAAAGATCATTTAATTATGTTACATACATTCACATTCCACTTTCAAAAAATACATTTTCATATTCATTAGCTAATCAAGAAATCGATTAGTACATCAATCATTCATTACATTAAATATAAAAAAACATCAATATATATATATAGATATATCATACTTATGTGTTAAAAAAATATACAAAAATTAGACAATTATGTCCTAAAAAAATTGGGACTTATGCCCTGATCATGTCCATCATAAAAAAATATCAAAGTCAGTCTTGTCACCCTAAAAATTCTATGTCATCAGAACGTGCCTCGGATAAGTGTCATGGAAGAACACCATGGCAGTAGACGACGTGGCGTAATAGTCACATCCAATCACGCTGGCACACTCGACCACACGTATCTGAACAAGCTCAGGAGGGTCTTATACCGTAGCCATAGGGACATGGTAGGTCAAACCCTCCAATTTAATCTGAATGGCATGGAGAACTCTCGATGGTCTTCTACAACATTCTCGACCTCTCTTTAGCGATGCACTGTGTTTCCTCGGTAAGCCATTAGTTCGGCTACAATCCAACATATATAACATGGTTAGTAAAAATTGCAATTCAATTTTTCCTATCGAAAAAATATTTTTTTTCAATTTCAAATTTTTATTGAAAAATCCCAAAAAAAATCAAATAATGAAAAATCATTTAAATGGAATCTTACCAATTTCTCCCCATGTAGGCTGATGGTGGTGAGAGCGGATCAACATCTCCCTTGAAGTCCATGCTAGCATAGGGGGCAATCCTCCATGGTGATCACTTTTTCTCCCCACCACAGAAGAAATCATCATCTCGTGTAGTTCTAGCGACTTCTCGCCACCCCCTTAGCATCTTCATTAGGTCAATCCATCATGTTATACATGGATCTCACCTCGATTCTTGATAGTAGAGATCACTTTTTGGTCTAAGCCCTCAAATCCTCTCAAAGAAGAATGTAGACAAAATGGTCCCATAAGATAAATGTTTAGTTTTACTCTTTTTGATGGAGGTTAATTGTTTCTTCAAATTCGTCAACAAGGCGTGTACCAATCATATAAATTAGTCAATAAATCAATACCAAACTCATGTTCCCACATGACGCTTGGTGCAATGAAGTCGACATTCGGCTACTCTAATTATGGTGAAATAGGATTTTTTCATGTGCAACCCTTGCACATCTCTAATTGGGATATGGGTCCCAACCTTCTAAGTACCCTCATCAAAATATCACGAATGTAATCCTCAAATCTCACCCGTCCTTTTGGCTTGCCTTGTAAATTTACTGGATCTCCCCTTCAATAGAGCCCAGGTCATAAAATATCTGTCTTCAATCTCGATCCTTGAATTAATTTGATAAATCATGAAACAACCTCTCCTCGGGTCCTAGTAATTGATAAGCATTTCAATAAATTTGGTATTTGTTTAAATATTTGGCATATTAAAAACTTGAGAAATCCACATCCTCGCAGTATACTAAGGATAATTGGTTCTCTTTTATCTCATTTTCAATTGAAATATGCTCCTCTCTCTCCAAATTTCGATGATGATCTCGAGTCAATTCATCAAATTACCCATTATATTTTAATTTTAAAATTTCACCGCTGCTTACGCAAGTTTATTCTTATTATGACATAAAGGGTTTGAAATTATGAACCTCGCATGATACGACGAGAGGGTTAATCTAAAAAATTAAATCATATGTGTAAAAATTGAAATAAAAATTACTTGAATTGATAATAAAATTTATTACTAAGATGATTGAGAAGATTACCCGCAATATTTGAACCGATTCGGCTAAGAATTGAGTTCGGATCGAAGTTAGGATTCTTTTCTCCGCAGCTCTTTCTCAAATTCACCAATTCACAAATGACCAAATGTGAGTTCAAAAGTGCCGTATTTATGCCCAAATTTTTTTATTTTTTTTCAAAACCCACTAGTCTAAAATTTTTTTACTTTTTTAATTTGTCGAAGACTTTATGACCTTTATGGCTTGTAAGTGTTGGAATAGATTGTTTTCAAGTCCATTTTATTTTCGAGATGATTCCACCACTACTTCGATTCCACGACTACCGGCCCAGTCATGGCATGCATTCTGCTCGAGAACTAGCATATAGGATAGAGAATTCAATTTTTGTTGCACTTATACATACTAGGGCTCCATACTAAAATCTTGCCATAGGGTCGAAACTTCCCATCATATGATTATTATTAAACCATTTCCTCTCGACGGCTTATAAATCAAGATATGATTGTAGAGCTATCCATTACATGGGATTCTAAGCTAGATCCTCGCTAGCATATGTCACCCATGCTACAAATTGTGTAGGCTTGGGAGTCCTCTTTAGTCCCACCATGATTTATATGACAATGCTTCATTCTTCTTCTTCTTCAAAATATTTTAGGCTTTATACCCTATAGGATCCTATTTTATTATTGAGTTGTCTTTACGAATTGAATATTTACCATTTGTATATATTGGATTTAAGACTACTTCACTTGGACTTTATGTATAAGACATCCTTTTTTACTTGGTCCTTTCTACAAAATCGCTTGCAATCACTTAGCTTTCGCAGATCTCTGACACCCTTTTTCCCATGGAAAAAGAATTCCTCCCGAGTGTCATTTATCGTTGTCACCACCTTTCATTCAACATAGGATTGTTCATATCCCAAGAACTCGGGCATATTTTCATCGAAATTCATTCTATCGACTATACTATAGGCATTCTTTTATTCATTTTCGGGATTTCAAAATGAAAAAGATAGAAAAAAATATCCCCAAAAGAGGGATCGGGACATTATTTCCATATTTTATGGCAAATAAGAGTCGGTTGTGTCATCCTTGAATAAGGCACAAAAAATCTAAGCATTTTTTTTCATTTTTTGGATATTTGTTTTTAGTTTGAATTAGGAGAAGACATAACCTTGTTATTGATCGGTACTTCTCTATTTGTTATCTCTTCCAATCATATGGATGGCTTGTTCATGCCTCCTTCATGACAAACTTATACAAAGTTATCATATTTTTCCATAGTAAAAATGAGTCGTGCTTTTGTTCAAGGGAATTAAACCTCGGTCCACCTTTTTTTGTGGTGTCTTCTTGACCCATTATTTAGTCGGTCATCCCCTGGTCTATCGAGATTCTTTTTCTATCACATCATCTATTTGGTCCTTTTCTCGTGCTAGTTTGACAATGTCTCCATTGACTTCTTGCCGAACGGGTTTTTCTCTCTTATCGACTTCCGTAAATTTATATCGAGATAAAACCCTAGAGGCACATCCTGGCCCTATTTACATTATTGATAGGTGACCTTGTGCTTAGCATTTGATAAACATCATGGGTCTTTGATTTGTAGTGGCTTCCTTGTGTTTGAATTCGGCTTTCATTATGACAACTAGAGATTCATGCAAGTACATTATTTTCCGGGATCGAACGTATTTCCATGGATTCCTTGCCTCTTTGTCGGCCTTTCATTATTGGTTGTTTCAAAGAATTTCTTCCATGCACTAGCTACATTTGTATGGAAATAGTGTGCTTTGGGTTGGTTACTTCTCTTTTTCTTCGTCGAATCCTTAGAAATTTTTGTCTCCAGTGTTACACTCATGTTGGATTGATGTGGGATGCCTTAATGCCTTCCTTCAAAGTAGATATTTTCCCATCGACATCGTACATATTTCTGCGGGAATAAATTCTAGAGTCCTTTTGTCAAGTACATTAGGATTTGTAGTCATCACAGCGTGATTCCTTCTCTATCGATAAGGAGAATACATCAATGTCTCTCGATTGGTAGATTTTATAAAGTGTTCAACTTCAACTCATTCATTCACACTTGTTAGATTGTATTAGGGTACCTTGAATCTCATTGTCATTATCAGTGAGTTGTATCACATTTGTTAACGACATACATCAATGACCCCCTAATCAAATGCTTTCTTACATGGTCGACTTCAACACTTTATTCCCATTATGTAGAATTGTACGATAGTGATCGATGAAGAGTCTCGAGTTTGCATCAACATTCTTTCATTCACTTTGACAAATCCTTTAGTTTTTTTCGCCAATGATACCATTCATGCTTATATGTTTCGATTCATTACAACAATGTTATATATGTTGGCATTCTGAGTTGCATGTAGTACCACTTTTTCCACCACTTATGATTTGGTAGTTGGAGATTCAGGTTGTGATTTCAATGCTCGGGATACCATTGTAAGCATCATTTTTTCGACTTTCTAGTGTGATAATTTAACATGATTTTGATATGTACTTCCAAGTACTGATCATATGATTCACTAAGTAATTACGATCTTTTCTTATATACTTATATACATATTGGATCCCACGCATACTTGTTATGCGGACATGCTTCACTTTCACCGAGCATGACTATGCCCACCTCGTACACACGGCTTGATTTCTAATTTCTTTCATCGATTTTTTTGGTAGGCCGAAATGTGGTGATGTCCTCCCAAGTCTGCTGTAAAGCTTCTTTCTTATGCAAATAATACATTTTGGCCACCATGTACCCATTTTTTACCTCATATATTAGGGGGGCATATGTTATAGCATCATTTATCACCTTCATATAATTAATGATCTATGTGTGTGGCTTGCGCATCCTTTCCATTCATACTCTAGTCATTTTCTTAAAAATTAGATAATTTTTAACTCACTTACATGACCCTTCCATGTCTCACATGCATGCAATCACGATTCCACTCATATTTGACCCTCGTGATTCAATTTAAAATATTAAAAAATATATAACTCCTTATATTTTTGGGTGGGGTTTAATGTTAGTTACCACGGAAGCCCACTCTACGGGAGCCAGTGGCCAAACTATTTCCCAACTGAAAAAAACTATTTTGAGGAAGTATAAATACACCTCATGGGGAAGGCCTAAGGCACGAGAGAGAAATAAATTGATACTATAGTTTGTTATACCCGAGATCAAGTCTAATTATCCCTCAGTGCATCCTACACTTTTCTAGGTTCAGAAACCTTCGTTTCATTCTTTGAGATGTTCACCTCATTTATGTGACATCTTTGTGCACTCTTTTATGGAAGAAGATTGTTCGGGCTTGGGTTGGATGGATCGCGAAGGATGGTTTTGCTTGGAGTCTAGATTATTTCAAGTGATATTTATCCGTGATCTTTTACATACATCAATAAATAAAATTTGTCCCGTTCCTGATGTCATGATCTTATATGACTTTTATGACATGTTAATGATATTTTAATCCTTAATCTCATTCTATCTTTTATAAGTGTATATGGTTTGATCTATTGACATTTAGGATATATATTTGTACAACTATTCTATGTGCTTTTTCTTGAGTGAGTTGAAGGTCTTGAAGCACGTGGAGAAGCGGAAGGGTTTGCACCTTGCAAGAATGATCTAAAATGTAGGACATACAGTGAGGTCATCTCTCCCTAGTTTATTAGTTTAAGCATTAAGACCTTAGTTTGATTTCCTCTTCTTGTATTCCTTCCTCTCTATTAGGTCGTCAACCCCGAACTTAGGGGTATTTTTCTCCCAACAAGATCCCCTTCCATTCCCAATGGAAAAGAAATAGAAAATTTACATTTGAGATATTTAGTGAGAAATAGAAAATAAAGGATGTGGTACTTAGTTCCAATCAAAAAGATATTTTAGCAAGAGAGATGAGAAATGTTTCTGATTTCACCATTTCCTTCCTCTTCTGCTTTGAATTCGATATCATTTAATGTTGCATGTTCAACTTTATTTATTGAGATATGCTAAGATCTAACTCAAGGGGCTACATCATGGTATGTTCCCCCTAGGTTAGGGAGGCTTGGAACCACATTATTCACTTAGGAAAGAAAAGAGGATGGGTAAAATGATTGACCTAACTATTAAATAAATTGTTTCTAATGGATGGAAAAATCCAACATGCCACCCACTCATCAAATTTATGGTGTCTCTCCTTGAATCGACATTTTTTTCTTGAAATTAGTGGATGCACTTGGAAAATACAAGCATGCACAATATATGGGTGATTTTTTTCATAGAACTTATTGAAGATGTTGTTGTTTATTATTATGTGAAAGTCATTATAGACAATTCACACTTGTTAGCAAATTTGATGGCATGATTGTGGAAGATAAATATCCACAATTAGTTTTTCTAAGACATTGACTTGTCCATTCCTTGAATTTAACACTTGAAACCATTGGTTCGTATGTGCCTTGGATTAGAAGTGTTATTAAGGATGCATGGCATATCCACGAATTTGTAGATAATAATAGTAAAGCCCTCACAATATACAAAGAGTACACATATATATCATTGGTGAAGATTGTAGATACCCAATTTTACTATACATTTATCATGCTTAAGAGGTTGAGAGAGGTCGATACCTCTCCCAACGCGCATGGTTATTTCAAATTTTTGGTCTTTTTGGAGAAAGAAATATCAAGAAGTAAAAAAAGAGTGTCAAGGAAACACTTTTAGATGAAGCTTGGTGGGAAAGGCTAAATATCAATATTAACACTATGGACCCTATCATTTCTTTTTGCCACATTTTTCAAATACATACCAACCTATCCTAGGAGAGGTTTATGAGGGATGGGATTCCATGATTGAGTTCGCCAAGACCATTATTTCTATGCAGTGATTTCCCTAAGTATGAGTATCATCATTGGAGGCCTTCACGACCATGCATGATATTACTTTTTATCGGGTGGCACACAAATTACACAAATTTTTCTTTTTTTTGGATCTCTCATTGAATCCGAAATATTATAGCCATGAGTGGATGAATGGTGGACATTCGTACAGATTCCCTCCTCACATGGATGGTGAAACTTATCAGGGAGGAAGAGACGCATTAATATATATTTTAAGATAGATAATCCATCCATGAGATGGAGGATGCCTTTTGCATAGATTTCCATCGGCTCTTGGTGATTTTGCAAGTTTTGATTTGATTAGACACATAGGGACTAAAAGCCCTATTCTGTGTAATACTCTCCTCCCACGATTTAACCAAACTAAATAGCCCACAAGGTAAAAATGCAGTATGAGAGAATAATATGATATGATTAAACTACCCATCTACAGCTAAGGGAGTGGAATCGACATAATGAAAACCAAAAATTACCTTACACATATGTTAAAAAAACCTTCCAAAACCAACCAACCGTTCCATGTAGCCAACTCCCGAGTAAAAATTGACATTTCACTAATCTAGACCCCGTTAGAAGGTAAAATCCTCTTCATGGACGGATGAGTCCTCTAGCCCTAGGGTGGGTCTGAGTAAGAAAAGGACATGATAAAGTGTTGCTTCCTAGTTAATGAATGAGCAAAAGACACGATGATTGACCTACCTTGAATCCAACGTTGTCGATGTTGCAAAAAGAGTAGTAGCCTCTCGCTCTTGCCTTGGAAAATCACAATCCATTCGTCGTCACACTCAAATAACTACACCTAGGACAAAGAACAAGAACAACATATGATAGAATATTTTCACTCACAACTATTATCCAATCAAAGAGGGCTAAACATATCGCATCAAATAAAAATCACAACACAATAGTGGATGTTAGTATCAATCCTTTGTCGAAGTGTACAAAAAAAGACTACTTTAGCTATGCATAACTAATAGCCCTAACATCAAAAGTAGCTGCCAATATCTTCAGATCTGTAGTTAGTTGATCAAGAAAAGAGCTGTAAAAAACCAGATCTATGCACAGAAAGACATTAAACAGTAAAAAGAAGGGTTTTCTCCATATATCCAATAGACAAGACAAGAACAATTTTTGAAAGAATTTTTCTATTAAGGGCACCTGGGAGGAAAACAAGAAGGCGTATCCAATTCTCCTCAATGGGATGGGTTCTTGGAAGTCCTCAGCACTTCAGATCTAGAATCTCTCTCTCTTGTTGGTGTAGAAAACCCAGACAAAGATAGAACTCAAAGGGAGCTCACATAGAAAATAATGTAGAAAAATGTGACCAAGTGTATAGATCTAGAGTGATCTAATAGGCAACAAAAGGTGAAGAATGGTAGGAAAAACCCTCCTATTTATAACAAAATATTGGGTCATTCTAGATCTTGGTGCATGATTAAAATAATGTTAACCAAATCTAGATCCACCTTTTATGGAATATTTTATTATATTTGTTGGAGGGAAAAGTATTTGACTTGGGTCAAATCCCTTTATTTGTCAATAATAAATAAATAAATGATTTATTTATCATTTTAAGGAAGTGGTTGAAGGATAATCCAATAAATAATGATTCATTTAATTATTTGTGGGTGATTTGGTCATATTTAACAAGGAATATTATCTAAATAAGATTTAAATAATTATTCCTAGAAAATAATAAGATAAATAAAGGTTTATCTTATTAATTTATTTGTTTTGGGTTAAACATGACTGGGAATAACAATTAAATTATGGTTTAATTAATTATTCCATGGGGAAAATCAAACAAAATAGGTTTGTTTAATATTTCCTTTTGGGGTTTCCTGTTTAGACCATAAACAACCTAATAAATGTGGTTTATTAAGTTATTTTACATAGTGAAAGCAATTTTACTTAGGGTAAAATTGGTCTTACGTGGTGTACTTGGGTCCATCTAATGATAAGAGGTTAGATGACCAAAAAATGGTGTAATAGATTGCCCCCCAGCGTGAGAGTGTTAGGAGCAAATCGTATGACCGAAGTACGTTGTAAGAACTCAATCACCAAACATCAAGAGGGAAGTCAGAGAGAGAAATGTGAGGTAGACTAAGGTGCTGAAGAACTAGACCCTGAGGAGACGAGACTTACAGGTGCAACAAGTCTCTTTTTATGAGAGGGTACCTATGCTAAAGGCGGTGGGGGAGGCATACCTATGCCCGCCGAGACAAAGTACAAAAGAATAGTGTGTCCAGTAAACAAGGGACCGAACCATAAAGTACAACCGGCATAAACATGAGCCAGATAAGAATACAATGAGGAATCCCACATACATGTTGTGCCTGGGATAACAGCCAGGACTTATACAATAATATATGAGTACATGAGATACAAATACAACCCAAATGCCCCCTGTAAATGGGGAAGGGCTCACAAAATCTGACTGATACATGCAAATCAAAGAGGCGCTGCAAGTGGCTAAGGCCAACATCATCAAATATCTGGAGCTGCATCGAAGGTTGCAAGGAAGAGGTCATCCGGGCATGTGGGGGGCTACCTGCAGGGCCACCCCCTCATGAGGGTTGAGACATCTCACACACACCCGGGAATCATCAAGAGCTGCTGCTGGATCACTGGACCATCAAGTATATGAATCTTGATCATGCTGAAGAAGCTGGAGAAACAATCAAGCCAAAGGGAAAGGAGATATCCCTTTGCCTGATCCGAGGCACCGAACAAGAGTGGAAGCTGGAACCAAGGTACACCGCCCTCTAGACCTGGCTTCTGGAATGAATGAGCTGATGTCAACAGAAGGAGGTCCGCCATAGGTGAGGTAATGAGAGATCCTCAACTAAGGCACGAGAGAAAATAGTAGAGCGACGGACAGACTAATACCGATGATGATGGTGGAATGGAGGGGACTGAGTAGCGAATGGACGACTTCCCTTGCTAGAGCATAAAGGGCATGAATGACATGGCAGCGACTGACACAATATCATCAGGGATAAGGGACAGTGGGACTGAAGGCCATAATGTGTGACACAAGAGAGAAACCAAGCAATGAGGGATGGAGGACTATAGCGGGGTACAAAGGGACTCGGGATAGACTCCATGAATGCGATGATGACTCCACTTGGATGCTCTAGACAAGGGTGACTCAATGGTGCTACCACATAGTAAAGGCCCAATGGGGGACCATGAAAACATGAGTACAAGATGGTAACTCATGACGAACATCAACACGAGCATGGATAAGGATGGAGGCCAAATGGTGCCCCTAGTATGAGTGTTGCAAGTGAAGAAATTCAATTTTGAGGAGGGTTATGGTTGAGGGGCAGAGGTGCCCCCAAGCATGTTGTGGTCATGCCAAAATGTATTTAGAAAAAGGGGAATATAAACACAGTTTAATGATGTGGTGTGCCATTTTTTTTCGTTATGGTTATGCAGTAGTGAGAAAGGAAATGGAGGATTACCAATCTCTTTTAGTACTGCATATATGAAGCAAATGGACTTTAAGTTTCCGGTTTGGCATACCTGGTGTCACTATCCCAAAGAGAGCATTTGGAGATAATAAACTGATGCTCTCCTAGAAAACCTGTAGGTTGGTCAACAACAATGTCGAAGAGACTGGGTTGCTGATGTAAGATGAGGGAATGATAAGGGGTATCCAATTCTCCTCAATGGGATGGGTTCTTGGAAGTCCTCAGCACTTCAGATCTAGAATCTCTCTCTCTTGTTGGTGTAGAAAACCCAGACAAAGATAGAACTCAAAGGGAGCTCACACAAGAATAGTCGTAGAAAAATGTGACTAAGTGTAGATCCGCAGTGATCTAATAGGCAAAAAAAGGTGAAGAATGGTAGGAAAACCTCCTATTTATAATAAAGATAGTCATTCAGATCTTGGTGCATGATTAAAATAATGTTAACCAAATCTAGATCCACCTTTTTATGGAATATTTTAATATATTTGTTGGAGGGTATTTGACTTGGGTCAAATCCCTTTATTTGTTAATAATAAATAAATAAATGATTTATTTATCTTATTTAGTGGTTGAAGGATAATTAAATAAATAATGATTTATTTAATTATTTAGGTGATTTAATATATTTAACAAGGAATATTATCTAAATAAGATTTAAATAATTATTCCTAGAAAATAATAAGATAAATAAAGGTTTATCTAATTAATTTCTTTGTTTTGGGTTAAACATGACTAGGAATAATAATTAAATTATGGTTTAATTAATTATTCCATGAGGAAAATCAAACAAAATAGGTTTGTTTAATATTTCCTTTTGGGGTTTCCTATTTAGACCATAAACAACCTAATAAGTGTGGTTTATTAAGTTATTTTACATAGTGAAAGCAATTTTACTTAGGGTAAAATTGGTCTTACATGGTGTACTTGGGTCCATCTAATGATAATAGGTTAGATGACATAAAAATGGTGTAACAGTGGAACCAAACAGTAGT
>JAXQQM020060642.1:0-48723 GCA_034641835.2 Pinus albicaulis
TCACCGGTGGAATATCGGAGTATGAGTGAAGATCGGGGGTTTAATTATGGAACCGTTTGAAAATGAATGCGGGAGGATCATATGGAGATCGTGAAAGGGTTACGGAATTTGTCAATATAATCATTGCACATAATGGATGGAGCTTATGGTTTAGAACTATATAAAAATGTGTTTTTCAATGCTATTTGAAATGAATTTTACTCATACCTTGGAATCTTTTGCCTTTTCCTTGGTCTTCAACTAGTTGCTCTTCATTGGTGTCTTGAATGCTCCATGTATTCATAATTGATCCTCTCACCTGCATTTAATTTCATGATTATGGAAATAACATCTGGCTGTACATTCTTTTGAAAACAGAGTAGTAGTTGCGGAATCTGCTTCTGGCTGCGGAAACTGGAGTCAGCCGCGGAAACAGATGTCAGCTGCGGAAACTGACACAGCTATTATTTGGGTGAATAAAAATGAACAGATGACAAATGACTAGATGGAAATGGTCATGAAAAAGAATTTTATTGGTGAAAATGGAATGAAATAGATAAAATGAAGTGGAATGGAGTGAAATGAAGTGAAATGAAGTGGAATGGGTGGTCACAAAACTTGTGAAATGAAAGAGAGATTTTTTTTTTTTTGGAAAATATAGAGTGTCAGGTGTTCCTGATTTTCACCCTATATTTTCTGTATAATACTGCCAATCAGTGATTGGTTTTCAGGCTTATACAATTTTTTTTTTTTTTTTTAATTGAAAGAACAAAAGCTAGGCTGGTGGAGAAGAAGAATTCTTCTGTACCAGCCTGATTGCAGAATTTTCTTGAAACATTTTGACAAATTCCTCTTTTGAGAGTGGCTTATGATAAACTTTCAATCTGTGGCCATTCACAATAAGAGGAGTTTGAAACTCATCAATGGTCTTGATTCTTACCACTCCATTGCTAAAGATCTTGTCAATCTCATATGGCCAAAGCCAATGAGTCTGAAATTTTCCTTGAAAATATTTAAACTTGGAATCAAATAACAATGCCCAATCTCCTTCTTGAAACTTCTTCTCTTTGATGTACTTGTCATGCCATTTAGCTCTTTGATATTGAACTAGATGAGTTCTTAAAATTGCTTCTTGTCTGATCTCATCTAGCTCATTCAACTGCTCCATTCTATGCTTTTGGGCTTCTGATAAGTCCATCCCCAACTGAACTGCTATCTTGAAGGTCTTGACTTGGAACTCAATGGGGAGTAGGACTTCCTTCCCATAAACAAGTTCATAGGGAGAATGTCCTGCTGTATTTCTCCATGTAGTTTTGTAGGCCCACAAGGCTTCAGGAAGCCTTTCTGCCCAATCTCTTCTATGTAGATGAACAGTTTTGGTGATGATACTTTCAAGAACTTTATTTGTGGACTCCACTTGACCATTTGCTTGCGGATGGTAAGGAGTAGATCTTCTGTGCTTGATTTTGTATTCTTCCATCAACTTCTCCACCAAGTTAGATGTGAATTGGCTCCCCTGATCTGTCACAATTTCTCTTGGAACACCAAAGCGAGTAAAAATATCCTCATAAAGAAAATGAACAACTGAATTTTCAGTAGCAGATACTAATGCTTTGGCTTCTACCCATTTATTAACATAATCAGTACAAACCAATATATACTTCTTTTTCTTAGATGGTGGATTAATAGGTCCAATGAAATCTAAAGCCCATTTTTCAAAGGGTTCGATGAGTACTTGTGGTTGCAATGGCATTTCATTTGAAAGGGTAGGTTTCCCTACTCTTTGGCAGCTGTCACACCTTTTGACATATTGTTTTGCATCTTTGAAGAGGGAAGGCCAATAATATCCTAAAGAGGGGATTTTATAGGCCGTCCTTTTGTCTGCAAAGTGTCCGCCGCATGGTTCATCATGACATGCCTTAAGAATATCAGGCATTTCATCTTCCCTGACACATCTTCTGATCACAAGATCTGGCCCTGTTTTAAACAATTCTTTAGAAATCCATGAATATTTTGAACTCTCCTGAATAATTTTTCGTTTTTCACTTGGAAATAAATGTGAAGGCAGTTTCCCTGTAACCAAATAGTTAGCAATATCTGCATACCAAGGAGTCTTAATAGTTACTGCAAACAAGTATTCATCAGGAAACTTATCCTCTACAGGAGAATCTTCTTTAGTATTTGAATCCTAGACAAGAAATCAACTACTGTATTTTGTTTTCCTGGTCTATCCAACACAATAATATTGAATTCTTGCAAAAGTAAGAGCCATCTTGTCACTCTGCCATTAGTAACAGGTTTGTTCATTAAATATCTAATTGCAGAATGGTCGGTATGAATAAAAGTTTCATAGCCTGTTATGTAATGTCTAAACTTATTAATTGCATGAACAACAGCTAAAAACTCTTTTTCAGTCACAGTATAGTTCAACTCTGTGGGAGTCAAATTTTTACTAGTATAATAAATGGCATAAGGAACTAAATCTTTTTGACCCAACACAGCTCCTAGAGCTGTATTTGAAGCATCCATAGAAATATGGAAAGGGAGTTTCCAATTTTGTCCTCTCAAGATAGGTGCTTCAGATATTCTTGTTTTCAAAGTTTCAAAGGCTGATTGACAATCAAGATCCCATTTAAATTCACAGTCTTTTGTAAGCAATTTGAAGAGTGGAGATGCTATTTTAGTGAAGTTTTCTATAAATCTTCTATAATAACCAGTAAATCCCAGAAAACTTCTAACATCTCTTTGACAATTTGGAATAGGCAACTTGGAGATGACTTCAACTTTTGATCTATCAACCTTAATCCCATCTTCTGAAATATGATGTCCTAAAACAATCCCTTCAATAAACATCATAAAGCATTTTTCATGGCTTAATGAAAGGTTTGTTTCTTTACATCTTATAAGAAATTTTTCCAAATTTTCTAATGCCTCTTCAAATGAATTACCATAAACTGTAAAATCATCCATATAAAACTCTACACAATCATGGATTAGATCAGAAAAAATTCCTAGTACTGCTCTTTGGAATGTTGCAGGTGCATTACATAACCCAAAAGGAAGCACTCGATGGGAAAAAGTTCCCCATGGACAAGTAAATGTGGTCTTATCTTGATCTTCAGGTGCTACCTGAATTTGATTATAGCCACTAAAACCATCCAAAAATGAAAAGTACTTTTTACCCGCTAATGTATCTAATACCTGATCAATAAAAGGCAAAGGAAAGTGATCCTTCAAAGTTGCTTTGTTCAATTCCCTGTAATCAATGCATACCCTCCATTTACCATTCTTTTTAGGTACTATAACCAAAGGAGAAACCCATCGGCTATCTGAAATTGGATAAATGAAGTTTACATTGAGTAGTTTTGGAGCTCTTCTTTCACTATCTCCCTAAGATTTGGATTCATCCTTCTTTGAGGTTGTCTGATTGGTCTACTGTTTTCCTCAATATAGATATGATGGATGCAAGTCTTAGGATCAATTCCTTTCATGTCAGTATACTCCCATGCAAATGCAGTAGAATGTTTTTGCAAGATTTTGGTTAATTCTTCTTGTTGTGACTTTTCCAAATGTTTGTTGATATTCAATGTTTTTCCTAGAAAAATCTCAATAGTAGAACTACCAAACTCTTCCATAGAGTAAAGAGACATTTGTCTTGATGCTAAATATTCTATGTCAGATTCCAACTGAAATTGTGTGGGGTCATATTCTGAAGATGTCTCAAAATTTTCTAATGTGTTCAGAATTTGACTATCCTCACTGATTTCAGAAATGGTAAAGACAGGTTGTATAATGTCCTCATCATCAACCTATTCATTGTCTCCTACTTCTGTAATTGCTCTTGTTGGAGGATACAAATTGAATTTCTTTGTCGAATTACCATTAGAAATGTACATGTCTCCAGATCTACAACTAATAAAAGCATCAGCTGTGGCTAGCCAAGGTCTTCCTAAGATAAGTGGGTGTCCTCCTAGATTACTCTTGGGAGTCAAAATCATAAAATCTACTGGATATTCCCAAGAATCTAAGGAGACTGAAATATATTCTAATACACCATCTGGTTTAATAATTGATCGATCTGCAAGTTGCAGTAAAGTAGGTGTAAAAAGAAGGTTAGGAAGTTTTAGCTGGTCCATAGTCTGTCTACTCATAATGTTGATAGCAGCCCCTAAGTCAATCAATGTGTTTGTAATTTCTATCCCATTTATATGTGTCTTGACAATTGGACTTCCTGGATCTACATACTTCTGCATGGTAATTTTTCCCATCATAATATCTGCAATTTTTCCTACCAGGTGGATTCTTCTTATGTCTTTTAGTTTCCTTCCTGGTCTTTTGAAACTTAACTCCTTTATTGTTTTTTCTAGAATAGGAATCTCTCGAATGGCTTGTAGCAAGGGAATCTTGATACAAACATTCTTCAATTCATCTAGAAAATCATAGTTAGGCAACAAGATTTGTTTTTCCACCCCCTTGTCAATTTGTAGTCTTTCAGGAAAAGGAGGTGTAGATGAAGATGCGGGTTGCTCAACTATAGGAGTTGTGGGTGTTAACTTTTCTTTTTCTTTTTGAATGTTTGAATTTTGAAGAGATGCTTCCTCAGAACCCTCATTGACTTTAAGAGAGTCCTCCTCAGAGGTATCTTGTTCTTGAATATCTATAAAAGGTTTTTCTAAAACTCTACCAGATCTGAGTTGTACATCGTTGAGAGGAACAATCATATAGGTAGGAAATTGTTGTCCTTCTACCGTGTAAGTATTCTGAGGATTTTTATTGTTAGGATTTAGCAATGGCTGAGCTGGAAGTTGATTTGTCTTTTGTTAGTATGGGAGCATGAGTTGAGGATTTGGATTTTGTTGAGAAGGTTGTTGTTGTGGAAATGGCAATGAAAGTTGTGGATTTGGGTTTGGAAGTTGTGGAGCTTGTTGATTTTGAAAAGATGGAGGATATTGATAAAATTGAGAAAATATCCCATAAGGATTTTGCATCCCTTGTACCCATGGCTGATATGAATTTTGATGTTGGGGCCAAGGTTGTTGCCAAGGATTCCAATTTGGTGAGGTTTGAAGATTCATAGGGTTATTAAACCCTTGAGATTGTTGTCCCTGCCAAGGTCTCCTTGCGACAAAACAGAGAGATTCTACTGAATTTGGATCTTCTTGAAAAACAGCTTTGAGTCCAGGAATTGAAGGACAATCCTTGATCTCATGATTCTCTGAGCAAATCATAAAATGTTTCTACAACTTTTGCATCCAAGGGACATTCCCTTAAAGCATGTTTCTTCCTACATTTTGGACAAAAGATGGCTAAAGCATCTGTTTCTGCTTTCTGCTTGTTTTGGATTTTAAGGGTGTCTAGTTGTTCACTAAGGCTCCCTAAGATATCAGTTTTGAATTCATCAAGCATATTACCAATCTCTGCCCTACTTACTGATCCAGTTGCAGATTTGTTAACCCTAATAAGAGAAGGATCCCTAGGCCCTTTTTCTGTTTTAGATTTTCCTCTTGAGAGATGGACACATAGTTCTGTTATGTCACGAAGTGGAAGTTGAGAAATGTCTCCTTTCCCCATCATGTTTAAAATATCTATCCATTCATCTCTAATGGCTTTTAATATGAGGGATTTCAAGGTTTCATCATCTAAGTTGCTCATCTTTGCTCTTTTCAATTTGTATTGAAATATTTCAAGTAAATCTTCCAAATTTTCGTCTTCTTTTTGCATCATTTTGAATACCTCATCCTTGTGATTGGTGGGCATACAATAGTCCAAGTATCTATCCAAAAATGTTTGTTTCATATCATTCCAAGTCCTAATAGATTGGGTGGCTAATCCCATGAACCATTTCAAAGCGGCTCCCTTCAATGTTGAAGGAAGCAGTTTGAGTTTTTGAGAGTCTTCCATATAGTCATAGGTTCGGCACACGACTTCAAACTCAAACAGAAATGTTTCAGGATCCTCACTTCGCAATCCATAAAATTTAGGGAGGACAGATGGTGAGATATTTTTCATTGTTGTATGAGTTTCCTCATCAACTATAGGGAATCCAAACAAGTTATCTCCTTCCCTATTCCTTCCATTATTATCTTCACCATTGTTGTCTCCATTGTTTCCTCCTCCTCTACCTCTACCTCTAAATCCATCTATTATTTCCTCTGCCATGATAGTTTCTTTAGAGTCCTTAAATTCCTCTGATTCTTCTATCAAGGGAGGATGAGAGGGAGTCTCTTTCTTTTCTAAATGAGATTTGGTAGGTGGTATAGGAGAATCCTCTAATTCAACTGCTCCTTGAATTTCAAAAATCTTAAGGCTAGGGGTAGATGGTGGTGAATCTTGTCTATGCCTTGAAGAAGATGGAGTTGTGAAAATCGAACTCTTGGCTTTGGCTATAAACCTTCCCCTAGAATCTCTTGCTCTATGCATGTCATTTTTTATTTTTTTTTATTTTTTTTTAAATTTGGGCTAATAATTCTCTTTTTGATCTTCCAGGTCACACTGGGTGCAAGAAGAGAGCATACTTAAGAAATTACTGAACCAATAACTCTCTTTTCTGATCCTCCAGATCACACTAGGTGCAAGAGGAGAGCATACTTCAAGAAGTTATCAAGTTTTCCCTTCTTTTGTTATTTTGTTTTTTTTTTTTTTAAGAAATTGGCTACCTAGTTACACTTCCCCGGCAACGGCGCCAAAATGTTTGGTCAATTTAGTGTGTCCTAAATTGCTACATTAATTTATCAATCCAGGATTCGTAAGCTGATGAAGTGTGGCGCACTATATGTGCAAGATAACCTATTTCTTATCTTTTTGTCGTTTTTAGTTTTCTAATGTGAGATGGAAATTATAAAATAAAAACAAGTATGGTTATGATTATTCAAGGCAATGATATCCTTTATAATGATTTACCAACTTGAAACTTCAAAAGGAATTTGAAACATACAATGACAAAACTTGAAAGGAAATGAAAATGTCTTTCTTTGAAATGAAAATGTCTTTTGCCTAGTCTAATAAATGAGCAATGTGAACTATTGAACATGAAAACCAAACTATATTACTTTAACATGACACAAAAGAAACTATGCTGAAAGAAATCAAAAGTTGCAACAAAGTAAATCTAAATCAAATTACATCAACTTATCTTCTGATCCCTCATCATTAGTCCAGCTATGATTTTCGGAGGTAACCATAAACAACTTGAGTAACCTGATATCTAACTTGCAGAAAGTAAACTAATATCAAATTACACATTCATAATTCAATCCCTCACCATCAGTCTAGCTGTGGCTTTCGGAGGTAACTAAAGATGTCATGAGCAATTTAATATATCTAACTTGCAGAAAGTAAACTAATATCAAACTACACATTCATAATTCAATCCCTCACCATCAGTCCAGTTGTGGCTTTCGGAGGTAACTGAAAATGACATGAGCAATTTAATATATCTAACTTGCAGAAAGTAAACTAATATCAAACTACATACTCATACTTCAATCCCTCACCATCAGTCCAGCTGTGGCTTTCGGAGGTAACTGAAAATGACATGAGCAATTTAATATATCTAACTTGTAGAAAGTAAAATAATATCAAACTACACACTCATACTTCAATCCCTCACCATCAGTCCAGCTGTGGCTTTCGGAGGTAACTGAAAATGACATGAGCAATTTAATATATCTAAATCTAACTATAGAAACAAATGTGCAAGACTGAAATAAACAAAGCAGTACTGAAATTAAACAAAACTAAGAAAAATAAATTAGTAGCAGAACAATATTGATTCCATGTCATTAGTCAAAAGATATGCAAATGCCCGGGCTGCCTATTTGTAATCTGAAATAGGAACACTGATCAGTTAACAACAACATAAAACATGAAAGATTATGGACATAAGTAAGATGTAAAGCATGAAAGATTATAAACAGAGATGAAGCATAAATACCATGAAAGATGTAATGTATAAACACATGAATGAATTATGGCACAATGAGCTTAAAGAAATAAAACAAGAACTATACAATAATGCACAAAACCTCAGCGTGTGCAGGGGCCCTCTACACCAGCCTTGGCAACAGACTTCAAGTACGAATTACGCTTGGAAACAAAGTCTTCTTATATATTAAAATGCAGTCATAACAGCAAGGTGCTATTACGGCACAGTGGCAGCGTAATTACATTACAGAGCTAATGGAGACCAATAAAAACTAACAAAAAACTAATTCTTATGTGTATGCAAACGCGTTATTTATAACTGAAGGTGGTGTAACTAATTTCCTAAAGTTTATGCTGATACAAAACACGTAAACCATTACGTCCAAGGATCTAGGATCATGGCCGCGTTGAGGAGTAAATTTATGAGAAGTGGATGCTGGATTCGGCTTATGGAGCCGTGTACAAGTGTTGATTTGTCTCCCGCAATTCAGAAACGGCCATAGAAATCTCCACGTGATGAGAAACAGAGTCCTGTCACCGTGGGACTCTACGGTTGACTTGCACTTGGCCATCTTTGACCGCAGCCTCCCTGGATGAATTTGCTCGAGCCAATAGGACACGATCCATGTCCACATCATTTCTGACTTGCCCATGTGGCTCGTTTTTCCTGAAGACACCTATAACATAGAGTTTCACAAAATGGCTGCGGAAAGTTGCAGCAGCTGCGGAAAGTGGCAAGATTCCGCAGCTAAATGAGAAAAATCTAAATCAAATAGCAGACACAAAAATATAATTAAAAACCATGTTAGATGCTCTTTTTCAATTAATATACAATGATATTGACAACTTGGAAGGTTCAGGTGGATGAAAAAGGTCTAGAAAGATGTATGGAAAAGATGCAGATTTGAGACTCAACATATCTATCTAAATTTGTTAAGTAATTCCATCGTGGAATCATGGTGGATGGAGGTAACTCAAAATACATGAGCAATGTTGTAGAGAGGGCACTAAAGGTTCCTTAATGGCTATAAGGTTGCCCCACATACCATTTCTGGTGATCTATTTAGGGTGCACCAAAGAAGTAGTCTTAAGTAGATCCAATTAATTCATCAATGATGTTGTTCGATGAACACCACAAGTGGAAATTCATTATGTGATTTCTGAGGTCTTCTGCTTTCTTCCCTTCAAAATTTGGGATTTTCAAAGGGAGCTTCATGGGCATGGGGGTCCATGTTGGGTTTTGTGAAATAGGGTCATTCGTTAACTTGGTTAGATCGGTTAAGTTCAACGAAGCTAAGAACAGTGACTATGGGTTGAGATCCATTGCAAACTGTGAAGACAAGATGTTTTGGTTAGATATGGGGTTGGTCTGTGACATACCCGGTTGTGTGTTCACTTGGATCCCCGAATGGGTAGCCCTCATCTACCCGCTACGGGTTGTGGGAGGAGTGGTATGTGGTGACCCTGGGGAGGTTTCCACTGGTGTGGCATTAGGTGACCCTTAGGGGTTTCCAACTAAAGATGCCCCGATAAAGGATGAACCAATAAGGGTGGCAGTGTTTTGTCTTTGATGCCTAAATGGTGAAACACCTGGAACTTCTCTCGGTAATGGGGGGAGTTCCAAAATATGTCTAGATCAACAAGGTCCCATTGGGTCCATTATAGTGTCGACTAGGTACGGTTTTGGAAAAAATCTTCAGTTCTATGAGAGGTGAAGTATCAAAGAAAAAATTGTGACCACATACATAAAACAAAGCAAAAACAAAAGTTAATTTTCCTTCAAATTATTTCTATGTGATCAATCAATCAAAAAGTGGGTTTGGTTGCTTTTTTGCGTGATACTCAAAATCCTAGAGACCTAAAACATCCTCACACTTTCAATTGTAACTGGGCCTTACGAATATATCTTTTGGTGGGTAATGGGGCTAACATCCTAAAAGAACTAGCAACTCCTTCCAGCAACCGAAGAATCGACAAAGGTAATGGGTAGAGGATATAGTGTTGCCTGCATCGTCACCTATAGGGAAGATTCCCTAGATTTTGCCACTAAGTACTGTTGTCCCACATGAGCATTCGAGTCTTGAGCTTCTTGGTGAATCAACTGCCAGTGTTGAGCATTAGATGGTTCAGGTAGCCCCAAATAATACCGCACACACTGGGCCTAAGCTTAATCCCCTCTGAATTGGGTCTCTTTAGCACTTGGGTTTTCATTTCTGTGGACGGATAGATGGATTTTAATGCTCCTTATTCAGTCGAATTCTATGTCTCGAGATGTAAACTGACCATAGCGTCTTATTGGATGCCTACCCCCATGGTCCTAACCTGAACTATAATTTTTATTGTGGCTCCTATGGGGAAATTTAGTGAGTTTAGTTAGGTTAGTTTTAAGGAGTATTTACTTTACCTATGGTGTGGAAGTGTGTGAGAAAAAAGTGAACAATCACATAGTTTTAAGATGTGGATATGCAGTGATCATTTACACGTCCCCTATTAATCTATGTTTGATTGTTCATTTCTCTAAGAAAATCATGTGTGGATAGTGGGTCGCTTACCACTTTTCCTAATTAATCTAAGTTATTAACTAAAGGGAGATGGAAAATTATCAGAGAAGAGATTTGGTATGCTTTCCTAGGGTCACCAAAATTTGCAAAGGTAGCAGAGATTACTTGCTTCTTTTAAGATAATTAATTCCTGGTCCCAACTCCTAGTGCTAAAATTTTAACTAAAATTAATGATCTAACTAGGAAAGAACAAAAACTAGCTAATCATATGTGGATTAGGGCCACTTACTCCAACTAACTATCTATGTGATTTTGGTTTCTATTTTCACAAAAATAAGTTATTTCAGATTGCAAGTAAATTTCCCCCTACTTAAACTACGTGGTTTTTTGTGAAGATAAACTTTAACATTTAAAACTAGTAACTAGCAATACTAAAACGCAGCAAAAAGCAAGTTTTAAACAGTCATGGGACACCACACACAGTGCTGACATTTTTTCTCTGGGCTACCAGCCACTTCACAATTGGGAAATTGAGGAAAATCGCAGAGAATTTTTGTCTCTGGTTTTCGCGCAGAAAAGCTTCACACAGGCGCGCGACTCGCGCGTAGGTCACATTTGAACTCGCGCAACTCTCCGCATCTATATGAGAAAATAGCATGTGGTTTTTCTGTAAATGGAATTTCTGGGACTTCTGAACTTCGGACTTTCACTTAGGGTGAATGAGTAGAGAATAAAATAAGGGGAGCTATCCCAACAACACTCTAGAGCAAAGAGAAGTTCCTTGCAACAAACACAACCACTTAACTAAAAATGTAAAGCTAGTGGAGTTTCCAATCCTGTGGTTGTGGTTTTGGTGGATAAGTGTACCAATCCACCAGTGCTTGGAAGGAATGGTCGCTGCCTCTAAGCTATGGTCATAGGCATAAAAAAAAATGGTTAGAAAGTTAGTGAACATGTTATAAAATATACAACGTACTAAATAATGGTATAGTATGCATATATAGAGAGAAAACACAACTAAACTAAACATAACAATAATACTAATGGTGGAATCAAGGTCCCCTCTTATTTCTTGTTGTTAGGAAGAAATATACTACGTTTACACACTTGCCAAAGGGCCCTTAGAACTATGGAGTTCTAAGACCTAGTGCAAGGACATTCTTACCTTTTAGCTATTGTCGCAAGGTCTCTCTCTCTACTCCAAAGGATTGAAGTTGTTGGATGGCTAACAACTAAATCCTTTCTCTACTTCTTCTCTTTATTGCACACTGTTGGATTTATCATGGGAAATTTGGCCAGCATAACAATGTGCTCTCCCTTTTCTCATCTCTTAGTGGCCTTTTATAGGTGAATTCAAATTCTCCTTCTGTCTCTTGGTACATTGGTGGATGGTGACCCAAGAGCAAGAGTTGATTCCTTTTTGTGCCACTTGATTCCTTTGTGTGCTCCCTTGAGGTCCCAAGGTGGCTTAGTCGGTTGTACTTGGGCAGCCTCAAGTGTGGGATCATCTCCTCGATTGTGGCAAGTGGTCCCAGAAAGTGACTTCCGCCACTCTCAGGACCGTGCATCTTTTCAAGGGAAATCCACGCAAAGGTGCTCTTACCGAAGAAAAATGTGCAAAAAGGCACATTTTGCCTAAGTATTTGGTGCACAATTTGATTTTTCCTCTTGACCTTAGAGTTTTTAAAAAAAATTTAGATCCTCTAATGTGCCTCAACCCTGTAAATCCTTCTGCCTAACATTCAATAATGTCATATTTTCTTGTCATATTTTCCACTGATAACAATCATGGTCGGACTTTGATCCTTTTATCATTGTCATATTTTGATCACCTTTATTATTATTTTTATTTGTGAGATCCCATTGAGTTCAAAATGTCTTGGGTTTTCTACACCATTAAGAGAGAGAATCTTATGGATCTGAAGCATTGAGGAGAGCCAAGAACCCATCCCATTGAGGGGGACTAGTAACACCATTATTTGTTCCCTTCCCAGGTGTTAATACATATAAAATTATTTATATATCTTGTCTTTTCCATTGGATATTTTGAGAAACTCTTATTTCATTTTACTATTTGGCGACTTTTACTGCATAAATCTGGTTTTTGTTGCATTTCTTTCCTATCTATTGTAGATCTAAGGAAGTTAGGCCGCCATATTTGTTGTTAAGGTTGTTTTTCATGTGCAGTTAAAGTTATCTCTTTTCGTACACTTGCGTTAAGAATTCATTCTAGCAATTGACAACTCCACTGGGTTTTATTCAGATTCCTACGTGACCAACTGCTTCAATAACTAGGTTTTTCTTCAGCTATTTTTAGTCTCTTAATGTTGTTTTTTACCTTTTATGTCCTAAAACAGTAAAAATTCTAACTTCTGGGTGTTTCTGGGAATTTTACGTAGGTAATAGGTATTAGTCGCGCTAGAGATGACAATTTTTTTATGCAACCTGCCGCCTGAGGATCCCAGAACTACAGCTCACACTTTTCAGCCTAGAACCTATGCATTCAAGCTTAGGTTGCACCTAGGGGGCCAGAAACTACAATTTCAACAGCTAACAGGTCAGTACCTACGAGTTGCAACATTTTGTGGGATTTTGTCTGTGACTGTCCAGGTTTGCCGCAATCACTATTCAGGATTTTTTGACCTCTGTCTCAGCCCATCTTAGGCCTGGATATTCTTAGTTTGTCTCCTTGAAGTAGGACCAAGACCCTTAGGGTTTCAGTATGCTTCCACCTTTTTAGGAGGGGTTTAGCTGAGTAGGTAGTCTGAGATTTTGCAACACTTTCAACCATTATTTAGGGTATGATGTATCCTTCTTTCAGATCTATTTAGATAGGTTATTATTCCATCCAAAATCCCCTCTTAAGTTTTTTTTGGTATTTCCCTTAGGGTTCCCCTTTTTTCCCTTGAGGTTTTAACCTTTCACCTCCATTTTTGCAGTAGTTTTCCCTCTAGTTTGTTGCTATTTTTTGCACCTTCTCCAGCAGATTTGAGTCGTTAGATCCTAGTCCCTTAGACCTTATATATTTTGGCCATATTTTTTGTTTTGACTCAATTTCACCCGCCTCGTAGAAATATTATTTGGGAACCTTTCTTTGGGGTTTAATTTTATGCATATTTAGTTGTTTATTTTACTATCATTTCAATTTTATTTATAGTTATTCAACAATTTTTATTTTTCTTTATACACAACAGTTTGGGCTTAATTAAAATTAACACATGGCTTGCACACACACACACCTAAAGTGAAGAGTGTTTTTTTTACACCACCAAGCCAAGACATAAACATCTTAATTAATTTATCTACCCCTCTGATCCTTTGTTTATTACTCTTCCATATTATTGGGTTATTTGTTTCTTGCCACCATTTTGTCCCCAAGGCACTTATCCCGGAGACTCCTATGCCTTCATCCTCAATTTCCGTTAGGAATAATTACTCCAAAGTGTAGAGTCCGAGTTAGTCCTCCGCCGAGTCCCCATACCGACTCAAATTCTGGTATGTTAGATCCTCCCTCTAATTCCAAACCTGATTCTCCTCCACCTCATTCGGTCACCATGTCAAGTGCCAATGTAGGTATTGGTCCTCAAGCTGGTGGTAGTTTTGGCCCTAATTCTAGAGCTGCTACTAGTGGAACCACTACCAAAACTGTTCTTACTACTCCTTTTCTACCTTTTTATGGAAAGTTTTAGCCTTCCCAATTTCAACCAGTTAATTAACGACCCTATACTCCACAATATAGGTTGGCCTGTTATGCCAACTAAGATTCCTTCAGACATCCCTAAGTTTGAAGGAAACAGTGGAGAGGAACCTACTAATCACGTTCGCTCCTTTCACATGTGGTGTTCATCCATTCTATCACTGATGACTCCATCTGTCTTCAGTTATTCCAACGTAAGCTCACTGGAGACGCTGCAAAGTGCTATGTCAACCAGGCCTCTACCTCACATTCCACTTTTGTGAATCTTGCTAAAGTGTTCATGTTCTACTTCTAGCTACCTCTCCGATATGTACCGGTACTGAGTTTTTGACCGCATTCCATCAAAATTCTTCCACATGCCTTTCTGACCATGTCCAATGATGGAGTAGAAGGAGGAGCTTATGTTGAGCTCCTACATTTGAAGACCGTATCTATATGGATTGGTTTCTCAGAATGATTTTTCATTCTATTGGTAAATATTTTGCATCTCACTTTCCTCAAAAAGAGGAATAAGCTCTCCAAATCGCATTGAAATATGGCCTGATCTATGCCCAATCTGGTTATGTTTATATTGTTTTACTAGATCTTCCTAGACCTAGTGGTGCCAATGCACTGGGAGCATCTCACATCGCCAACAGTATCATTGGATCTATTTCACATCTGTATACTCATCCTCCCATGGGTTATGCTTTCCCTCAGGGAGGGGCTAGATCACTTATCCCCATCCTGGCATCATGTACCAGGACAAAGCACACTTTCCCCATTGCATCAACCAATGTGAGGGCGAGTTTTTGGTCAACCGGTTTACCCCAATGTTGCTCAACCTCCTTTCTATCCTTACCCACAACCTAGTGCTCCAGCCCCTATGGCATCTGCACCCCAGCTTCCCATGCCTTCTCAAACTCCACCGCAGCAGCCATCTCCCCCTCAGAGTTAGGGGTATGTGCAGCAAAGTGCGACTAATCCTCCCAATTCCAAGAAAAATAGGAAAGGCAACCAAAATCAACCAACGCAAGGTAATCGAGGGCGCCAAGGTAACCAACTGAAAGCATCCCAAGGGAACCATCCTAACACTAACAACCAGCAACAGGACGATCACCCCAAATAGAATAGGCCTCTTGGCATGAACAAGACTTGTTCTTTTTGTGGTTTCCATGGCCATTATACTCATGATTGTCCCCTTTTACCCCAGATGCACTATTTGTGGGAAGCACAAGCAGAATCTAGAGGATAGAAAACCAATGCTTCAGCTCCTCCAAATACGCACCAATTCAACCAGATGTTTTCACCAATCCTTTCCCTCAACAAGGATATGTGGCTACCCAACTCACTCAAGGTCAGGCTGCCCCTCAACCATCATAGTTTGGTACCCCTAAATACCAGATTCTCATGATGAATTTTGAAGAGGTTAATATGGATTATTTCAACCTTCAAACTCGGTTGCGCTAATATGACAAGCCACCTACTTCGTCTGCAATTGAGTCCCAAACCAAATTTTCCATAGGGTACATTTCGACACCCAATTCTCCTTTACAAATCCCTCAGCCATAGGCAGAGATAATTCCCAAGATCCCCAAAGGGCCATTATGTCGAAATGTTTCTTTTGCCACAACCACCCACACTTACAGCATAGTATATGACTTGGCACAATCTCCTACTTCCATGTCAATGCTAGAAGTCCTCCACTTGTGCCCTTTACGACGTAAACCTCTACTATATTCTTTGTGCGTTTTGGATCCTTCAAATGATCGTTTGGTCTTCTTTGATGTTGACAAGTCAGAACATCCCCCCCTTACCTTCATCCACCTCCTTCCAAATAATAGTGAAGATTCATAATGCCCATGTCTCGTGTTGTATCATTGACAAGGACGCATCCACTTACTTGATGTCTGCTTATGTTTGGAATAAACTCAGATCCCCTGACTTAGCCCCATCCACCATCACCTCGCATGCTTGGGTGTAATATTCCAAAATGGGAAAGACACGAGTATAGCACATAAAAATAGAAAACGCAGTGAAATATCAACACATCAAATAATATCAGATCATAGAGCCATTGTATTAGCCAATATAGCAGAAAATGTATACAAGAGCTTGAGAAAAAAAACACTCAAGCTAGGCAAAACAAGCCTCTAGAGACCCAATACATGAAATATGAAGAATAATTGCTATATAAGAATGTCGGAGGCTAATATAGCACATTTTTTATAGGGGGTAAATATTTTGTAGATGAAAGTACATGTATCTCCTAATATAGTTCTTATAAAATGTCAGGATCGAATATCTGGGCCTTCTAGCATAATCCCAAGACAACCCAAAAAGGGTTTCCAGAAATACAAAAAATACAAAATGTCCAAATGTAGCCCTAGGGAGGAATAACGCTCTGGGACTGGATAAATAATAGGAGGTGGCTGATCTAATATAGAAATGGATGGTACTCCTCCAATAGATCCCCTGTATGAAGGGATGCTCCCCTCACTGGAAGTCTAACTCACAAACTTGGGCCCTGAGCCCTCCACTACAACTGCCCTACAAAATATCGCAGTTCCTAAAGGAGACTACACTGTATGTGATGGCAGATACTTGTCTTGATGCCATATGAAAAAATAATTCTCAAGGACCCTCCTTGATAGCCACCCAGATGAAGGGATGCTCCCCTCACTGGAAAACAAGCTTAGAAACTGGATCTATCAATCCTCCACTACTACTGCCCTGCAAAACAACACAATCTTGAAGGATACTGTGTTGTGGATAATGGATGAAGCTTGGCCTGATGCTGGATGGTGGAAATGCATCTCAATGAACCTCTTCTAAGTGGGCACTCGAATTCCCCTGAGGATGAGGGTAGTTTCCCGCCCGGAAACACCCTTGTTCTAAACAACACAGTAGACTCCGCTAAACAGCTAAAGTGTGCAGAAAGTCATAAAATAAAAATACATAAACAATATATAGAATTCCCTCTATGGCTTCCATCCCCTTCCTTATATTCTTTATGAGCCTCCTCACCATTGGTCCCACACATTAAATATGCTACTCTCATGGAGACTCCCTCCCACTAACACTATATTTTCCCTCAATAACTCTCCACTACCTCCATACCAACGTTGTTGATTTGGTCAAACTTGACCTCATCCACATGCTTCAATCTCGATTCACACATAATATTTCTTTATCCATCTAATAAGATGATCCACATTCACATTGGAAGTGATTGTATTCCTAATAAGGATATTTATGGGTCTCCCTACCCTCCTATTCATCTATCTAAGTGACAAAATCAAAATTTAATATTCCAACCAGCTGAAGGCTAATTAGGAATATTACAGTCCTCCCCTCCCAAATGTTGCTTTTCCTCAAGAAAATATAAGGATTAATGCTGCAAAATCTCTTCTCCTTCACAGGTGTCACCCACATCCGATAAGCTCCTCCACTGAATCAGATGTTCTCTCATCAATATGCCCCATAGCTTCTCCCCCCAAGTGTCCAAGTTAGCCAAATGGCTCAAATCATAAGGAAGTAGGAGATCCATGGTGGTAACTATATGCTATCTAATGTCCACATTGAAGCATGGGACAAAAATGTTGGAGGGCTTACTTCTAATGAGTAGCTCCAATCCATGTGTCATTTCTCCAACCATTCCTACAATAATTATTAAAACATCATCAACATAGGGAATCAAAATCAAAGATACACTGACTGCCATATGAAATATCGGAGGGTGATAATAGTCCCTCAAGTGGAACCAACTCAGTTCTACTCCTTGCTACCCTGGAAAATAATGTGGAAATTATCTTTTCATCCACTTTCTTGCTGCCCTTCTCTGCTCATCTGCCTGGGGGTAGTAACTGATGTTTGGTGTCAAATGAGTAGACCCCAAATCAAATATCATCTCCCCAAAGCCTCCTAGGAATTGGCCATTCCCATCACTGATTTTGGCCCCAATAAGACCATGAAGTCTAAAGAGAGGCTTGCCCTCTTGTGGAGCAATGTATTGTAAATGAATGGTAAAGGAATGTAAATACTTGGTTATTTGATCAATAAGTATAAAGACACAACCTTTACCATGTATTGTTTCGAAGCTGGTGAAGAGGTCCATAGATGAGCCTTCCCATATCTTATCGAAAAGGGAAGTGACTGTAAGAACCTTGCAGGGTGGTTTTTTTCCTCCTCATTCTTCAAGCAAACCACACATCTCTTGATATGTTGGTGCACATCCTCCTTGAGATCCTCCCATGAGAATCTCTCTCCAATGGCTTGATAGGTTCCAATGAAATCTTGGTGACAGGAGAGGGGTGATTCATGTGCTACATGTAGAATATTCTTCTTGAGTTTAGAGTCTCTGGTAAAGAAGATCTGATCCTAGTAATATATGACTCCATCCATCACTGTATACCTCTCATCTTTCACCTGTCCATCAATCACTTCACATGTGAAGTGATCCTTGGAATACTCCACCAATAGTTGGGACTCCCAATAAGGTTCTATACCCAACAATTACAATGTTGTTGGCCTTTGTGATAAGGCATATGTCACTTTACTATTCCACTCTTTGACATGATCAATGTCAAAGCCATATGTCGGAATACTTCTATCATGCCTTTTCTGCCTCCCTTGTAGCTACTTCTGCTCAAGTAGGGGTTGAAGTTTATGGAGGTTAGCCCCCACTTGGAAGTTATTTCCCATCCAAAACCTTCTGAGTTTGGCCAATGTGTGCATGAATTCCAACAACCCTCTACAATATATGGAAGACTCCTTCCTATGTGGAAGTATCTTCTAACTATAAAATTCCATGGAGTAGCTCTCTTGCACCATGTTTGTGCCATCATCCACTCCTAAAATATCTTCTCTCAGTGCAAGATGCTTGGTGAGAGTTGGTAATACAAATACCGGGAGAATATCCATCTCCTCATTGAGCCTACCAAGGAGGACTCTCTGCGTTGTGCTAGACTTGCCCAAGTCTCCCATCTTAGTAAGATTTGTGAATGGTGCAACTAGTTGTGAGAACTCTTTAATCACCTCCTGGTCTGGGGGTCTTCCTAGTGCAAGGCCTCCAAATAATACTATATCATGCTTCAGATTCAACTGCATATCTAGGTGGACTGAAGTTTCCCTACTCCCACTACACAACTCAGGCTCCATCTTATGTGCATAGGTTATCTAAGGTGGATAAGTGTACATGCCCCTGATCATCTGATGCTTACCACTCTTCTTATCTACTCATTCCATCTACAAAATATTCCAATATGTGGTGGCTTCCCCCAATGTAATCAACCACTGCACACCCAATATTACATTGGTGTCAAGAATTTTGACCACAAAGAAGTGATCAGTCAAAGTATATGTCCCTAAGGTTACTGACAATGACGGAACATACTTCATACACTGCATGGTTCTAGCCCCTAGAACCAAAACTAAAAATCCCTCAAAATTATCAGTGGGTATTTCTCTCCTCTGTACTAACTGAGCATCAATAAAGTTGTGGGTAGCCCCACTGTCACTCAACATTGATACTCTTTGATCCTAAATTGTACCTCAAACTCTCAAAGTCAGATACTTGGGTACTCCCCACAAATATGCGAGGGCCCATCCAAATGGATCAAATGCCCCATTCCCACCTCCGAATGGTGGTGGATTTTCCCCAGCTATCACAAAATTTTTATCTCTTTCTGGATCCTCTTCTTCCTCATCCTCACTATCAGAGAATACCTCTATATAGTGTGCCTTCCCTGCAGCACACCGATGCCCCGGTGCCCATGTTTCTTGTCATGTGAAGAAAAGCTTCCTTCTCCTCAAGTCTCTCCAGACATCATCACTAAGAGGCCCTTTGTTTTAGTATTCCTTTGGAGGAAGAACCTTCACATCTTTCCCCTTCAACTGAAAGGGTGACCTTTGCTGAAATGGAGCTCTTGCTCTTGGCAAGGCATTTTGTAAATCTATAGCCCTCTCAATAGAATCCTAAAGAGTAGTTGGTTTAGTGGACTTAACCAAATCATGCAAAGGCTCTGATAGCCCATCAATGAACATATAAACCCTCCTAGTTGTAGATAAATTATGAAACATGATATAAAGTTTTAGAAATACTGAGATATAGGTCTCTGGATTACCTTACTTCTTGAGCTTGGCTAGCTCAATTAAAGGTGCCTCTGGATCTCTTCGATCAAACCTCTCTACTAACCTCCGAGTGAACTCTGAATATGTGGTCACAATGGCATGCCCTAATGTAGAAATACCATGAAACCACCAATCATGTGCCTCACCTTCAAGGTGCATTGTTGCTATTTTGATGGCTTCCATCTCCGATATTTGGTTCAGCTGGAAGTAGATGTCTAGCTTCTCCACCCAAGACTTGGTTGTGCACTTGGATGACCCCTCAAAAGCAGGAAAAAATAATCTACCCATAGTCCGTTGTAAATCATTTTTCTGTATGAATCCTCCACTTCTATTGTTATTCCGGGGTCTGGTGTTTTCCTTGATCTGAAAAAACTCCTGAAAGTTCATATTATCTTTGAATATCTGAGATTGAGACTCATACTCTAGTAAATAGTCTTCAAGAGTCTCTTGTTCTTGAATTCTCGTTATCCAATATAGTTAAAAATGTATACAAGAGATTGAGGAAATAGTCTTCAAGAGTCTCTTGTTCTTGGGGTCTCTTGTTCATTGTGTTATCCAATATAGGCTCATGTATACAAGAGATTGAGGAAATAGTCTTCAAGAGTCTCTTTGCTCTGGGGTCTCTTGTTCATTGTATTATCCAATATAGCAGAAAATGTATACAAGAGCTTGAGGAAAAAGACACTCAAGCTAGGAAAAACAAGCCTCCAGACACCCAATACATGAAATATTAAGAAAAAATGCTATATAAGAATGTCGGAGGCTAAGACAATGCATTTTTTACAGTGGTTAACTGCTACTATAGATGAAATTACATGGATCTGCTAATCTAGTGCTTAGAAAATGTCGGGATTAGATGTCGGACTTCTAGCACAATCCCAAGACAACCCAGAAAGGGTTTCCCGAAATACACAAAATACAAAATTTCCAAATTCAGCCCTAGGGCTGAATAAAACTCTGCAACTGGATAAATAATAGGAGGTAGATGATCTTATATATAAATTTCTTATACTCCTCCAATAGATCCCCCGGATGAAGGGCTTCACCCCTCACTAGAAATCTAACTCACAAACTTGGGCCCTAAGCCCTCCACTGCAACTGCCCTACAAAATAATGCAGTTCCTGAAGGATACTGTGTTGTATGTGATGGAAGATACTTGTCCTGATGCTAGATGACAAAATAATTCTCAGGGACCCTCCTTGCTATCCTCCCGGATGAAGGGTTTCTCCCCTCACTGGAAAACAAGCTCAGAAACTAGATCTATCAATCCTCCACTGCTACTGCCCTGAAAAAAAACACAATCCTAAAGGATACCACACTGTGGATAATGGTTGAAGCTTGGCATAATGCCGAATGGTGGAAATTCATCTCAATGAATCTATCCTGAGTGGGAACCCGAAGTCCCCTGAGGATGAGGGTGGGATTCCCGCCCGGAAACACCCTTGTGCTAAACAACACAAAAGACTCTGCTAAACAGTTGAAGTGTGAAAAAATTCATAAAATACCAAGACATAAAAAATATTTAGATTGCCCTCTATGGCTTCCATCCCCTTCCTTATATGCTTTGTAAGCCTCCTCACTCTTGGTCCCACACATTAAAGATGTTACTCTCATGGAGACTCCCTCCCATTAACATTGCATTGTCCCTCAATAACTCTCCACTACCTCCATACCAGCGTTGTTGATTTGGTCAAACTTGACCCCATCCACATGCTTCGACCTCTATTCACACCTAAGAGTGCCTTATCCAACTGATAAGATGATCCATATTCACATTGGAAGTGATTTTATTCCTACTAAAGACATTTATGGGTCTCCCTACCCTCTTATTCATCTATCTAAGTGAAAAAAGAAAATTTTAATATTCCAAATAGCTGAAGGAAAATTAGGAATATTACATTGGGACGGTCACCCTTCTCAGCCCCTTGGCATGTACTACAATTGTCTTGTCACTCTTGCGGGAAATATTGTTTGTATTTACAATGAAGTCATTGATGCCCCCTTGGATTGCAATATCCTCTTAGGTCGTATCTATACCTATGAGATGTTTGCTGTCACATCTACGGTTCACCATAAGATGTGCTTTCCTCGCAATGGAAAGATCATTACCATCAATCAGTTGAAATATTACGAACTGAAGCCTTAAACCTCCCCCGAGTCTATCATGTCTTCGATGGCTGATAAGAAATCAGTCGCATATTTCACCACTGTTTCACCTGGATTCTTTAAAGATTCCACCTTACTTGGTGCATTCCTTGGTCTCCCCCATCTCATTGTTGACCCCACCTCGTCAAATGTTTGCATGATGCAATCTCCTCATACTAGCCACAAGTAGTCTAGTTCAACCAGCCAGCAGCCTATGCCTCTGCAACCTGCTAGTGGTCACTCGATGGAGCCTTCAGAACCTTCTTTTGCAGGACCTTCTCCCTCTGCTGGTGTCTCTTTTACCTCTTTTCAACCAGGAATGGTTCCCCCTAGTCTTAACCATTTTGGAGTCATTCCTCTAGGCCGTTACCCCTCCAACCAGATACCATTTCTAGCTCCCCCCTCTGGAGTCTTTTCGGTACTTGTTATGGCTATGTTGAACCTTCTCGATTTGACCTTGGGGATCCCAGTCTGTTACATTGATCCTCCGTCAATGCCCTATTCACTTGGTCACTAAACCTACATCGCTTTTTGATCCTGCAAATTAACCGGTCACTATGACCCTCCCTTTGCTTCGTTGCCTTTGTCACCTCAACCGGAATCTACTCCGTAGAAAAAGCCTCTATGAGGGGGAAAAGCCAAGAAGAAGGGAACGAAGGATAAGGGTCGTCGAAACAACTCCCCGCTCCTCCTAAGCCTCGAAGCGATCACCTATGTGCAACTTTTTTGTGATGTTTTTGGGCATGCAACCCAAAATTTTCCTAAGCTTCCTCATCTCAAACCTATTTTCAACAAGGCATTTCCTGAATCCGATATCTCGGAGGTCCATGTTACCTTACCTGATTCAGCTAAGAAACTCAAATAGTTGTGCAAAAATCACCCTTGTGCTTTGTGTGATTATTATGGCCTCTATTCTCACCTTTTTCCTCATCTCGATGATTTCCACAACAACCTTTAGGCTATCCACCAAATCGAGGCCGAACTTAGTGGATACTCTAATCCGCTACTTATGACTTTTGCTTCAATAGAACCGGAGGACATTTCTACACCCACTGTGATACCTCCACCCGATTCCGAGATGATGGAACCTTTAGCCATTATCCTCTATCTATCATCATCCATGAGATCCTTGGCAGAAAATCACACCGAGGCATTCCTTTATGTTTCGACTAAACCTCCTTCAGCGATCACCTTGGGCTCAACATCGGTAGATATTCCATATACTAGCTCTTCGTCTACCCTCCGTAGCAATGCATATGTGAACCATATCTCTCATGATGATTCGTTAGGTAGCCCCGCCATGTCATGTGGTCTTTCTTCTACCATTCCCCTCATCTTTCATTCTAATGAAGACATTATGGAAGAAATGACCACCCGTGGCTTTCCTTGGAATGATATGCACCACCGTGCATACTTCCTTCTGCAGCAGTCCCATGACCAGTATGTTGTGGAGTATAAATACTTCATCTCTGATGAAGTCGATTGGTTTAGAAACCCCATTCCTACACTTGATGCTTTTGAAGAAGAAAATATGGCCAATATCTCTCCTACCATTAAAATTGACATTTCCAATAAACCATGGGTAGCAAAAAACATTACCTTGGGGGCACATTGCACCCTAGAATAAATTGATGCTTATACCAAGCTATTCAAGGAATTTTTTGATGTTTTCGCCTGGTCCTATTCAGAGCTACCCAGATTTGATCCCACTATTGTCGAACACCATATCAATACATGGCCTGATGCCAATCCTGTCCGTCAAAATTTGAGAACCATTAATCCTTCTATACGAGAGGCTATCAAAGCTGAAATCGACAAACTCAAGCAGGCTAGTTTCACCTATCCCATTCTTAAGAAAAAAGCCACCACCCATGACTGTATGGAGTACTTTCATGACCTGAACAAAGCTTGTCCCAAAGACAAATTCCCCACACCATTTATTGACCATATACTTAATAAGTGTGCGGAGCATTAAAATTTTACCCATAGCATCCCCCATAGCGATTTGTTTTTTATTTTTTCCATATATTTAGGTTGCTTGCATTATCCATCATCATCTCATATGTTTTCTTCTGACGCCTTTCAGATGGATCCGTCATCCGCACCGTATATCGTCTATGTCGATGATGAAATTCACTACTTGTAGAATCTAGCCTCATCAACCTGGGCCATTTTTACCCACATGCATTTGTTAGTCCTCACCAATGACGTATGCATTGGATATGCCACCAATAATTGGGCTGAATATGATGCAGTGATAGGTTTGTTAGTCGATGCCCTCGAACATTGCATCCTTCATGTTCATGTTCTTTTAGATTCCCTAATTATTTTCATGCAATTGAATGGCATATATCGTGTGAATAACCATGTCCTTTTTAGAAGATATTTACGAGTGAAGTTCTTAGTGTGTGAATTTGAAACCATTACATTCAGTCATGTACCTAAAGCGCAGAATCACTATCTAGATAGCATTGCAAACAATATTATAGATTGGAATTTATCACATGCATTTAATACAAGACAATAATCATAAAAAATGGTGAGCCATATACTCAGCATATATAAAAGATGCATATCCATAATATGTGTCCACAAAATCATAGAATTTTTGCAGTTCTCTACTATAATGCATCTGACATTCCCATAGGATGTTACAAAATAAAAAATGGGGGAACCACACGCGCCTACATCTATTCACTATCTGGAGGGTCCTGAGCTAATGGTTCAGCTCCTGTAGCCCACAAATCCCGCATACCCTACCTGGCTATCACCATCCGCCGCATGACACCTCACAACTCCGAGGATAGCCCAACACATGCCTCAATGTAACGGTCATCTAGATCATGCAAACTGCGCTCTGATACCCCAATCATCAATAGCTTTCATCTGCGGTGGACATCCTCCAGCAAAGCCTCTAAGTTTTCTCTATCAACTCCTCTAGCTGTGTTAGACTCTGCAGCCCCTGGCGCTGCAGGTCGTCCCATATACCCAGCAGGTTTCACCGGTGCTATATCTACATACCAAAAGTAATGAATTAGTACCACATAAGTAATTCTAAAAATTTATATGCACCATAAAACATAACAACTTGTCCCTTACCATTTGGTCCCCATGCTCGACCGGGCGGAAGTGGCAACTTCGGGTCCCCCTGATAATTCATCCCACTATATGGATAGTTGTCTATATACATAGGCATTTGTTCCTAATGTGTGAATAACTCGAGTTGGAACACTCATCTGACTCTCATGCCTCCTCCTCTCCATAGTAGTTGCCCTCAGTGGCACATCCTAGGCTCTTGCAGGCCCCCATCCTGGATCTGTACATGAGGTCGAAGTGTAGGGATCTTCTTGAATATGAACGATCACAACACTATACCAAAAGCACAGTCATGGTTCACTTGTAACTTTCATAGTGACAGTTGTTGTTTCAACGAAGCCAACATCATCTAGGCCCACCCATAGTAGGTCCCACTCAGCACACTCTCAAACAGCATCATTTTCCCTCTAGTGATGTGGTGGAATGCATGGTTACCCAAGATATGTTGTACTACTGCAGTGACAGCCCAAGTCTCTATCCTCTATAGATATTTGATTGGTATAGCCTTTCCCTTGACATGGACATCTGGTTGGAAATGGCATTCCAGGAACTCTGATATATTCCACCCCCATAGTAATACTGGCTAGATATTTCCCACCACCCCCAATAGCGGGAGACCGGTTAGGAAATAGATGTCCCGAATAGTCAACTCGATATAGTGCCCCTGCACTATAAATACCTCCAAGTCTGGGTCCTAATAGCTCACTATCCTGGATAGCAAGGGCTCCCCTGCCCTCATCAACGGATTCTCAACCAACTTGAGAACCCCATACCTCACTAGTGTGCCTCTAACCACCTGATCCCCCTAGATATCGGAACGAAGTGCATCCAAATCTCTCTCTCTAGTTGATCTTTAACTCTTCCATACCTACACAAACCTAGTATATTTTTCAGTCAGAGGAAGAAAAACTAATCAAAATCATCAAGCCCCATTTCCTAGCCAAAAATAGGACAAAACCCAACTTTTTGGCAACTCACAATTTCCCAGCCATGTACCTGTGAGGTTGCAGTTTTTCCCTTTGAAAACTGTGACCCAGCTAGCAGAAAAAGTCCCAAGAGGTGCGAGTCAATTATGAGGAAGGGCAGAGTGTTGTTCTCCGGCTCTGGGCACCTAATCTAAAATTCTAATCCACTAGAATTGAAGACTAAGGTTAGGTCACCTACCTGCAACTGATGGATCTCGATTCCAATGGTCGGTTTGTCTGCTACGATTGCCAAAATATTTAGGTCCTTCTCCTCCTCTCCACGTTCACCACAGCTCCACTAGAAAATGTACCAAATTGGAGGGAAAACACCCTATTAAAAGATAAACCCTAATTTTTCTTTTGATAATTGCGACCAAACCGTAGATCTTTTTAACGAACCGTCAGCACCGTTGAAAAGCTATCATCGAGCTCTTATATGGATATCCTTTTGTTTTTGGTGATTTAACACTTCACCTGGAAGCCTTTTTTCCAAGAAGGGTCACTTCGCTACCTCTCAAAATTGAATTTCAGCACTTATTCCACTTATACTTGAGGCACCACTTTGACGTCATACTTTTCGACACGTGTGTTGATTATTGTCATGAGTAACCATATTTTTCTCATGTTTTTATGGTCCCCACCAGACCTATTCTATGTGGTAGCATCATTGAGTGGCCCTTGATCAGAGCATCTAAGTTGATTCATCATTGCATTCATGGAGTCTGTCTTGAGTCCCTTTTCCTCATGTTACAATATTCCATCAATTTGTTCCTTGTCCCTCTCTCATGTAGCCCATTTTGGCCTCCAGACCCACTCTCCCCCATCCCCTTAGGAGTCAAGTCAGTCGTTGCTAGGTCATCCATGCTTTATATGCTCTAACAAGAGAATCCGTCATTTTGCTACTCAGTATCCCCATTCCACCATCATCCCTAGTTTCAGTCCATCAGTCACTCTATTATGATCTCTCGTGCCTTAGTTGAGGATTCCTCATTGCCTCACCTATGGCGGACCTCCTTCTATCGACATCAGCACATTCATTCCAGAAGACAGGTCTAGAGGGCGGTGTACCTTGGTTTCCAACTTCCATTTTTGTTCGATGCCTCGGATCAGGCAAAGGGACTCCTTATTTCCCTTTGACTTGATTTTTTCTCATCTGTTCCACTTCAACATGATCGAGATTTGTATACTCGATAGTTCAGTGATCCAATAGATTGCTCCAGTGATTCCCGGGTGTGTGAGAGATGTTTCAGGCCTCATGAAGGGGTGGCCTTTCAGGTAGCCCCCACATACTCGAATGACCTCATTTTATTATACAGCCTCAAATGCAGCTTCGTAGATTTGATGGATTTGTCCCCAGCTGCTTGTAGTGCCTATAGTATGCATGTATCACTCAGATGATCCATTCATATTTTCAGAGCCCTTTCCTACTTATCAGGGCTTCTTTGGATGTTCTTATATCTCATATACTCAGATATTATTATATTATGTCCTGGATGTTTTCCCAGGTGAAATATGTATGTGGGATCCATTATATTTTTGTCTAGCCCCTTTTATGCCAGCATATCATGTACTTTATAGCTTAGTCTCATTTTACTAGCCGCACCATTATTCTTTGTAATTTTGTTGGAAATGTTGTCATTGATGGCAAAGGAGATGGCAAAGGAGACAACATAGAAGCAAAGAGAGAAAAAGAGGCAGCAAGATGTAGAGAGGGTCAAGCAACAGCAAAAGAATTAAGGCAGTAAAAGAAGCCTACAGAGAATACAGAGAAACCGTAGAATGAGTCGGGTAGCAAGAGTAAGTTTGTAATTTGTGTAGAGAGTACAAGAAACATACAAACTTAAGATACAGAGGTAGAGACAAAGAATACGTAGGTAGAGCCATGAAATGAAACGGTCGAGTACAGAGAAAGGTTAGTAGAGTACAAAGGAAACATAGACAAAGAGAATACATACAGAGACAAGAGAATACAGAGGCAAAGGCAGAGAATACAAGAGGCAAAGACAGAATACAGAGTCGAGGCAGAGAATACAGAGTAAGGTGGTAAATACACAAACTGCGCATGTAAACGAAATATGGAGGACAAATAAACTTTGAAGTGGAATCATCAGAACTGGAACCCTGAGTCAAGAGCAGAACCTTGAATAAATAGTAAAACCAGAGGTGACAATACCAGCAGTATCGCGTGCGTTTGGGAGTGGTAAGTGGATTTCTCTTTTTGAACGCAATCTATGTCGCTGATGGACACGTGGCTTAAGGTGGTATTTGAATACCACTTACATCGCGCAATTTTTTTGTGTTAACCCTTAGCCCAAAGAAAAACACGATATTTTTTTGCATTCGTCGGATCTTCCAAACCAACGCGATAAGTTGTCTACCGTTGGATGTGAGTAGCTTGTTAACAGAGGTGGGCCCAGATGTATGCGCTGTGATGGTTCAATTATATAGTGAGAAATGGTGGGGGCCCGAAGGTTATTTTAATTCAAAGTCGTAGTATAAAGTCTGAAAGGTCTTTCATAAGCTTTGGGGTTGATATAAAATGTATTGTGTATGCAAAGGGATACTGTGGGCCCAAGTGTAGTTACATGGAGTTCTTTATTTTAATATATGGTCTAAAGGTAAGCTACATGCCCATGAAGTACCACATGTATACTTGGTCTCATAACCAAGTCGAACGTTATTATAATATAATGGTATTGATTTTATTGATCCAAAGGCTTTGAAATATGTTGTGGATCAGACTTTTATGTGTAACGAGCTATATGGTTATCTGGGGTTTAATAAAGTGCAGCGGGCTAGCATAATATCTGGGCATGAAATAAAGTCTTGACATGCATTGAACGAGAGATGTGGGCCCAAGATAAAGATAGGAAATTGTATGTGATGCAATGGTTCTTTGATAGCCAAATGTTAATATGTTACATGGCTAAGTCTATGCTATGAGTGGAAGCGTTAAATAAACTATGGAGCCCGAAAGGTTATATAATTATATATATTAGTGCTGGGTTTAAATCTAAGTCAAAGAATTAATATAATGGTGACGAAGGATATTATATGTGTAGTGTGGGACCCCATGTAAAACGGAAGAGTTCAATACATGTTTATTCCGAGAATCTTAACCCAAGCCGAAGGATATGTAAAAGCTGAAGCGGAAAAATATATATATGTAGCGCTTTATATACAAGGGACCAAGGTTACAATATAAAGCATATGTATTATATTATTGTGCGTGAGATTAAAAGAACAAAAGGTTCTATTGTTCGAGTTTAAAAAAAACGAAGTATTATAAGGTGGGACCCTCACGAATCGCATAAGAGAAAAACATAACAGCGGAACATGTTAATAAAATTTCCAATTGCGATTGCGATAAAGAAGCGGACCTGATACATTATAAATGGTGATTCTCATGTGTTTGAGTTCCGGCTTAAATCGCACCGGAACCATCGCATCAGAGGTGAAAGAGTGACAGACACATTGAAAGTTCCGATTGCGATTGAGCGATCGGATGATAGCCGTCGGATTTGTTGAAGGATGGACGGCAGATATGAGTCATTTGATTACATCGTGGGGCCTTAGCTAATCTCATCGGAGAATTGCAATCGCATCGGCGCAGTGAAGTGCAAGTGAACAATGAACCATCGCATCGGAAAAAAGCAGAACATTAGAACATACCATTGAAAGTTTCGATTGCGATCAATCACATCGGAACCATCGCAAGAGGCATAATCGCATCGGAGCATAAGAAAAGATCGATTAGTGGGACCGTAAAGGCATTTTATATATTAAAAGGGTCTATTATCATTATATCGCCGAGAAGCATTTGTGTTATATAGAAAGGGCAGTTTATATGTTAAAAATGCCTTATTATTACGCCGAGAGTTGATTTTCATTATATAAAAAGTGCAGTTAAATATATGCAGGAGTTACACAATAGCAGTGAACAACAGAGCATACAGAGAGGAAAAAGACAGAGACAGCTGCAAAAAAGACAACACGCAGTGATCCAAAAAACTGAATGGGTTGATTTGTAATCCATATTGTAATTGAATGTAAACATTTTTAATTGGTTTATATTGTTTGTGATGCACTGGCAAGTCTCCATAGGAAACAAAACTCCACTGTAAAACTGAAATTTGTACCAATCGTTGTAGCTTTTCTGAATGAACTAGACAAAGGAATGAGGAGGCAGAAAGAGAAGAGTCAGGGCTATTCACTTCGAATTCCCTGTGGAATAGGAATCGCACAAGAGGCAACCGTATAAATGATATTACTGATATGCAAAAGATACAGAGAATGCTTTTATAGAATTTATGCGTAAAAGATAAGAGGAAGGAGGAGCATAAAGAGATGCTATGAAAAATCAGAGATGATATAAGACATATTTGAAGACTGGAGGATAGCACAAAAGAAGGTACAGAACAGACTGATATCCAAGGTAAATCAACAAATATTTTCTGTTGATAGAATGAGGAAGTTGGAGCTTCCCTATCAAGTTGTAGCTTGATAGATGTCAGTTGTAGCTGACTGAGGTTGGAGCCTCCTATAGGTTGGTGCCTGTAGAAAATTGATGGGAGTTGGAGCTTCCTTGCAAGTTGTAGCTTGCAAAATTGAGGTTGGAGCCTCCTGTAGGTTGGTGCCTACAGAAAATCAGTGGTGAGAGGGAGTTGGAGCTTGCCTTTGCATCACAACAATAATAAGATGTGGTTTTCTCCCTTTATGGGTTTCCACTTATATTTGTTGTCTCTATGTGTGTTGCCTATGTGTTGATATGATCTACCCAATCTGCTTAATGTTTGCTGCTCTCATAATAAGTTTGTTTTCACATTGCCTTAATACTTGTTGCTCACTTATAAAGATGGGTCACATATGTTGAGAATGCAGCAAGATGATGGAGCTTAGTGAAATGAAGTCGCCTTCACTAAGTGGGCCCGCAGGCAAATTCTGGCGCAAAGTCTATTTTTAGACTATGTCTATTTTTAGACATACGGAGCATAATTTGGGAATTCTACTTGGAGATTCTTGAAGTATGCGACATTTCGGTAAAAATAGATGAGACCCTAATTTTTAGGACCCAGGCTATTTTTAGACTGATCTCCTAAAAATATGGAAGTCAAATATTATTTACCTTTAATAATATTTTGACTATAAACAGCAGTTTACTCTCTTGGCGCACTTCAGTTTGAGTCATGGAGGTGACTCATGCAACTGACACAAGGAATCACGTGGTTCCTAGGGTTTGATGGCATCTTGCATGGTTGGCTTCAGTTAGACTTCAGTGGCAGGAGTTTTGGAGGAGTTAACGGGACAAATAAGTAGTGGAGTTGTGTTCTGTTTGTTTTAGTTGAACTAGTTGGGATTAGTTAACTAACTAATCAACTAGATATGAGAGGAGTAAATTAAATAATATTTAATTTACTAAATATTAACTCATTAGTCAACTCAAGAACACTTCAGTTCACTACAGTGCATGATCAGTTCAGTGGAGACCAGTGGAAGAGGTAGATGAAAGGGTGAGTAAAGCTATCAGTTGGTAGATTGTTTTGCATGAGATTTGCATTACACTTGGAGGAATTGTCCATGACAATTACGCAATCAAGGGAAGGGGATTCCAACCTTGAACCTCTTCATATACAGGCCATGATTGCGCAATAGAGGCAAGGCAATTGGCGGGGAGTTTTGAACCTCAGACTTGTTCAAAACTGAGTCAGATTGTGAGTAACTTCATGAGAGAGTATTGAGTACTTGTGAGGAGTATTGTACTTGTTTGGTTACTTGATTTCTCCATTATAATATACACAATAGCTGCGGGGTTTTCAGCTATATGCTTTCCCCATACATACTGAGTTAATGTGTGATTGAATTGATGTGAGATTGCTTCTGTTATTTCCGCATGTGACAATTAATTGTAGAAGAAGGTTATGTGTTATGTATGCAATTCGAAATTGATATATGACCAGGTTAATCTTCAATGAATAAGTGATTTATTCAGCTAATTTATACATGGTATCGGAGCGATATTAATTGTCGAAGTCTATTACGGTGATTGCAAACTTATTTCCTCGGACAGAGTCTGCATGCGGGCCAGGTAGCCTCCGGAATATTCATCCTTCTTTGTAAGGTGAAAGATCTGGTGAATGCCCTTTGCAATCAATCTCTGATTTGGAAATAATTTGTTTTCAAGTATAGATCGGAAGCGATAGAGCTTGGAGTTTGGAATTCGAATTTTGCAGAAGGTTGTTCTTCTTGGTGCCGGTGTTGAAAGATGTCTTCTTTCAATGGTTTGCGACTCGAATATGCTCTTGAAGGCAGTTCGAACTATATTGCATGGAAAGATCGAATGGAAGAAGTGTTAGAAGATAATGGTCTGAAGGAGTTCGTGGATGCGGATGTCCCAAAGCCCACTGATGCAGCTTTGGTCGATGCATGGCAAAAGAAGATCGCGAAATGTCAAAGGATCCTGTTGGAGGGCGTCAAGGATCATATTGTATCCAGCCTGCATGGAAAGGCTACTCCATATTTAATGTGGAAAGCTTTGACGGATCTATTCCAGAGTAAGAGTGACCAAAGGAAGCCGGCGCTCAAAGACAAGCTCAGGAACATCAAGATGGAGAAGGGCGACAGTATCGCTAAATACCTCACGAAGTTCACTCAATGCAGAGATGAACTGGGAAGTGTGGGAGTTACTGTCGATGAAGAGGATATGGTCGACTTGGCTCTCCTTGGTCTTCCGAAGGCTTGGCACTCATATCAAGATAGTGTCAATGGTCGGGAGAAGCTGCCGGGATGGGAGCGCCTTTGGGCGGATCTCATGCAGGAGGAGATAAGGAGGACTACTCGAGATGGATCTTCATCAAAGGGAGCTGATGAAGAAAACCGCGCTTTGGTGTCCAAAGAAAAGAAGGGGAAGGGTAAGAAAACCTCTCATTCTGGTGCTAAGGGCAAGAAGCAGGATATGGCGAAAGTGAAGTGTTTTCACTGCCATGATCACGGACATTATGCTACCAATTGTCCAAAGAAGAAGAAGAACAAGCAAGCGGAAAGATCTGCAGATGGAGAAGCTTTGGCTTCACAGTTCGAGCTTGACTTTTCACTGATCGCATGCTTGGTTTCAAGTGTGATGGGATCGGTGTGGTTCTTGGACAGCGGTGCGTCATTTCATATGACGGGAGATTGGGAGTTGTTCTCAGATCTGGAGGACAAAGATTTGGGTATGCACATCGAGATGGGCGATGACGGTAGATACAGTGCGACTGGTATCGGTACCGTATCCTTTCAGAGGGAGTCTGGTAAACCCTTTGTCTTAAAGGATGTCATGCATGTACCTGGATTGAAGAAGAACCTGATTTCAGGAGCGATGTTGGAGGATAAGGGTTATGATGTGGTCTTCAGCGAAGGAAAAGCTTTCCTGCGCAGTAAGACTACTGGAGAGACCCGGAAGATAGGGGTTCGAACTCAGAACCTTTATCAGTTGCAGGTAGATGACTGCGCAGCTATGGCATGCAAGGCTGGAGATGTGGTGAGCCGGGATTATGAGGGCGAACTATGGCACAGGAGATTGGGCCATCTTCACCATGGAGCTTTGAAGATTCTGCAGCAGATTTCTACTGGACTTCCTAAGGGCACCCTTGCGCATTCAGATCAGTGCAAGGGGTGTACTTTAGGGAAGTATGTGAAAGCCACCTTTCACGAGAAGGATATTCGCGCCACGACGATCCTTGAGAGAGTTCACACAGACGTGTGTGGTCCTTTCTCAGTTGCTTCGACAGCAAAGCACAAGTATTATGTGATCTTTGTTGATGATTTCTCTCGAAAGTGCCGGATCTTCTTCATGCAGAAGAAGAGCGATACATTCGCGAAGTTCTGTGAGTTTAAAGCACTGGTCGAGAAGGAGTCGGGGAAGAAGGTGATTGCTCTAAGGAGTGATATCGGTGGTGAATTCATCTCGGCTGAATTCAAGGAGTTCTGCAGCGCAGAAGGGATTCGGAGAGAGCTCATCGCACCCCATAACCCACAGCAGAACGGGGTGGCTGAGCGGAAGAACAGAACGATCGTGGGTGCTGCACGGGCGATGTTGCATGATCAGGGCCTACCCCTTCACTTGTGGGCTGAGGCATGCAATACAGCAGTGTATGTGCAGAACCGTTGTCCTCACAAGGTTCTTGGCATGAGTACACCAGAGAAGGCTTATTCTGGCAAGAGGCCTGATATTTCCCATTTGCGGATTTTCGGATCTCCTGTCTACATGCATGTGACGAAGGATGCGAGAAGGAAGCTGGATCCAACTGCTGAAGTTGGAATATTTGTGGGGTACACTGATACACCTCATAACTATCGAGTGTATGTGCCAGACAGTCGCAAGACCGTTGTGCGACGGGATATAAAATTCCAGGAGGAGAAAGCCATGCAGTGTTCGCTTGAGAGGGAGCTACACTTGCATGCAGATGAGGAGCTGTTAGTTCCTAAGGAGGAGCTTCCGGACGTGGATCAGCCACAAGAGGAGGTTCAGGAGGTGGAAGAAACCACCCAGGCAGCGCCAACCATCAGAGGGCGCATGCGCACTACAGAAGCTGAGCGACTGGCTCGGGATGCAGAGAAGGTTGTAGGACCACCTACAACACAGCGTAGATAGAGACAGTCACCGGATCGGTACACTGGATACATGGCTCTTGTGAGTCAATGTGTTGTGACGGAGCCATCCTCTTTTGAGGAAGCCGTGGAGGAACCCGCTGCATGGGTTGATGCCATGATCGAAGAATATGATTCGATCATCAGGAACAGTGCATGGGAGATTGTCCCAAGACCGGTTGGGAAATCAGCTGTAGGTTCGCGATGGATCTACAAAGTGAAGCAGGCGGCTGACGGGAGTGTGGAGAAGTACAAGGCGAGATTTGTCGCCCGTGGCTTCTCACAGATCGAGGGGATTGACTATGAGGAGACTTTTGCACCTGTCGCAAGGTACTCTTCCATACTGACGATCCTTGCTCTCTCAGCGCAGATGGGGTGGCACATTCATCAGATGGATGTGAAGACTGCGTTCCTCAATGGAGTTATTGAGGAAGAGGTGTACATAGAGCAGCCTGAAGGTTTTGAGATCTTCAGCAGTGAGTCGCATGTGTGCCGACTGAAGAGAGCACTGTACGGGCTGAAGCAAGCACCTCGTGCTTGGTACACTCGGATAGACAGCTACTTCACCGGGCTTGGATTCTCCAAGAGTGAGGCGGATCCAAACCTGTACCAGATTGTGGTGGAGGGGAAGCTGTTGATCATCGTACTGTATGTAGATGATCTGATTTTGACTGGCGACGAGCAGTTGATACTTTCATGCAAGGAGGATCTTGCACGAGAGTTTGAGATGAAGGACCTGGGCATCCTTCATTATTTCCTGGGATTGGAGATTTGGCAGCGCAGTGGAGGACTGTTTGTTTCTCAGGGCAAGTATGCCCGGGAGATTTTAGAGAGGTTCAACATGCAGGGCTGCAAGCCTGTTGATACTCCTCTTCCTGGAGGATGGAGGAAGGGAGATGCTACTTCGGAGGAGGTAGTGGATGCCACTGTCTATCGACAGTTGGTGGGGTCGTTGATGTATCTGGTCAATACTCGACCCGATATATGCTATGCAGTTAACCAGCTTTCGCCAGCTATGGTTAAGCCTACCAAGCTCTTTTGGAAGGCGGGCAAGCATGTATTGCGCTATATCAGAGGCACATCGGGATATGGTCTATGGTACAGACAGGAGGATGGAGTGAAGCTTTCTGGTTTCACTGATGCAGATTGGGCAGGGAGCCCAACAGACCGGAAGAGCACTTCTGGAGGAGTTTTCAGCATTGGGTCGACAATAGCTTTCCCGGTCAGCAGGAAGCAGAGATCCGTGGCACTCAGTTCAGCAGAGGCCGAGTACATGGCAGCTAGCTTGGCTGCATGTGAGGCTATTTGGATGAGGAAGATCCTCGCAGTTTTGTTCAGGTTGCATTTGGAGCCTACAGTGATTTACTGTGATAACCAGAGCTGCATCAAGCTCTTGGCTAATCCATTTTTTCATGATAGGTCCAAACATATCGACATCAGGTACCATCACATCAGAGATTGTGTTCAGCGGAGGATCATGATGCTTTCATATGTTCCCACGGAGGATCAGGATGCCGACATCCTGACGAAGGCGCTCACCAGGAGCAAGCTCGAATTCCACAGAGGCAGGATAGGGATTGCAGATAATCCATATCTTGCTGAGAGGGAGTGTTGAGAATGCAGCAAGATGATGGAGCTTAGTGAAATGAAGTCGCCTTCACTAAGTGGGCCCGCAGGCAAATTCTCGCGCAAAGTCTATTTTTAGACTATGTCTATTTTTAGACATACGGAGCATAATTTGGGAATTCTACTTGGAGATTCTTGAAGTATGTGACATGTCGGTAAAAATAGATGAGACCCTTATTTTTAGGACCCGGGCTATTTTTAGACTGATCTCCTAAAAATATGGAAGTCAAATATTATTTACCCTTAATAATATTTTGACTATAAACAGCAGTTTACTCTCTTGGCGCACTTCACTTTGAGTCATGGAGGTGACTCATGCAACTGACACAAGGAATCACGTGGTTCCTAGGGTTTGATGGCATCTTGCATGGTTGGCTTCAGTTAGACTTCAGTGGCATGAGTTTTGGAGGAGTTAACGGGACAAGTAGTGGAGTTGTGTTCTGTTTGTTTTAGTTGAACTAGTTGGGATTAGTTAACTAACTAATCAACTAGATATGAGTGGAGTAAATTAAATAATATTAAATTTACTAAATATTAACTCATTAGTCAACTCAAGAACACTTCAGTTCACTACAGTGCATGATCAGTTCAGTGGAGACCAGTGGAAGAGGTAGATGAAAGGGTGAGTAAAGCTATCAGTTGGTAGATTTGTTTTGCATGAGTTTTGCATTACACTTGGAGGAATTTTCCATGAAAATTACGCAATAAGGCAAGGGGATTCGAACCTTGAACCTCTTCATATACATGCCATGATTGCGCAATAGAGGCAAGGCAATTGGCGGGGAGTTTTGAACCTCAGACTTGTTCAAAACTGAGTCAGATTGTGAGTAACTTCATGAGAGAGTACTGAGTACTTGTGAAGAGTATTGTACTTGTTTGGTTACTTGATTTCTCCATTATAATATACACAATAGCTGCGGGGTTTTCAGCTATAGGCTTTCCCCATACATACTGAGTTAATGTGTGATGGAATTGATGTGAGATTGCTTCTGTTATTTCCGCATGTGACAATTAATTGTAGAAGAAGGTTATGTGTTATGTATGCAATTCGAAATTGATATATGACCAGGTTAATCTTCAGTGAATAAGTGATTTATTCAGCTATTTTCTACACAAAGTTGATCATAAATTAAGTTGTAAATAAGCTTAATGAAAAGTTGAAAAAAAATCATGAATGAATTTGGAATCGATTCAACCCCATCTCTCTTAGTTTAACTAAAAATTCAATAATTTGCATCGTATTCGGGTTCTTTGTACGCTTAACAACTGAAAGGAGATCCTAGGTCCCCAGGATGGCTAGTCAAGAAGGAAGCTCAACCAATAAAGCCCCTTTTTTCACCGGTGCTAATTATGCCTTCTGGAAAATCAGAATGAGAGCATACATAATGTCTCTAGGAATAGAAGTTTGGGCTGCTGTGGAATTTGGATATGCCCCAAAGGCAACTGACTCAGAGAAAGAAGCTAAACAAGACTTTGTAGCTAATGCAAAGGCCATGAATGCAATCTTAAATGGACTATGTGAGGCTGAATTTATCAAAGTAATGCACAGCAAGACTGCCAAAGAAATGTGGGATACTCTTGAAAACATCCATGAGGGAAACAAAAAGGTGAAGACATCCAAACTTCAAGTATATAGAGCTCAGTTTGAAAATTTAAAAATGAATGATGATGAAGATATTGGCAGCTTCTTCTTAAGAGTTGCAGAAATTTTTAATAATAAGAAAGCTCTTGGAGAAACCATACCAGAATGTGTAATTGTACAAAAGATTCTAAGATCTCTTCCACCCAGTTTTAACCCCAAGGTTTCTGCCATAGAAGAAAAAGCTGATTGGGAAACCTTGACCATGAACCAGTTACTTGGAAATCTAACATCCTATGAGATGAGACTACCACAGAAGAAGCCAAATGTGAGGGAGGCAGCCTTTAAGACATAGAAGAAGAAAGAAGAAAAGGAAGATATATGCTCTTGCTCTAATGAAGAAGAGGCCAAATTTGTCAAGAAACTGGATAGAGGCTCAGGTAAATATAAAGGTAAACTTCCATTCAAATGCTTTAACTGTGGAAGAGTTGGACACTATGCTGCTAAGTGTCCTCATAAGAAAGCAAGGAATCAGGCTCAAGAATCAGAGAAAACTACATCAAAGAACTGGCAGAAAGGAAATAAATTCAATAGAAAATATTTCTATGCTCAACAAGATAGCAGTGCATCTGAAGACTCAGATGAACCCTCAAGTGAAGAAGGAACCTCTGAATTTATATTGATGGCCATAGAGGAGCTTGAAGGACTCCTTCTAGAAGATGAGGAAGAAGCTGAATTTGATCTTGAGGGGGAGCTAAGAAGTGCCCTGGAGGAAATTGACAGACTCAAACTAAAGTGCAGAAAATAGAAAGACATTCTCCTCAAATATGTAAGAGAAGAACAAAATTCAGAAGTCCTCATTCAGTTGAAAGTAGAGCTTGAAGAAGCCAAGAAGGTAGAAGACATTTTACTTAAGCAAATTAAGGATAAAATTCAAGAACAAGAGAAATTGGAAGAAGAAGTAGTATGCTTGAGGAAGAAATTAGAAAATGCCCAAAGGAAAGTGTCAATAAATTCTTCTCAAATGACAAGCTCTGGTAAGTTGAATGAAATTCTGGATGCTCAAAGATCCCCTCTGATAAAAACTGGGATAGGCTATGACGGAGAATCAAGTAAAGGCAAAGAAAAGGAAAACAAAAATATTATTTTTGTAAAAGCAGATAAGGATGATGAAGCAGCTCAGATGATTCCTACAGAAAAAGAAACCTGCAATGAAGGAGATAGAAACCAGAAGGAACCTCCAAGGACAAAGAATGAAATAAATACTCAACCAACAGAAAAAGGCTCATATGCTCCTGAATATGTCAAATTTGGAAGCCATCAAAAGAGATTCTTCCCTCCTATGAAAAAAGCCACCTGTTATGCCTGCCACAAGCTGGGACATATTGCTGCATACTGTCATACAAGGAGAATTAATTCAAACCAGCAAAGGATGCAAACAGTGAAGAGATTATCTCAAGCAAACAAATGGAGAAGACAACCTTTCATCAAGTATGAAAATTGTTTCTATGGATATTGTTTTTACTGTAAGGATTTTGGCCATAAAATCATAGAATGTAGAAAATATGGACAAAGACTGATGTTCAAAACCTCAAGGAGGTTTATGAATAATGGAGAGTTTACTCATACTCACAATTCTACAAAAAATATGATCAAATGCTGTGTATGCAATAAAATTGGACATATGCCTTCCAAATGTCCTCTCAGAGAATGTGGTTCATCATCTCAAAAAAGGTACCAAACAAAAGGATGCTTGCAGTGGAAAAAGCAGGTGAATAAATGTGACCTAGCTCTGACTGCTCAAGACCTGAAAAGCCAATGGTATTTGGACAATGGCTTCTCAAAACATATGACTGGAGATAGAAGCAAGTTTATAACCTTTGATGAAAAGAAATATGGAAATGTTACTTTTGGTAATGACAAAGTAGGGAAAATCAAAGGAAAAGGCTCAATCGGTCTAGATAATGGCAGAGGAAAGGCCCAAGATGTACTATTTGTGGATGGGATGAAAGAAAATCTGCTGAGTGTCAGTCAAATGTGTGATAAAGGCTGTGAGGTTATTTTTAGAGCACAAGACTGTGAAGTCAGATCAAGCACCACAGGGAAGACACTGATCAAAGGGGTTCGAATAGAGAGTAATGTCTACATAGTGAAAGAAGAGAATGAAGCTTGCCACCTTAGCAAACTTGAGGAGTCATGGTTATGGCATAGGAGATTGGGACATCTTAACTTCGATCATATCATCAGTTTGAGCAAGAAGAAAGCAGTCAGAGATATGCCAGCAATAAAGAAGCCTTCAAATACCATATGTAAATCTTGCAAATTGGGCAAACAGACCCGGACATCCTTTAAGACCAAAGATGAGCTATCAACAAGTAGGCCACTTCAGCTTGTACACATGGACCAGTGTGGACCTTCAAGAACTAAAACACCAAGTGGAGAATCCTACTTCATGCTGATAATAGATGATTTCTCTAGAATGACATGGGTTGCCTTTCTCAAATATAAATCAGAAGCACTTGAGAAATTCAAGGTATTCAAGGAATTAGCAGAAAATCAAACAAGATGCAAGCTAAAGTGCATCAGATCAGACAGAGGAGGTGAATTCACAGACTGTGATTTTGCAGATCTATGCAATGAACATGGGATAAAACAACAATTTACTATTGTAGGGACACCTCAACAGAATGGAGTGGTAGAGAGACAAAACAGGTCAGTACAACAAATTTCCAGAGCCATGATGCAAGAAAGTAATATTCCCCAAACCTTCTGGGCAGAAGCAATACACACAGCTGTGCATATTCTTAACAAAGCTCATTTAAGACCAAACAGTGACAAGACTCCTTATAAACTATGGCATGGTAAACCAACATCAATCAAGCACTTTAGAGTCTTTGGAAGCAAGTGTTTCATAAAAAATAATGATGAAAATATGGGAAAGTTTGATGCAAGAGCAGATGAAGGAATATTTTTAGGATATGCATCCAAGAGTAAGGGTTACAGGTGCTACAACAAAACACTTCGCAAAATTGTGGAAAGCATTGATGTAAGATTTGATGAAGAACTACCAAACAAGACAAGAAGTACATATTGCAGCAATCCTCCAGAAGATCATGAAGAAGAGAACCAAGATGATGATGAAATAAGCAAGACAACAGAAGATACTGAACTGAACTCAAAAGGCCCCTCAAGATACACTCAAAAGAACCATCCAGAAGATCAAATCATTGGGGACAAGAGTGTAGGAGTCCAGACAAGAAGACAGCTAACTGAATAGACAGAAGAGGTATACCTTGCTATGTTATCACAAATAGAGCCAAAGAAGTTTGAAGAAGCCAGCAAGGACAAGTATTGGGTGAATGCTATGAATGAAGAATTGGACCAAATTGAGAAGAACAATACCTGGGAATTAGTTCCAAGACCCACTGAGAAAAATGTCATAGGCTCAAAATGGGTATTCAAGAATAAGATGAATGAACAAGGACAGGTAATCAGAAATAAAGCCAGACTTGTCTGCAAAGGATATTCACAAATTGAGGGTCTTGATTATGATGAAACATTTGCCCCTGTAGCCAGAATGGAAGCTATCAGAATGTTTTTGGCCTTTGCATGCTACCATGACTTCAAGGTATATCAAATGGATGTGAAATCTGCCTTCCTGAATGGAGATCTAGAAGAAGAAGTCTACATGGAACAACCTGAAGGATTCTCATTAACAGATAAAGAAGACTATGTGTGCAGACTAAAGAAGGCTCTATATGGGTTGAAGCAAGCTCCTCGTGCTTGGTATTCAAGGCTGGATAAGTACTTGCAAAAACAAGGCTTTAAGAGAGGAGGAGTAGACAACAATCTATACATAAAATCCCATGAAAATGAACTCCTGATTGTTGTAGTATATGTTGATGACATCATGTTTGGAAGCAACAAAGACGAGTTAGCAAAAGGATTTGCTGAAGAAATGAAATCAGAGTTTGATATGTCTATGATTAGAGAGCTCACCTTCTACTTAGGACTTCAAATTCAGCAAAAGAACACAGGTGCATTCATCTCACAAGAAAAATACTTAAAAGAGATGTTGAAAAAGTTCAAAATGGAAGACTACAAACCCGTGTCAACACCCATGATCACTGGATGTAAGCTATGTGCTGATGATGGATTTGCTGACATAGATCAAAGACTTTACAGATCCATGATAGGAAGCCTGCTATACCTAACAGCATCTAGACCAGACATTATGTTGGCAGTAGGACTTGTGGCTAGATATCAAGTAGCACCAAAACAAAATCACCTTCTAGCAGTCAAAATAATATTCAGATATCTACAAGGAACTGCACAGTATGGGCTATGGTATCCAAAAGGCAAGAGCTTCACCTTGACATAATATACAGATGCAGATTGGGCCAGCTGTGTGGATGACAGGAAAAGCACAAGTGGAGGTGCATTCTACTTGGGAAAAAGTCTGGTGGCATAGCTAAGCAAGAAACAAACATCTATCTCTCTATCTACAGCAGAAGCAGAATACATAGTAGCAGCAACATGTTGCACACAAGTCATGTGGATGAAACAAACCCTCCAAGACATGAAGGTAAGCATTGATGAACCTATCTCTATCAAATGTGATAATACAAGTGCAATAAGTATATCAAAAAATCCTGTACTTCATTCAAAAACTAAACACATCCCAATCAAGTACCATTTCCTAAGAGAAAAAGTAGCACAGAAGGTAGTGAAGTTGGAATATGTGCCAACAAAAGAACAAATAGCAGATATATTCACAAAACCTCTTGCTACAGAACTATTCGAATATCTGAGAGACAAACTAGGGGTAGTGTCTACAGATGCTACTCTCTGACAAAAAAAGAAAGCATCATTTCAGGGGGAGAACAGAAAATAAGACATCATTCCAAGGGGCGATCAGTTAACAAAGAGAGTCACAAAAGAGCCATAGCAACTAAGCAGGGCATGAAATAGGTCCTCAAGATCAGAGTAACATGGATGATATTTAAAAGCACATTGGGAAATGGGCAACCCTTTTCCATTGATGTCAAAGGGGGAGGAAAGCAAAGCAACATAAGAAAGGGTCCTAAAAGGCAAGTAGAGGAAGTGTATTGCCATCAATGCCAAAGGGGGAGACTGTTGGAAATGTTGTCATTGATGGCAAAGGAGACAACATAGAATCAGACAGATAGCAAAAGAAGACTGTTGAAAGGAAAAGAGAGAAAAAGAGGTAGAGTAGTAGCAGAGAGGCAGCAGAGATCTGAAGAGGATGTAGAGGGTCGAGCAGCTGTAAAGCAGGGCCATTTGAAGCAGCCCGGGCTGCAGAATATGCAGAGAATACAGAGAAATGGTCAGAGAGGGTCGAACAGTAGAGACATGATGCAAAGAATACAAAGAAACTGTAGAGAGGGTCGAGCAGCAGAGAAAGGTTGCAGAGAGTACAGTGAAACAGTGAAACAGTCATGCATAGAGACAGAGAATACAGAGAATATAATGGAAGGGTTTATATGCGATGGGGAGAGGCAGAAGCTATAAAGAAATGTATCCGAGGCAAAATCGTTAACAAATCCACTATGAAATGAAAACAGAATATGTGGAACCATGCAGAACGAGCAGAACCGAAAGGCAAAAGGAATAAATTGATAAATATACACTCTAGTTATAATGCAGGGTTAATACACAAACTGCGCATGTGAATGAAATATGGAGGAAAAATAAACTTTGAAGCAGAATCATTAGAACCGGAACCCTGAGTCAAGAGCGAAACCTTGAATAAATAGTAAATCTAGAGTTGAAGAAACCAGCGGGTTCGCGCAACTCATAAGTGGTATAAAGTTTTTGTGAAAAAACACGATTAGGGTCGCCGCTCGCCACGTGTCCTTGGGTGGTATTTGAATACCACTTACATCGCGTAATTTTTATGTGTTAACCCTCGGCCCAAAGAAAAACGCGATATTGTGTGTCATCCATCAGATGGGGGTCCAATGTTTAGTTGGAGCGCGAGAACATATTGACCGTCCGATCGAAGAGAAGTTGCGGGGAAGAGAACCGAGGTCATGGGGACCCACATTCATTGCCGCGGGGGCCTTGTATTATGCGAATTCTGTATTGTGTGTATTATAAAAGTTAATTAACAGAAGAAGGTAAGTAACAATGCATTTGGCCTGAAAGGTCACGAATTCAAGTCATGATTCATGGTATAATGTCGAAATATGACAGAGGAGGTAATATGTGAATGGCGTATCGTGAATATGAAATATCACAAAGGGTGCACGTATAAAATATCAGGTATGTGGATATTGATCCAAAGGCTTGAAATATGTTGTGGGCCGTACTTTTATGTGTAACGAGCTATATATATTGTCCTACTTAAACTTAGTGTTCCTAAATTGAGGTCATAAATTGTCAACTAGGGCTAGTAAACTGTTGAAGTGAGGTGCACTATATGTGCCTAGGTATATGTTTCTCACTACGTTGTGTTTAGTGTTTTTCTGATGTTTTTGGTTTTATGATTTTATGTGCATCAATGTTTATTGGAAGAATTTCCATTGTTGGTCACACTAAAAAATAGAGCAAAACCTATTCTAGATTATGGTATCAAAATGAAAACTCGACAATAACTCATAACATGAATTCAATAACTCATAACATAAACTCAATCCAATTCATTCATTAGGAATATGTTGGAATAGCTTGAGAAAAGGATAATTTTAATATAGTGAGGTTCTAAGTAAACAACAACCTATAATATCACAGGGAAGATCTTATCCATGGCTAGAAATCTGTTGGAACACATTTGGAAAAGATAGTCTGCAACACAGTGAGGAACTCTACTTTAAATTAACCTATGATACTGAAATTAATCCATTCTGCAACTTAAATTGTCACTACTAAGCCTTATTCGGAAATTAGAAGTCTTTTGGAATAGTTTTGGGAAAAAGGCTATTTGCACAATTGTAAGGGATTGCAGAACAGTCAAGGCCTTGAACTGATAACACTAATTCCTGTCCGTATGGTGATATGTTGGAAGAGATTAATAACAAGAGTAGTTTTGTAAATAATGAAGGCCTTAGTCTAATAGAACAGAACTATCATGCAACTAACTAATGAAACTTGAAATACATTAAGCAAAACTGAGCAAGAATACAATCAATCAAACTTGAAATACAGTGACCACAACTGAACTAGAATGCAATTAATCAAGCTTGAAATAAATTAAAAAAAATTAAACTAGAATTCCATTAACCTCCGGAGTATTACAACTAAACTAAAATGCAACTAATCTCTAAAATTCTACAGCCTTATCTCGTTCAATATGAGTGATATTTTGGAACAGTTTGTAAGAACAAGTCTGACTGTATTGTAAATGAACATAAAACATAAAGTTCCGAAAAATGCAACTAATTCCTAAAATACTACAGTTATATCTCATTCAATGTTAGTAATGTTTTGGAATAATTCGTAAGAATAAGACTAGCTGTAGCATCCACTGCAAGTGAGTATAAAAACACAAAGTTCAGAAAATTGCTTAAACTAGGAATGAAACAAGGCTAAAGTTACTTATCTAAACCATATGAACAAAAGCTTCTCGGGTGGTAGCGGCCCTCTACCACCGGATTAGCGTACAAATCTCCTTAAGATTGCCTCATATCTTGCAATAAAGCGATGCTTCTTTCATTAAAGGGAAAATACTTTAAAACAGAGTATTACGGTCTTCTGAGATCTAGCAACAAAACAAAATCTAGCTAGCTGTTTCTCGGTCTCCCGAGTCATTCTTATAAGAAAATTACATAACTGCCCTTGAGATAAAATAGGAATAAATTTATTTCCCAACTAAAATCAAACTAGAACTCTGGTGGTGGTCTCGTACTATGATTAAGGACATCTGTACAGTCCTTGTCCTATTAGAAGTCTATCTCCTAGTTTTGGTTTCCCACGTGCATAACCACCTGTAGAATTCTGCTCAGACTTCGTAGGGAGCAAGGAATGATGTGGATGAAGTCTGGAATTCACCCATATGCGTTTTTCTTTGAGGTGACACCTGGAACCTATGAAAACATGAAGACAGCTGCGGAATCGACAACTAGCTACAGAATGGCTGCATTCTGTAGCTAAATCTAGTCAAAAATTACTACAACAACAAAACCATGAAAGTGTAGCAAGTTAGTCATTATATACATTCTTAAAGCAACTTTAATTAATCCTATTGATCATTTAAGCCTATAATTGATAAGGGACAAAAGAAATGAAGTGAAATTTGGTGAAGGGGAAGGACACCTTTGGGGCTCAACAGCTTATCTTGGGTTTAATAAAGTGCAGCGGGCCAGCATAATATTTGGGCGTGAAGTAAAGTCTTGACATGCGCTGAATGAGAGATGTGGGCCCAAGAGGAAGATAGGAAATTATACTTGATATGATGGTTGTTTGATAGCCAAATGTTAATACGCTACATGGCTAAGTCTATGCTGTGAGCGGAAGCGTTAAATAAACTATGGAGCGCGAAAGGTTATATAATTATATATATTAGTGCTGAGTTTAAGTCTGAGTCAAAGACTTAATATAATGTTGATGAAGGATATTATATGTGTAGTGTGGGACCCCATGTAAAACGGAAGAGTTAAATACATGTTTATTTTGAGAATCTTAACCCAAGCTGAAGGATACGTAAAAGCTGAAGCGACAAAATATATATATGTAGCACTTTATATACAAGGGACCAGGGTTAAAATATAAAGCATATGTATTATATTCTTGTGCGTGAGATTAAAAGAACAAAAGGTTCTATTGTTCGGGTTTAAAACAAACAAGGTGTTATAAGGTGGGACCCTCACGAATTGCATCGGAGAAAATTATGGCAGCGGAACATGTTAATAAAGGTTGCAATTGCGATTGCGATTAAGAAGCGGACCTGATTCATTATAAAAGGTGATTCTCATGTATTTGAGTTCCGGCTTAAAGTGCATCACAGTGAACCATCACATCGGGGGTGAAAGAGTGACGAACACATTGAAAGTTCTGATTGCGATTGAGCGATCGGATGATAGCCGTCGGATTTGCTGAAGGATGAATGGTGGATATGAGTCATTTGATTACATGGTGGGGCCTTTTCTAATCACATCGACGCAGTGAAGTGCAAGTGAACAGTGAACCATCGTATCAGAGAAAAGAACAACATCAGAACATACCATTGAAAGTTTCGATTGCGATCAATCGCATCGGAACCATCGTAAGAGGCGTAATCGCATCGAAGCATAAGAAAAGATCGATTAGTGGGATCAAAAAGGCATTTTATATATTAAAAGGGTATATTATGATTATATCGTCGAGAGGAATTTACGTTATACAGAAAGGGCAGTTTATATGTTAAAAATGCTTTATTATTACGCCGAGAGTTGATTTGCGTTATATAAAAGCGCAGTTAAATATATGTAGGAGTTACGCAACAACAGTGAATATAGAAGCATACAGAGAGGAAAAAGACAGAGACAACTGCAGAAAAGACAACACACAGTGATCCAAAAGGCTGAATGGGTTGAGTTGGAGTTCATATTGTAACTAAATGTAATGTTTTAATTGGTTTATATTGCTTGTGATGCACTGGCAAGTCTCCATAGGAAACAAAACACCACTGTAAAATTAAAAGTTGTACAAATTGCTGTAGTTTTCTGAATGAGCTGGATAAAGAAGTGAGGAGGCAAAAGGTGAAGAGTCAAAGCTATTCACTTTGAATTCCCTGTGGAATACGAACATTTATGAGGCAAACTGTATAAAGGATATCACATTGATATGCAGAAGGAGGTTAGAGAATGCAGAGTATGAGGAATTGAGGCAAAGAAGATAAGAAGAAGGAGGAGAAGAAAGAGATGCTATAAGACAGATTTGAAGACTGGAGGACAGCACAAAAGAAGGTACAAAACATAGCTGATATCCAAGGTAAATCAGCAAATGTTTTCTTTTGATAGAATGAGGAAGTTGGAGCTTCCCTATAAAGTTGTAGCTTGATAGATGTCAGTTTTAGCTGACTGAGGTTGGAGCCTCCTGTAGGTTGGTGCCTGCAGAAAATTGAAGGGAGTTGGAGCTTCCTTGCAAGTAGTAGCTTGTAGAATTGAGGTTGGAGCCTCCTGTAGGTTGGTGCCTACAGAAAATCAGTGGTGAGAGGGAGTTGGAGCTTGCCTTTGCATCACAACAATAATAAGATGTGGTTTTCTCCCTTTATGGGTTTCCACTTATATCTGATGTCTCTATGTGTGATGCTCATATGTTGATATGGTCCATTCAATTTGCTTAATACTTGCTGCTCTCATAATAAGTTTGTTGTCACATTACCTTAATACTTGCTACTCACTGATAAAGATGGTTCACATACAAAGCTGATCATAAATTACATTGTAACTAAGCTTAATGAAAAGTTGTAAAAGATCATGAATGCATTAAACTGATTCACCCCCCCCCCTCTCAGTTTAACTAAGGATTCACTT